>SJXQ01001568.1:307710-378242 GCA_006408695.1 Aepyceros melampus | reverse complement strand
GTTCCAGAAAAACATCTATTTCTGCTTTATTGACTATGCCAAAGCCTTTGACTGTGTGGATCACAATCAACTGTGGAAAATTCTGAGAGAGATGGGAATACCAGACCACCTGACCTGCCTCTTGAGAAACCTGGATGCTGGTCAGGAAGCAACAGTTAGAACTGAACATGGAACAACAGACTGGTTCCAAATAGGAAAAGGAGTATATCAAGGCTGTATATTGTCACCCTGCTTATTTAACTTATACCCAGAGTTTATCATGAGAAACGCTGGACTGGAAGAAACACAAGCTGGAATCAAGATTGCCGGGAGAAACATCAATAACCTCAGATATGCAAATGACACCACCCTTATGGCAGAAAGTGAAGAGGAGCTAAAAAGCCTCTTGATGAAAGTGAAAGAGGAGAGTGAAAAAGTTGGCTTAAAGCTCAACATTCAGAAAACGAAGATCATGGCATCTGGTCCTGCCATGGGCGGAGTCGTGAGGAACTCCGCCCGTGGCATGGTCCCATCACTTCATGGGAAATAGATGGGGAAACAGTAGAAACAGTGTCAGACTTTATTTTTTTGGGCTCCAAAATCACGGCACATGATGATTGCAGCCATGAAATTAAAAGGCGCTTGCTCTTTGGAAGAAAAGTTATGACCAACCTAGATAGCATATTCAAAAGCAGAGACATTACTTTGCTGACTAAAGTCCATCTAGTCAAGGCTATGGTTTTTCCTGTGGTCATGTAAGGATGTGAGTGTTGGACTGTGAAGAAGGCTGAGTGCTGAAGAATTGATGCTTTTGAACTGTGGTGTTGGAGAAGACTCTTGAGAGTCCCTTGGACTGCAAGGAGATCCAACCAGTCCATTCTGAAGGAGATCAGTCCTGGGATTTCTTTGGAAGGAATGATGCTGAAACTGAAACTCCAGTACTCTGTCCACTTCATGTGAAGAACTGACTCATTGGAAAAGACCCTGATGCTGGGAGGGATTAGGGGCAGGAGGAGAAGGGGACGACACAGGATGAGATGGCTGGATGGCATCACCAACTCGATGGACGTGAGTCTGAGTGAACTCCAGGAGTTGGTGATGGACAAGGAAGCCTGGCGTGCTGCAGTTCATGGGGTCGCAAAGAGTCGGACACGACTGAGCAACTGAACTGAACTTTCTCCATCATGCTAATACTTTGATAGTGCATTTGCATAATATTAGCACTTGAGTGACTCCCGGAACAAAAAATGTATTCTCTCCTTAAATATATTCTCTCCTTAACACATGAGCTCTACTTATAATAAGGTAATTCCTTAGGAATCACTAGGTACCATTCATAGACTTGTGATCTTTCAAAATGGTAGGACTGAGAGTTTATGAAACATCATAAATAATGTGTATTTTTTTTTCCTTCGCTCTTGTCAGAGAAATGCCTTGTGCAATTTCCACTGCATTAAAATTAACAACTCAGTGAAGAAACATAGATATCTGAATATATGCAGCCTGGACACCCGGGCTACACTGTTATGTAGTTTTTCTCCAAATGGGTGTGTAGGGTTTTTGTTGGACACCAGCAAGTAGATTAAAGAAAATAAAACATCACAAAAAGATAAATCTGTCTAATCCCAGCTGTTCCCCCCTCACTGGAGCAGCATCAGGGCGTGACATGAGGGGTCAGGAGAGTGCTGATGCTTCTATCCCTTGCCCCGTAGAAAGTTATCAAGAAAAGACGGCAGCAGGTGCTTGGAAGGGAAGGGTCTTGAACAGAGTTGACGCCCTTGGTGTCCCGATACTGTGCATGCTGAGCTTGTTGCCTTGTGATGGCAGGGTCTGTCCAGGGGTTCCGGGGATTAGATGATTCCCTTGGTCCTCCCAGGCTGATACCCCAGCCCTTCATGCCCTGTCCCAGGCTGTGCCTCAACCAGGCTGGGACTGTGCTCCCATTCTCCTCGAGGGCCAGCCTGCACGGCAGATCTGGAAAAGACACCATGGTACCTCCTGCCCTATTTCTCCCACCCTCACCAACATCCCTTTGCTGTGCAGCCCAGGGGGACAGATGGACTGCCTTGTGATCTCTGCCTTCGACTAACAGGTTTGTTTTTGTTTATCCACTTCCAGTCACCTTGGTGACATCTTAGCCTGAGGTTTATCTGAAATGTGATTGTTGCTGATTGATTACTTCTAGACAAGTCAATGGGGCTATTTAAAATGTTAGTGAGAGTCAGGGTTTTTGTTTCATCTTGTTTTGAAGATAGTCAAATCAATTCACTTAAAAACTTAAGTTGATACTTCAATTTTTCTCATAAAGACCTCGAAAACATGGTAGAATCACTTGAATTATTAAATGATTTAAATATGCTTATCATGGCAAAATGTAAATAAAGCCAAGAAAACAACGTTCTAGAAAAAAGAAGCAGAACTTCATCGTATGTAGGACGATCCTGTATGATGATACCACATAAGTAAGTATTAAGCCTGTATCTACAGAAGGCTTTTAAAATATAAAATCAAATCTTGTAATCAGTACTGCAATATAGATTTGAACCACTGAACTCAACAGCTTTTTAAAAAACTTGCATACGTTTATGGAGCAAAAATAATAATAACTATTTTCAGCAGTGGATAAAATCAGTTACACTTACAGGAATCTGACTAATCACATTTGCACCATTATAAGAAATCAACCATTTTCCAACTCACAAATTAACTCACGTCGGTCTTAGAATCTATAGGACCAAAATTTCATTTCTACAGTTTGTAGCTTCCCTCGTGGCTCAGTGGTAAAGAATCTGCCTGATAATGCAGGAGATGAGGGTTCCATCCCTAGGTCGGGAAGATCGCCTGGAGAAGGCAATGGCAACCCACTCCAGTATTCTTGCCTGGGAAATCCCATGCACAGGGGAGCCTGGTGGGCTGCTGTCTCTGGGGTCGCAAAGGAGTCAGACACAGCAGTGACTAAACAACAGCATCACAGTTTGCAGTCTGTTCACATAATCTCAACTGTTTGCACTGATTCCTAAATAGTCTCAGGAGGGAGGTATTATGATCTCCGTTTTGGAGGATAAGAAACTGAGGGTTCATAGAGTTAGTGGTCCCCTGCATTGGAGAAGGAAATGGCAACCCACTCCAGTGTTCTTGCCTGGAGAATCCCAGGGACGGAGAGCCTGCTGGGCTGCCGTCTCTGGGGTTGCACAGAGTCAGACACGACTGAAGTGACTTAGCAGCAGCAGCAGCAGCAGGGAGCACAGGAGAGTGAGTGACCGTGGAGCTTGTCTCTGACTCTCAGTGCTCAAGAGGCTCAAAGAATAAGAAAAACAACAGGACTGTCTGTTCTTAATTAGCAATCAGAGTTCTCAGGTCATCAAAATGTTTAGGTTATTTTCCCCATCAGAGTCTTTATAAATGGCTCTCTCTACTCAGGAATTACTCTACAGCACGGCTTGCTGAAGACACCACCTACCCAATGCCCATTTTACTCTAGGCACTTGTCCACCTGACTGCTCCAAGTCTCCTGATCTTGACTTAGGTTGGTTTCACTGGAACAGAAGAGGGTAGGCTTTTGATTTACTTTGGGCACATTTTATGTGTACACTTTATTGTCTCAAAAATAGTGAAGCAACTCATCTGATCACTTCTAATGAAAAAAGCTATGGAAGTTTCATTTTGGAAAAGATTAACGTTTATTATGTCATAAGAGTATTTGATGTTTTCCATTTTTTCAAGTACCTTGTCTGCTACTGCTGCGGCTGCTAAGACACTTCAGTCGTGTCTGACTCTGTGTGACCCCATTGATGGCAGCCTACCAGGCTCCGCTGTCACTGGGATTCTCCAGGCAAGAACACTGGAGTGGGTTGCCATTTCCTTCTCTAATACATGAAAGTGAAAAGTGAAAGTGAAGTCGTTCAGTCGTGTCTAACCCTGTGCGGCCCCATGGACTACAGCCTACCAGGCTCCTCCATCCATGGGATTTTCCAGGCAAGAGTAATGGAGTGGGGTGCCATCGCCTTCTCTGAGTACCTTGTATATGCAAAAACAAAAAAGTAATTTTTCTATGGAATCAATATTATCTCAAGATAAATGTGTAATTATAATTGGAAATTTTCAGAAATGTAATAAAATAATAATAAAATGTTTATTAGCATCTAAAATATACAAAAATCTAGAACTCAACATCTTTGAATCACAATCCTTATTTTTGATGTATCTTGGGAAATTTTTCCTTAACCTTGGCTGTCAAGAAGCTTGCTGCCCTGGTGGCTCAGCAGCCAAGAATCTGCCTGCCAGTGCAGGAGATGTGGGGTCAATTCCTGGTCTGGGAAGATTCCCTAGAGGAGGAAATGGCAACCCACTCCAGTATGCTTGCCTGGAAAATCCCATGGACAGAGGAGCCTGGAGGACTACAGTCTGTGGGGTCACAAGAGAGTTCGACATGACTCAGCAACTAAACCGCAACAAACGACACCTCGGGAAGCTTAGAGTCTAATTAATAGCCTAATTTGCATCAGCTATAGGTTAATGCTCTTTTCCATTTCTTCTACAAGATTTTACTAATATTTTGAACTTTGTGTTGATGAGATACATGCTTTAATTATAATTTGCCTCAATCCCATTATGGAAGGTGATATGATTTAACATTATTTCAATGTTTATTGAGCACTTACTGTCTATTGAGATCTGTGGGTACAAAAATAAGTAAAACATAGCTTCTTCCCTCAAGAAAATTATGCATGTAGAATGCAACTCACAATCAGACAAACAAGTAAATAGGCACACAAATAGCACATGCATAAATACAAACATAAGGTCCAGAATTCTGCGTGCGTCAAATATATACTTGTTGTAAAAAACAATTAACAGATTCCCCACCTCTTAACAGGGTATGTACTCAATAGATATCTATTGGCTGAGTAAGTGATTAAGTTCATGCTTGGCTAGAAAAATAATAAAATATACAGAAATAAAAATAAAATTTCAGAGAAAAACTGTTAGACGTGTGAAATCTGGGAGAAGATGTAGCTAATTGGAAGGGTGATCTCAAGATACAGAACATAGAGTTCTCACATGCTCCTTGCCCCACCGTGTCTGTGTGAATGAATCCTTGGAGTGCAGACCACTTCATGGTGCCCCGGATCTCGCCCTACCTCCCTGCAGTAGACATGGCCCGGAGTCCCTGTGGACCTCATTCACCTTGAGCATGCAGTGTGAATCTGGAGAGAACTCTCAAATAACCCCAAAGATCTCATTCTCAGGTCACATTCAACTAGGGCATGACATAGGGCATTGGTACACAATCCTTTATCTGCTATTCTAGGAGGACCTACCCTACGAAAGATCCTTTGATCTCAAAGACAAGAACAGATAAAAAGCAATTCAGCCTCGAGTGGGCATTGATGGTTCTGACCACCTGGATCAGAGTGTTGCATACTTTTACAAAAGTGGTGATGTGTTCCAGATATGTGAAGCCATGCTAAGAACTGATTTGGAAAGAAAAAGAAGAGTGTTTATGCATGCTCTGAATGCTTTCAGAGCATTGACTGCTGAAAGCACAGAGGAGGCTATTTATTAAACAGAACTGATGTCATCGAAAGCGTCTCCTATCTTCTGGAAAGGGCATTCTTTCTCAGCAGCAAGCCAATGAAGAAGGAACTGTGCCTTTCATTAGGCATTCTATAAGCCTGCAGTCTGTCTTCTGAAAGACCTGTATGAGGTAAAGTTTTTCTTTGGCTACCTTATCTTGAGAATGGGGAAAGTTGAGGCAAATAAAGCAAAAAGCTTTTCAAAGGCACTACAGAGTGGGCTAAGCTGAGCTCGTCCTACCCCTGCTAGTTAACAATGCTGCCAGTGGCAGGAGTGCTCTTTGCCACACAGATTTCAGCTTGTGAATGTGTTGCAAAATTTGGGTAAGACTTGGTAGAATGATCCAATCTTGTTTGCACAATAAAAATAAGTGAAGGTTGAAAATATCTGGGCAACCAAAAATCATCCCAATAAACCCAACTTTACCCCGTTCACCATCTCTCCCAAATTCTTTAGGCCTTTTGTTGTTGCTGAATCATTAAGTCATGTCCAACTCTTTGCTACCCCGTAGACAGTAGCATACCAGGCTTCCCTGTCCTTCACTATTGCCCGGAGTTTGCTCAAATTCATGTCCATTAAGTTGGTGATACTATCTAACCATCTCAACCTCTGTGGCCCCTTTCTCCTTTTGTCTTCCATCTTTCCCAGCTCAAGGTCTTTTCCAATGAGTTAGCTCTTCACATCAGGTGATCAAAGTATTGGAGCTTCAGCATCAGTCTTTCTAATGAAATTTCCTTTAGGACTAACTGGTTTGATCTCCTTGCAGTCCAGACAGTCTTCTCTAGCTGTACTGCAGGCAGATTCTTTATCTTCTGAGTCACCAGGGAAGCCCCAGTAGGCTTTTGCTGAAATTCAATAGTTACCTTTACAAACCATCAATATGTGAATGGTCTAAGGTGTTCATACGGCATGGAGGTGGAAAGAACCAAGGAAAGAGACGTCACGTTGAACCCTTCTTTGAAAGGAACTCGAATTGGGGACAATAGAAAAGATCACAGAGGGTTAGGATTTAGCCCCTAGCTATACCTGAGACTACTGGGCACTGAAGCTTCACTGACCCTAATCTGAGGCACTAAAGAACAGCCCAGAAAAGAAAAATAAAAGCCATAAATTCTCTTGGGTTGTTTCTGAATGGGCTTTTTACAATGTGTCCAGCAAAGGGGAATGGTAAACAGCCAGGCCGAGCCTCTTCTTCCTCTGCCTCCTGCTTCCTAAGCCCCGGGGCTGGAGGAAGATGCAGACAGGCTTTCTGCCCTCAGACACCCTCTGTAGGTGAAGAAGCTCTCTCTCAGATCTGATTGGTTTCCCATGCCCACTGTAGTGCGTACTGGCCTGATTTTTTTTAGGTTTTATTTATGTGATCATTCCTTCTGGCTTTTTGAAATTCTCTCTGTTTATATTTTCCGAGTCTTCATCAGAGCCACACACTGGGGAACTTATAAAGTGTGTATTGGCTCTTGACTACACCAGAGCTCTAAGCAAAATTTTAGGTGGAAAAAGATAATTTGGCACTCTTGGGTCCTCATTTCTGGAACCTTTCTTTTCTTGCCATGATATTTCCCCTTCTTGATTTCCCTTTCTTTCTCTCCTCCATCAGTCACCATTCAGAATCCAAATACCCACCACAAGGCCCTGTGATACCCAGCTTTCCTCTCCTTGACGGCTCCCCCTGTTCCTGGGTACCCTACCCTGGCCTGACTTCATGGCAGAAGTTAGGAGCTGCTCCCATTAGAGACTTCTTGGTATCTCAGTCCATGCTAAAGGAAATCAGTCCCCTGAATATTCAGAAGGACTGATGCTGAAGCTGAAACTCCAATACTTTGGCCATCTGATGGGTAGAGCTAACTCATTAGAAAAGACCTTGATGCTGGGAAAGACTGAGGGCAGGAGGAGAAGGGGATGACAGAGGAAAGAGATGGTTGGATGGCATCACTGACTCAATGGACATGAGTTTGAGCAAACTCAGGAAGATGGCGATGGACAGGGAAGCCTGGCATGCTGCAGTTCAAGGGGCTGTAAAGGTTGGACATGACTGTGCGACTGAGCAGTAACAACAAGGCCCATGATGCCTGCTTTGCGCTCCTGTGTGGAGGGCCGTGCCCTCATCAGGGACTCTCCTTTCTCTCCTGGGTGACCTGCACCTTGACAGTGGCCTCCTAGAGACTGTAGACCAAGGGTCATGGAGAGAGCTTATCAAAGAGAATGACACACTCCTCTTAGCCCTGAGCTTTTGATTTCTTAGGTTCTGGATGGGGAGCTGGAACCTTTACATTGAAAATGTATCCTAGTCATTCTTATGTGATCAGAAATCAAATATGTATTTCATACGGCTGCTTGTACGACCAGGAGAGCTCAAGCAGGATGGGGTTTAGCTAGGCAGGCAGAGAAGGTGAAACCCCTCTGGTGGTATTTGCTTAAATAGCTAAAGCTTTCAGGAGGCCCAGGACCTGAGGCAAACAAATCTCTTCCAGGAATAACTTGTTGTGGGGCCTGAAGGCCCCCATTCCCCTTCTGCTTTGTGTACCTAAAGGGAGCTCTAGAGGATGATAGAGATAAGGGCCAGTGGAAACTAGCCCAGGTGCAGCCGGCTGATAGCCAATCAAGAGGCCTCTACATGGAAAACTCCTCTCTGAGTCACTGAACACATCTTTTTGAAACATTGTTTTGAAAAATGTTTTTTTTTTTTAGGGGAAAAATGTTTCCAAGCTGACAGTAATGTACCCACCTATTTGTGTAGTTCAGCCCTTCTCAAACTTTTTGGTCTCAGAAAATCTGTGCTCAGTGACCTGAAAATGACCGGTGACCTCAAAGAGCTTTATCCAGGGCAGGTTGTATCTACCAATATTTCCTGTATTAAAAAGTTAAATGGACAAAATTTTTCAATATTTGTAAATTCATTTAAGATAGTAATAAACCATTTCATTAAGTAATATATTTTATGGAAAATAACTGTATTTTCCAAAACAAAACAACATGGGAGAAGAATAGCAATGTTTTACGGTTTCACAAATCTCTTTCATGTCTGGCCTAAGAGCAGAGAGCTGGATGCTCATATCTGCTTCTGCATTCAATGAAGTGAGATGACTGGGATATTGCGGGTCACATAGGCTTTGGGAAATATCACCACACACACACACACACACACACACACACACACACACGGGACAGTGAAATTTACAAAAGTAAATAACATCTTGGGGCCCCTTGAAAGGTTGCAGGGATGCTTGGCACACACTTTGAGAGCCACCGGATAGTCTGTCCTCTTTCCATCTCGATTCCTGGGTCTCACACGGACAGGGTTTTATGTTGAGATACACTGGGATTTGGCCACCTGATGCAAACTGCTGACTCACTGGAAAAGAACCAGATGCTGGGAAAGATGGAAGGAAAAAGACTGGGCAGCAGAGGATGAGATGGTTATATAGCATCACTGCCTCAATGGACTTGAATCTGAGCAAACTCCGGGAGACAGGGAAGGACAGAGGAGCCTGGCATGCCGCAGCCCGTGGGCTCACAAAGGGTCTGACATGACTTAGTGCCTGAACAAGAACCATGCTGGAATATTATTCTTTGTGAACAAAATATACCGGAGTGTTTCTTAATACAGCTTTTGAGAATGTTTTGAAGGAAATGTGTTGTTGAAGCTGCATGTGAATAGTCTTCTTTTGCAAAAGTTCATGGGTTAAGTAATCTTCATCAATTGAAGTTAGTGTCTTTTTTTTTTTTTTCTTTCAAGGCAACATTTTATTTCAGAAAGCCTGCGCCCTGTGGCAATAAGAAAAGGAATCTAGGAATTGGTAAGCGTGGTGGTAGCAGAATGTGTGACATGTTGACTACCTGGGGACATGATTCGATTTGGGAACTGAGCAGTTTTGATGAGTCATTGAGGCTGGTGTGTTGTCGTGGAAGAGCAGCTGGATTTAGCTTGTCAAGTAAAGGTCAGATATTGATGAATGTCCTTTATGGAGTGTGCACTGAAGATGAAGTATATAAAGGTAAAGGAAGCCTGTCATTGACCTTGTGAGTAATACGAAGATTGTCTGAGAACAGACGTGTGTGTGTGTGTGTGTGTTGAAGGGTGGTGGTGCAGTGGTACACAGTACTACAAGATATTCACAGACAAGACCTTCCCAAGTGGGACATACAAGTTACACCTCCATGCAGCCTTCCATTCACACTCACGTCGGTCACACTGTAGTCCATAAATGTCCAGAAAGGATTACACAACCTAATTCCAGGTTCCCTTACTGAAAGTGGGGGAATATATTAATCAGATGATATCATCCTAAAGCAACATAAAGGGAGTCCAGTGGTCTTTGTCAAGCTGGGGAGGTTATTTTTTTAATTACAATAAACACTGTATAAAGCAAACACTGCAGGATAACGAGCCTCCGTAAATTCCAACTTGCCATAGATTTGTACAGTTGCAGATTAGAAATAGCACTACACGCAGCTCTAGAAAACCCAGCACAATACTCAAGTGCACCCGATGAGTTAACTGTGGGAAAAATCTCTGTATCCACTGAGTTAACCGCCCAAGGAAATGACGACGGCTTCAGTGCAGAAGAGTGTAGAGGGTAGACCAGAGGAGAGAGAGTGGTTGGTGGGGGAGAGAATCCCAGGAGAGAAAACGACAACAGAAAGTGAGGATGAGGTGAGGACCCAGCCGGAGGCTTAAATCGTCCTTGTTTGCCAGTGGCATAGGTCAATATACTTTTAGTTTAACTGTTTGTACTAATGTGGGTTAGCAGTCGCGACTCGTTTCCTTTCAGTTTACCGCGTACACGCTCCCTGGCTCACGTAGTGCATTAGACATGGGGGTGAAGGTGCATCGGACATCCCTCCTGCCTTCAGGACGTGCAGGCGCAGTAGAGAGCAGGGGCCCCAGGCCGCACAGGGCTGCAGCGGGAGGGGCTCAGGGGGCCCGAAGGTAAAGGAGGCCCCGGGTTCAGCTTGGATGGGGCTGGCAGACCAGTGGGGAGAACTGGAAGAAGGGTGGCCAGGCCGAGGGACCGTCGGTGCAGTCAACCAGGGTGTGGCCAGCCTGCTGGGGCTTTTACTGTGGGTAAGTGAGCGCTGATGCTGCCTAAGGTAGGAGGCGGTAGACGGAGTGGAGGGGTGGGAGCAAGACGGGCAGGATGACTGTGACAGGGGGCTGGAGGGTAGGTGGGAAGGAGCTGGGGCGCTGGGGAATCTAGCTTGTGCACCCGGGTGAATAGCGATGATGTGACTGGATGAGGCAGGGAAAAGGGAAGAGAAACAGGGGAGTGTGATTATTTCTGATCTATTTACTAAAATTTGTGATAAATCTTTTTATTCCTTACATAAGGGTTACCAAAAACGAGATCTGAAAATCAAATATGATAAAGTCAAACCAGAAGCTCCTCTGTTAGTAAGGTAGCCTTATTCCCAGAGGATTAAATTTCTAAAAAGAGTATTTAATACTACTTCCTTTTGAGATGCAATGCTTGATAGTGTATTTCCAAGCTATCATTCTTATTCTATTTTTCTCTTTCACAGCAGGATGCAGTCAGTCACGGTTAAAATCTAGGGAATAAAGAATCAAATTTTTAGCAGGTTTGGCAGTCTTCATCCTCATCTCTGTTGTATTAAGTATATGAGAGCTGTTCTGTGTCACTATCAATGGTACCTATTTTCATCTGTATTTATTTAAAATTTTATTTATTATTCTTTCGTTTGCAGTAACTGCTACTGCTACTGCTAAGTCACTTCAGTCGTGTCCGACTCTGTGCGACCCCTAGACGGCAGCCCACCAGGCTCTCCCATCCCTGGGATTCTCCAGGCAAGAACACTGGAGTGGGTTGCCATTTCCTTCTCCAATGTATGAAAGTGAAAAGTGAAAGTGAAGTCGCTCAGTCCTGTCCGGCTCTTGGCGACCCCATGGACTGCAGCCCACCAGGCTCCTCTGTCCGTGGGACTCTCCAGGCAAGAGTACTGGAGTGGGGTGCCATTGCTTTCTTAATTTTTTTCTTTCTGAGCACTGTCTTGCTTAGGTATTCTTTTAAAAAACCAATTATATCTTGTATATTAATATGTATATTTATATACAAATAGGTAACATCCTCTATGTACCTAATCTCATTTCCCTCTTTTTTCTTCCTGAGATAACCACTAGCCTTAAGTTCATGTTTTTGTCTTATATATTTTACTTTAAAAGCAAGTCCTTGTGTGCACAATTTTTTTTTTTTTGCTTTATATAAATCCTATGGCATTGGGCTTACCCTTCAGCAAGTTGCTTTTCCTTCTCAAACATATTTCTGATATCGGTCAGTATTAACCCATGTAGCTTAGTCACATTTATTGCTGTATAATATTCCACGATGCCATTATGTGGCTATACTAAAATGTCTTTAGACATCTAATTTCACTACTCATTCCAGTTTTTACTATTTTAAATGTTAGAAAATTGTAAATAGCTTTAATGAGCACTGTGATACATTTCTTTGCACAGGTGGGCTATCGTTTCTCTAGGGTGTTATTATACCAGAAGCATTATTGCTGAGCTCAGGATATGAGCACCCTCAAGCTAATTCAGTATAATCACATTATCTCTAACATGGTTGCTCTAGTTATATTCCCACCAGAAATGTATCAGAGTCCTCTTACATTTAGGATGGTCAGCTATGAACTTTTACCAGTCTGATGGGCAGGAAAGCATGCAGATTTTTCACCTATTCTTTCCTGCTCCTTTAAGCAGCTTTCATGCTTTCAAAAAAAGATTTTTACATCTGGAAGAAGAAAAAAACAAAACATATAACAAAACTCCAGGCTAGTATGTTTTTAAGATTGATATTTTCTCTTACTGCTAAATACAGTGTTCATTTTAGTGTTCAAATTGCTATACAATCCATTCTTTTTATGACCAATTACGGAAAATAATACGTCTTTGTGGGTGCAAATAGCTACCTTCCAATGAGGCCTTTGCATACTTTCAAAAGATGGGAAAATGTAATCTGCAACTCCTGCCTTCAGCTAAATATGTGTGTGAGTCTTTCTTGAGGCATCATTTAGTGCAACTAACTAAAGCCAGGATATATTGTGCGAGGCTTCCCTGGTGGCTCAGCAGTAAAGAATCTGTTTGCAGCGCAGGAGACTGGGATTCAATTGCTGAATTGGGAAGATCTCCTAGGAAATGGCAACCCACTCCAGTATGCTTGCCTGGGAAATCCCATGGACAGGAGAGCCTGGTGAGTTACAGTCCATGGGGTCACAAGAGTTGAACATGACTTAGCAACTAAATCACTACCACCACATTGTGCAAAGTTGGAAAACAATGAAATATTCAGGAATCTGTTTTATAGTAAGTTGAATAACTGTAATTAAGAAAAAATTTGAAAATATAACGACCTCAAAGCACAAAAAATGGCTATGAACTATAACGTAAAAAACCTAAGGCAGCTACATTGAGAGTAAAAACAGTTATAAATACATCAGCAGCGTACCAAGTAAATATTCTTAAAAGAAGAAGGGGCTATTTTTGGTAACTTTGAGCTGTAAAAAAAAATCTTTAAGTCAGACAATAAGGAAAAGGACCTTTGCTGAGGCAGTATTTTCTGTTTGCTTCCCCCAAACTAAAGTTGTGTATGTGAGTAACAGTTTATCAGCAGTTACATGTTTAATTCCAGGGGGGGAACTCTCAAGCATTACATGTACATGCAGAAGATGCCTGCATAATTATCTGCTCAGGAAATAAACTGATTTAAAGCAAAGAGAAAAAGTAAAAACAAAGTAGTAAAAATACCTACTGGGCATTTAATTAATTGCCTTTTCAAAAAGAAAGGCGAATTTAAAAATTAAACAGTAGGGTAACTCTATTCTTTGTTAAATATTTCAGTGAAAGAAACCCTTAGTGATTCTTAACTATAATTATAATTTATAAAATAAAAAGCAAGAGGAACATACTGAAGTAGTTACAGCACTTATGTGTTATTCACCACCAGCCCTCTGCCATCATAATTCACACATATGCAAATACATAATCTAATAAACCAACATTGCCACACACAAGCATGTGCGCACGCGCACACACACACACACACACACACAGCAATGTGCTATAATATTTTGGAGGGAAAATGCAAGTAAATAGTTCCACAAATTCTGACATTACAAGACTGAAGTAGCTAGAATGGCAAGGTGGTTTATTCATTTCCTATTGTGTATCTATTACATCACACAACTTAGTTCAGATGATTTTCCAAACATTGCTAATTAAGTTTCATTTCTTGATATTTCATCCACATTTCAATCTGCTTATCTTGCTCTCCACTCCATCCTCTCTCCTGCTTGTATCATCCGTCTTAAATTATTTTTAAAAAAATAATCATCATACTTTTATAATACTGTACTTTCAATTTTCTATCATACTACATTTAAGTCATTTCTAGCCCTATTAGGAAGAGATTTAATATTTTGAAGGTCAAAAATATTGCCTGGTATGCTAATATGAAATCTATGCAATAATACTCAAAATCACCTTCCTTCAATTAAAAATGTTGAAACTAGTGACTTAAATTCAAAATGAAAAAGAAATGTCTTCTGTGGACTGTTTACATATGATATTTTGAATATACATATATTTATCCACAGAGAATTTTTATATATGGTTATGACAATTTTGTCTAATGTAACCAACACCCCACTGGTCAATCACATTGGTATAATTAGATGTACTTTAGAATAATTCCATGTAGCATCAGAAATATATTAAATACATACATATGCATTTATATATGTACATATTTTTATAAATTTGCAGGCTATAGCCAAAATAAAATGTTACCTATAAGAGTTCCTTATGTAGAGAAAATTATATTATTTGTTTCTCTTTTAGACTTTGTACAATGTACAAAATAAAACGGTATCAAAGTTTTGCATGTCATTAAAATAATGTTTCTAAAATAATTCTAATTTGAAAAATTTACACTGTTTTATAAACTCTAACATCTGTTCTTACATGAAATAGAAGAGCTAAAAAACTGACCCCTAGTACTCTTGCCTGGAAAATCCCATGGATGGAGGAGCCTGATAGGCTGCAGTCCATGGGGTCGATGAGGGTCGGACACGACTGAGCGACTTCACTTTCACTTTTCACTTTCCTGCATTGGAGAAGGAAATGGCAACTCACTCCAGTGTTCTTGCCTGGAGAATCCCAGGGATGGGGGAGCCTGGTGGGCTGCCGTCTATGGAGTTGCACAGAGTCGGACACGACTGAAGTGACTTAGCAGCAGCAGAAAAGGAAAAGAAGACTAAAAATTAAAGGATAAAGAGACAGAGCTCCAAAAATACCCAATTGTGTAATTTGGGAGACTGCCATGAAAATCAAGTGAAACCAGGAACATAAACAGAGAAAATTTAAAAAAGATGTAAACATCCCAGCAGTTCAACTGACTACAGTATTAATAAAGCTTAAGCTTGAGAGCCTTCACTTGCTGGGATCTCTGTGAGTTCCAGAGTTGCACAGTGTTTCCATTGCCTAAATGGGTCTCTGAAAAGGGGAGTCAAGTCTCCAAGTAAGTCTCTAGTAACTTGCTGTGATTTGTGATTCTAGTAAATCTTCACATTTTTTCTTAATTCTGTACTCATAATTTTGTGTCCTTTTACTTAGTGGTGCTTGCCAAATGCAGTTGCTAGATGTATTAGACTGCTAGAGAACTGTTGACTGAAAAAAAAAATTCACACATCACAGAACCTGAAAATTGAGAGTTTCATTTTGGGACCATACTGAGGACTGCAGCTGGGGAGACAGCCTCTCAAACAGCTCTGAGGAACTGCTCCCAAGAGATAAAGGAGGAGCCAGGATACACAGGAGTTTTTTCTGGGGGGAAAATTAAAAAAATAAAAATAACACTTAGTCGAGCATAAAAAGATTACTGCTAATCACAAAAATCAGACATCTTAAGTTAATGACTTTAGTGCTTTCCTATGAATGAGAAGATGCAAGAGTCTGGGCTCACGGACATTATTCCTTTGATATGAATCTTAACTACCTAGGGCCGGTATCCTGGTTTTCTCCATCCTAAATTCCCCGCAGGCCGAAATGTAGCGGGTGGCTGCAGCAGCTGATGGCTTGATGGCGGGCAGCACTGTTTACTGAAATGGCAGGCAACATTCTTTGTCCACAGATGCCATAACAACTACCACAGACCTGGTGGCTTAAGTGAAGGTTTGTTTCTTTACAGTTCTGGAGGCCGGAAGTCTAAGACCAACATGTCACAGCATTAGCTCTCCTTGGCTTGTTCGTGGCCCTCTTCTCCTGGGTCTTCACATGGTCTTCTGTCTGTACTTGGCTGTGTCCACATGTCCTCTTCTTAAAGGACCAGTCACTTGGATCAGGGCCCATCCCAATGACCTCACTGGAACTTAATTAGCTCTTCAGGTCACATCTGAGGTACTAGGGGTTAAGACTTCAATATATGAATATACATGGAGGAGCACACAATTTAGCCCATAGCACTAGATTCAGCAAATAAGACTCCCATTTAAATGTGAATTTCAGGTGAATAGTGAATGGGTTTTTTTTGTTTGTTTGTTTGTTTTTGTTTTTTAGTATTTGTATGTCCCATGTAGCATTTGGGACATATAAAATAAAACTATTCATTATTTTTCTGCAATTCACATTTGGTTAGGGGTCCTGTGTTTTACTTCGGCAACTCTACCCAAATTTCATAGGCTTCCGTAGGGAGAGAAATTCTTAGGTGGCACAGTGGTAAAGAATCCGCCTTGCCAATACAGGAGATGCGAGTTCGGTCCCTGGGTCAGGAAGGTCCCGTGGAGAAGGGAACGGCTACCCACTCCAGTATTCTTGCCTAAGAAATCCCAGGAACAGAGGAGCCTGGAGGGCTACAGCCATGGGGTTGCAAACAGTTGGACGTGACTGAGCATTTATACAAACACACACACGCACGCACTCACACACGTGCGTGCGTGCACACACACACACACACACACACAGGGAAAAGTATTCCATGAAGAAGAAATGCTTAATGAGGAAAATCTAAGGAATCATTAGAATGGTTTTATTTTAAAAGAAGGAAACTTTAAGGAATCTCGAGTGTAATCCCTTCATCTGGAACTCAGCATCCCTGAGGCCCAAGGTTCCACCAAGGCTGGGAGTCCTTGAGGCTTCATTCTCACCCCGGGCCAAGCCCTTCCAAGGCTAAGAAAGTTACTGGCACCTCTATCTGTGTGCTCCCTGCAAGGCAGCTTCCAAGAGCAAGCCGAGGCAACAGGGGTGGGGTGGGTTCTCCCCCTGTGCGCCCTCACTGCTCACGGAGCACTCCGGGCCTGACGATCCACCCTCTCCCTCTAGGATCTCTCCAGGCCCCTGCAAATGCACTAGGCTTGAAAGAAGCTGTGGAGGGCTGGTTCGGGCTGCTGTTTCCACTCCAGCAGCTCTTCAGGTAGAGAGCCCTTGGAGAATCCAATGAAAGCTCTGGATCTTCCAGCCCCAAGCTCACAAATGCAGCAAGACTATTCTGCAGCTAACTTTAGGTGAATCAGCACCTCTGAAGCCTGTTTTGGACACACAGGTTAAGACCCTTTGCGTTACGCTGTGCTGACACACCTGTATACACAGGGAGGTCACTGCCCTACCAATTCAGGGACGTATTTGTGGCCCCAGGATGGGGTATGCCTTGGCACACAACACATTCTCAGGGGTGGGGAAGCACGACAAGGCACTTCTGGAGTTGCCCAGTTGCATTTTTAATAAACGGCAATCCTTAAGAAACCAGAGACGCTCTTGAATAAGGAATTGCAGGCATCAAGACAGGCTGACCGGGAAGAATCTCTGCGTGTGGAGAAATTTCCCGGTATGGCTAAAAGCACATCACTCCGGGAACGCCCTGTGAATGCTGCTGCTAATAGTGGGATGACAAGCATTCAGTGCGCGCTCCACAGGCCAAGGGCAACGCACTCTGACCTCACCTCTGCCAGGCAGACGCCACTGTCATCCTCTTTATTCACATGGGGCAGTGGAGGCTGAGAGTTTAAGCAACTTGCGCAAAGTCCAGCAGGCTGTTTCTTGGGAGGGAACAGAAGCCACCTCACCATGCACCTGCTTCCACGAGCCACTGCCCGTCATTCTCAGAGGTTTGGTTCCAGCTGACTGGGTTTTTGGACATCAGGCTGCCATGTCTGCTCTGCCCACTCACGTCCTCTTGGCAAACATCCGACAGGGGGAAACTCCAGAAGATGCTTTAGAGCTTAGCTCTCAGAGCATCCGGGGGGAGCTTTAGGGAGACGCTCTAAAGCCTGGTCACAGCAGAAGAGTTTGAGTCTACTTAAAAGGTATGTGGAATTTAGTTTCTTTTTCTCCATAACTTTCTTTAAATTAAAAAAAAGAGAGAGATGTGGGTGACCGTCTCAGGACAGATGTGAACAAACATGCCCTAACATTTCAGGACTTAAAAAAAATCACATGTATCCCATCGTTTGAAGCAGTGACCTAAGGCAGCTGTTTAGGAGATAGAAAATTCTAAATAAACTGTGACTTGGCTTGATGATGTGGACGAGAATGTGATCCAGCATTAAGGCCCTTCCAATCCAACCTCACTGAGCTAACCCAGTTCTCATCTTTCTCCTCCCAGGCAACTCCCTCACGTAATTTGCTCCTCCTCTACCAGGGTCCTCTGCAAGGATTCCCGCCTTGTGTAAGCAACAAAAAAAACCAACCTCTACACGGAGGAGCTCACATTTAAAAAAAAACAACAAAACACAAATTTTAATCCTCCTCTGTTGTTTGGGGAATTCTCTGGTTAAAACCCTTTGCTTACGATAACTCCAGTGTACACTGTGTGAATTGAAACCTATTGTGAGTTTAATGTGGTCTAATGAGCTTTGCTTAGGAAAAAACTGTTCTTGGGTCACAGAACCACATTCTCCGCTGTCACAGCCAGCTTTTAATTACATGCTTTTGATTACCAGGGCAACGAGGGGAGAGACTGGGTCCTCTGGGTGACCTCATCGCCACCAATGGAAAAACAAGGAACCTAACAGCATTCCATCTTAGATGGAGTATTACTTTTATCCAGGAGGACAGCACGTTTAGAGAATGACTTTTTTAATACTGTTGCCGGATGGAGACTGTCTCCTAAATGGTTCCTGTCTCTTTTCAGACTTCGAACTACTTGAGAAAAGATGAAATTCTCCTCCCTGGAATTCTTTGCTCTGCTAACACGAACTCACGCAACACACAAACTCACGTACACACACATGCACACACTCACAGTCCACATTACCTAATACACTGTGCTGAATAAGGATTTCTTCTTCCTTGAACCACTGACATAGAAATTGCAAGTGCTTCAGGAAAGAAACAGGCAACTTAGAAGCTTCCATAGATCAGGTGTAGGTTTTCATCTCTAGGGAGGCAAGGATCTGGCTTGGAACGCTGAGATCACAGCTGGCCAGTTGAAGGGAAGGCCTAAGTTTTGACCACAGGAGCAGTAGAGAGCTCTGCCTTCAGAGGAAAGGGGAAAGCCTCTGTTGATCATGAGGTCTCTGATGTCCAGCAAGTGGGCGTCCCCGGAGCAGGCTGCCCATGCCCCGCCGCCAGCCCTGCCCTGGCCTCCACAGCTCTCACTGCCCCGACATCCACAGGCCAAGGGAACTTGCCCTCTTTTTGTGAAATGACCTCTAAGGAGGTGAAGCCTGCTTTGCTCACCTGTGAGACAGGCCAGAAGTGCCAAGAAGTGAACACCCCCGAGAGCCACTCCCAGCCAGGGACCGAGCAGAGTCGGTCAGGTAGCCAAGCTTCCTTAAAAGTTGTCCCCAGCCGCTGTGTAGACCCACAGTGTTTATTATTATTTCTCATGACTCTGTAGCTGAGAAACTGCGGTGAAGCCCCTCTGGGCAGCCTTCACGGTTCAATCAGTGGCCTTAGGGCCCAGCCGGAGGGCTGCCAGGCCAAGGCTCCTTCACGGGCCTGGCACTTAGAGGCTCCTTAAGTGGCTTTTTTCTCTCCACACACGTCTCGCTATTTAGTAGATTTTTCACAGGATGGCAGCTGCCTTCCACAGAGACCAGGAGAACCGAGGTTTCTGGGTCTCTTACGGGCGCAGAACTTGCCCGGCCTCACTTCCACCACCTTTCATTCATAAGCGTGAGTCGTCAGCCAGCCCACCTCGGGGGAGGAAACAGAGATGGCACTTTTCCTTGTGAGGGAAGGGGAGGCCGTCTTCCCTGGGTCTGAGTGTCTGAGCCTCAGGTCCCCAGGGTGGGTCGCTGGCAGGGGATGCCACAGGCTGAGCAGGAGCGCGGGAACTTACACCGCCTCTCTGTGTTTCCTGGGATCACCTCCCAAATACACCGCTCAAAGGCAATGCCTTGTCTCAGGGTCTGCTTCCAGGGAAACTCAAACCTAGGCACTGGGGATGGAAAAGCATAAGCACCAAGGACTCCTATTTTGAGTTGGAAACTGAGCTGGAAGGGGAGGCAGATAAGAGAAACTTCGAACAATGTCCTCTTTCCCCTAATTTTACAGCCCTCAGGATGAACCCAGCGGATAAGGGTGAGGAATTTAAGAGAAGAAACATAACCACTGTCTCCTTGTCTCCCTGTGACAGTGCCCGGGGCCCTGGAACTCTGGCAGCATCCTGTCCACAACCGGCTTGGAAAACAGCTCCGTGAGTCACTCTCAGAGGCTGTGCAGATTCACTACAAGCCCTGCCCTGCTCCATCGTGGGGTTCAAAAATGTGTCTCCCGTCCAGAGCACGATGACTAACAACTTAGATGTGTGATGCTTCTGACAGGGGCTGGGTTTATTGTGGTTAATCTCTGAATTGGGAAATGTAAATAAAACCTGGTTGTACTATGCTTAAGAAGTTGGTGCATTTTTCCATATTTGAACAAACGTTTTTTACAAGACATGAACTTCAACGCTGAGAAAACTAGCTTTGAGTGAATTTGGACGTTAGCTCTCGGGGACTTTGTTAGTCCCCAGTTGTGTTGTGTGCACTACCAACAAGGTTCCAGGATGTAGCAGGCACTCAGTAAGTATTTGTTAGAGGAAAGAATCCCTGTATTTTGGGGAGGGGTGATGCAAGGCACAGATAACACTTCTGTAGTTCCTTATCACTCCCCTCATCATTCTCCAGATAATATAGCAGGGAATACAGGTATGCTAAATAGGAATAATTGCTTTCTGGCATTGATGGATGACTTAAAGTATAGAAAAAACTGACATCTATGTTATTGAGATTCAGGAAATAAACTATCAAATATTTAATGCAAAAATTTGAAGGTAAAAATGAAAAAAGACAAGAAGAGGGATATTTTCAAAAATTATACATAGTTAACACATTGGAAAAGACTCTGATGCTGGGAAAGATTGAAGGCAAGAGGAGAAGAGGGCGGCAGAGGATGAGATGGTTGGATGGCATCACCAACTCAGTGGACATGAGTTTGAGCAAATTCTTGGAGATGGTGAAGGACAGGGGAGCCTGGCATGCTGCAGTCCACGGGGTCGCAGAGTTGGACGTGACTTAGGGACTGAACAACAACGATAAACACAAATCTAAAAGGAAAGCTAAGAACCACTGCTGTGGAACGGATTCACGCTTTCCTTGCCCTTGATCGCTTAGAATTCCTCTCTGTAAGCTTAATTCTTTTTTTTTTTTTGGTAGGAGAAAGGTAATTATGCTGAAGTTGCATAACAGGAAAAACTAGAAGTAATACAGCAAGAAAAAGTGACAGTGATCTTAAAAAAATCACAATGATATATATTCCTCTCAGGAAGCTTGGGCTTCCCAGGTGGTGCAGAATCTGCCTGTCAATGCAGGAGACACAAGAGACGTGAGTTCGATCCCTGGGTCAGGAAGAGCATCTGAAATAGGAAATGGCAACCTGCTCCAATATTCTTGCCTGGGAAATCCCAAGGACAGAGGGCTACAGGCCATGAGATCACAAAGAGTCGGACACAACTGAGTGACTGAGCACAGAAAACCAGTTCAAACCGAGACAGTTTGCAAAGTAGATTATTCCAACTTGAGGCCTCTCTTTTCACCCAATGCTTTCTCTTGACTCTTCTTACTCCTTGAGTATTTGGCCTTTGTCGAGGGTTCATTTATTTCTATTCTGATTCATTAAATGCTACTGAACACTTGTTATGTGCCAGGCAGTGGGCCAGGGGCTGCTGGGAGTATGACGTGAGCCAAATAGAAGCGATCTAACCCTCATGGAACTTACAAACAGGAAGGGAAGAATAATCACAACTATGCAAATAAATACTTATGAACTGCAATAAATATTGTGCCTAGTTAGGAGTTGCAAAAGTCATTTGCCTAGTTTCAAAATTTGAATAAGCTTGTACTATATATATATATACACACCTTAAATTTAAAACTATGCTTTATTATTAAAGCATTATATATATATATATATATATGTATATATATATGTTTTTTTTTTTTAGGTCCTGGCTGTACCTCCCTATGTGCCATTATAGTTCCCAGACAGGCCTAGCCAGGTATCACCCAAAAGATTGGATATTCTCATTCAACTTCCTCAAAATATCTTTACTACATCCAAGTCCCTGGGTCTTCTATACTGTGATGATGGAAACTATGATAAGTTACTATCAGCTGATGAAGAGCTATTCTGTGGACCCTTGTCCAGAAAAGCATCGACAAAAAGAAGTAAATATTTAAAGGAATTTCAGTCTCTAGCTGAGGACCAGCCAGAGGTTATTTTGGGAAGAAAAGAACTGACTCACACCCTTGAAATAACATCCTTCGAGTCGATATGGACTCAAGCCTACCTGTAAGGCTTACACGGTAACACGAAACATTTAGTGCTTCTGCTGTGCCTTCAGTAATATCTTTAAGGTCTGAAAGAGACAACACAGGCTTCCCAGAGGATTTGAGGACGTGATTTTTCTGAGGGTGAACTCGCTCCACAGTAGTTTCTGTACAATGAGCCTGCCAAGGCATCTTGGGGGAAGTGTACCCGCCTGACAGAGCTTGGCTGCAGACTTTGGCGCATCCATGGGCTAGAGAGACATTTCACGTTTATGCTTAGGAAATCCCGAGGCAAAAATATTCCTCTCCCTTCCTTTGGGCTCTATGAAATATCCTATTTGACTTCCTCTCCTGCAAGCTGTCTAACTCACACTTTTAAACTCACCTCTCAGATCCATTTCCTCCAGAAAGCTTTTCTGAGGCCAAGATAAACTCTCCTGAATTGTGTTAGACCATGCTCATTCCTCTAACAGTTCTCAGATGTCATGTGTTATTTTCCCCACAAAATGGCCTTCATCTCCCCACTACGATCTGCTCGCAGGTGTTTTTGTGCTTGTATATTTAATTTCAGTTTCTAGTTCACTTATTACTATTGTTTCTTATGGCATGAATGCATATTGCTACTCTCAATAAATTGTAAATTAATGTTTTTGCTATCATAAATGATTATTATGCAACTCACCCGCCATCATTATCATCATCTCTGAATGGAGGTGTAATCAGAAGAACCGTTTGAAATTTCTCAGCCTCATTTGTGCTCACATACAATTTTATGGTATTCTTTGCTTTTTAAAAGCTTTATTGTTTTTGTAAAACTGCTGAATGTGAGTTGTTAAAATTCAAGCAACATGGAAACATACAAGGAAAGTAAAAATCACCTTGGATTCCACCCTTCAGAGGAAACTCTGATTAAGACTTTAATAAACATTCTTTTAGACATTTCTCTATTTTACATATACATATGTATGCATATCATATTATATCAACAGAGCATAATAATTCATACTCTATAAATTGTATTTGCAGTCAGTATTGAACATCTTTCCATGTCAATACATTTATAGTCATCATTTCTAATGTTTTCATAGATCCTTATATGCATGTCCTCTATATAACCTTTTGCTGTAATTTTGCAATTGTAAATTTCTGTAATTTTGCAATTTTTTCTAATCTCAATGATGCTATAGTGGAGAATGTTGTGCGTGTAACTTCCTGCGCTTGTGCTACGTCTCCTTGGGGTAAATTCTGAGACATGAAAATTATGGGGAGAAAGAGTGTGCACAGTAATCCAGTAATTACTGTATCTTGATAAGCCAGTAATCTTGATACATATTTTGATTCTCATTGACAAGTGGTTCTAATCAATTCACATCCACAGCTCGTGACCGTTTTCTACCTTGTCTTTTCTGGTAATATCATCACCGTGCCTGAGAATATTTTGGGAGAGCTGCTGATTGCTGAGCTTAGTGAACAAGAAATTAGAGCAGCCTTTAGACATTGCCAGTCTTGTCAGCAGTGTGGAGGTGATCACCTTCACTTCTCTTGTCACTGTTCTGCTCTGTGTTTTCATCTTCTGAATGAGATGATTTCACTGAATTGTCACACACAAGGATTTTATGACAGTCAATTTATGTGAGCACCTGAACCCATTATACAGCATAATTCATACTTGATAGAAAGTGACAGATGCTAGCAGATTGCACCGGCATTCCTTTAGAGAAGACAATTACTCAACAGAAGTCATTCTGAATCAATTAATCGAGTCACAGCTCAGCTGTTATGCCATGACATTCCATCACCAGGAAAAGGGAACTATTTGAATATTCTGTGCCACACCTAGGACCATGTGGTCTTACACTGCTGAGCTCATTAAGGCCAGTAGGGCCTGGATAGGAATCTCATCCACCTAACCCCCTTGGCCTCTCATGGTGGATTTGGGAAAAGCTGGCTCTTTCCTTTGATTTTTATCTGCTAGAGTGGGTGTTCAGTTCAGTCACTCAGTCGTGTCCAACTCTTTGCAACCCCATGGACTGCCACACACCAGGCTTCCCCGTCCATCACCAACTCCTGGAGTTTACCCAAACTCATGTCCATCATGTCAGTGATGCCTTTCAACCTTCTCACCCTCTGTCATCCCCTTCTCCTCCTGCCTTTAATCTTTCCCAGCATCAGGGCCTTTTCAAATGAGTCAGTTCTTCGCATCAGGTGGCCAAAGTATTGGAGTTTCAGCTTTAGCATCAGTCCCTCCAATGAATATTCAGGAGCAATTTCCTTTAGGATGGACGGTTGGATCTCTTTGCAGTCCAAGGGACCTTTAAGAGTCTTCTCCAACACCACATTTCAAAAGCATCAATTCTTCGGGGCTCAGTTTTCTTTATGGTCCAATTCTCACATGCATACATGACCACCGGAAAAACAATAGCTTTGACTAGACAGATCTTTGTTGGCAAAGTAATGTTCTGCTTTTTAATGTGCTGTCTAGGTTGGTAATAGCTTTCTTCCAAGGAGCAAGCATCTTTTAATTTCATGGCTGTAGTCACTATACACAGATACACAGATAGGGGCTCCCCAGGTGGCTCAGTGGGTAAAGAATCTGCCTTTACCCACAGGGGGTAAGGAAACACAGGAGAGGTGAGTTTGAATCCTGGGTCAGGAAGATCCCCTGGAAGAGGATATGGCAACCCAGTCCAGTATTCTTGCCTGGAGAATTTCATGGACAGAGGAGACTGGTGGGCTACAGTCCATGTGGTCACAAAGAGTTGAACACAACTGAAGTGACTGAGTACACACACACATATATATTTCTGTGATAAAAATATAATTGAATGAGGGTAATAGTAATGCATGAAAAATTTTAACAGTCTCTTTCTGGTGTTAATTAATAATGACCTCAGAAAATTAGGATATGTTAATCAGCTATGAAATCTGCCATAAAGGTCTCAGATAAAAGGAGTAAAGAGGTGTGTTTTTAGAAATGATGGTAGAGATTACAGTAAAAGACAGTCCAGGGTCTCACAATTCAGTGGATTTTTCTTCCCTTTTTTGTCAGATCCAGTGTCCTCTTACACTGGCTTTGCCTATACAACCTTGAAAATAATCTTTATGATCTTAGTCTAGCCAACTCATACCTATGGACCATTCACAGTCCCAGTACTTATACCTGGGTACCTTCCTCAGAGACTCTAAATTC
The DNA here is from genome assembly GCA_006408695.1 of Aepyceros melampus. Classification (NCBI taxonomy): domain Eukaryota; kingdom Metazoa; phylum Chordata; class Mammalia; order Artiodactyla; family Bovidae; genus Aepyceros; species Aepyceros melampus. The sequence goes on along the minus strand of SJXQ01001568.1, from coordinate 352,735 downwards.
CCTGTTCTGGAGTGAGGGCTAGGCAGCAGCATTTTTAAAAGGTGACAACATTAAAATTAAGAAAAATTGATTTAGATGAAGAAAGACACTCAATATGAATGATTAGATGAAAAGTATTTTGAAATTCCTTCAGTTTTTGTCTGTATTTCATTCAGTCCAACCAGTTAAAAATCCTCCCATTACTCAAAGCACTTACGTACTTTCTATGTTTAAAAACAGCTACATTCCCCATAAATTAAGAGAACAGAACTTACAGTGATATGAAAGTATTCCATAGGTAATGTCAACAGTTCCTGTTGCAACTGCCGACAGAATAAATCCAGGGTATGAGTTCTCAAAGTCATATGCATATGAATCACCTGGGGCGTTTATTATCAATAAAACTGAGATTACCAAATCAAGTTCCTAAAAGTTAGGATTTGAGGCTGAGAAGGAGTCCGGTAATCTGCTTTTGTGTCTGTACGCCAGCAATTCTGAATTTAAAGGATCCTGAACCACACTTTGCAAACACTAAATTGTAGGGTTTAAACCTGCTATGGTTTTAATTTAAATATATGTATATATGCACGTGAGGGCTTCACAGGTGGCTCACCTGGGAAAGAATCTGCCTGCAATGCAGGAGACCTGGGTTCGATCCCTGGGTTGGGAAGATCCCCTGGAGAAGGGCATGGCAACCCACTCCAGTATTCTTGCCTGGAGAATCCCATAAGCAGAGGAGCTACAGCCCCCAGGGTCACAAAGAGTCAGACACCACTGAAGCGACTTTGCTTGCACATATATACACATGGACATATAGGAGCTCTTCAGGAGGCTCAGTGGGTAAAGAATGATGAGATGAGGGACAGGGAAGCCTGGCATGCTGCAGTCCGTGGAGTTGCGAAGAGTCGGACATGACTTGGCAACTGAACAACAATGACAAAGACCCGTTACAAACTGGATCATGGTTCCCCATTTTGCAGACTCCCTGTAGACTTGGGAGAGCAATATAAGAAATGTGGAAACATGGAAAGGACTTCAGTATGCTTCCTTTCATTTCCAGCAAACAAGCTCATATATACATTCTCACCTATTTTTAATAGCCTTCAGATAGCTGCCTCAAGTTCACATAAAGATGGGGAAAAAAATCAGAGGTAGCACAAATTTAGAAGGGTAGAGAATATGAGAACAAAGAAAATAGTGCACATAAATATGGGGCATGTAAATTGATTAGAAGGGATACAGAAAAAAGAAACGTTTTTGTTCTATTTGCCAATGGCAGCCAGGAAGGTAAAATTAAATATAGTTCATGATGTTTCAGGGAGCACAAAATTGATGAAACGGGCTTATGCAAAACTAAGTATATTGAGTCAATTAGAAAGGCCAATGGGCAAATGTCGCCTCGGGCATTACCTGCTTCAGGCTTTAAGGATGTTACTTTGCTCCCTCCCATGGGCTTACCTGGTGGCTCAGCTGATAAAGAATCTAACTGTAATGTGGGAGACTTGGGTTCCATCCCTGGGTTGGGAAGATCCCCTGGAGAAGGGACTGTGTAGTCCATAGGGTCGCAAAGAGTCGGACACTTCTGAGTGACTTTCACTTTCACTTTCACGGTGCTCTCATCTTTGAATTAGTCCTAACCCAGGCAGTGTGTGCCGCTCTGAGCAACCCCAGGCTTTCTCCAGATGGTTGAAACAGCTACAGATCTTAAATCTTCATGTCATTAAACCTAGTGGAAAAGAGTTCGGCTTTCTATCTTTGCCAGTAGACTCATCAAAATGTACTACTGGCTGGGATTATGAACCCATCAGTATGACCAGGTATGGGATTTACTTATTTGCCTAAAGGCCAGTGAGATTCCATCGCTGGAGCTGGCAGAGGACTCAGCTCCATTTGGAAGTACATGAACTTACAGGGAAGGAGAGTGATTTGTCTACATGACAGTTTGTTTAGCAAACAGAAGGCAAGGTATGTGGTCTACTCAGTGACCAAAACCCTAGACTGTCCATTGGGCGTAATGTTCACTGGAGATCATTTCCCACAGAGCAGTTGGTGTACTTTAGAACACATCGAACCATCTCTGAGAATTTAAGGAACAGAAACTACCACAAGTTTTTTCCTGCTCAATAAGGGGTGAGTTCTGAAGTTAAGGACTATGGGCTGACAGTCTACCACTGAGCAAACTGGGATTAATTTAAATTCAACAAAAGATAGAACTTACAATAACTAAAGGTTTCCTGTTTCTCAAAACCCAGAAAATATAAATTGGCATTTCTGTTGACATTTTGAAGCACGACAGGTGCACAGAAGAGTGAGAAGTGATTATTGTGTCAGAGCAATTTACAGAATTCCCATACATTTCCTGCTCCCTCAATCTCCCAACTTTCAAAGTATTTCCAGAAGACAATTCAAAACAATGCATCTTCCTAATTTATTTTCAGTGAATCACTTTAAATAGTGGTTACAGCTCAAATCACATTTTTATGGATTTCTTCATCTATTCTGGCTGTCATTTCAGGTCCTTTATCTTCATCTTGTCTGAGTTACTTCTGGTTGGTTTTAAAAGTTTCCTTTTGCTGACAACCTCTACAGTTAGCAGCTATTTGTTGAATTCTATTATTACTGGTTCTAAAAATGATTTATAGAGACTTATAGAATATGGAATTATTTGTAGTCATTAATACATTAAGATACAACAAGATAAAAAATAAATGAGAGTGATCTAGTAAAATAGGAATAAGCAAGCATCAGGAAAGCAAAACAAATAAAGGAAAGGTTGGTCTACAGTAGGGCGGCCACTCCCACTCCAGGATTCTTGGGCTTCCCTTGTGGCTCAGCTGGTAAAGAATCCACCTGCAATGTGGGAGACCTGGGTTCAATCTCTGGGTTGAGAAGATCCCCTGGAGAAGGGAAAGGCTACCTATTCCAGTATTCTGGCCTGGAGAACTCCATGGACTGTGTGGTCCATGGGGTTGCAAAGAGTTAGACACGACTGAGTGACTTTCACTTTCAAGACTGGTAAAGTTTTTAGAAGACCATAGATATAACTGAACTTTCCAGTAGCTATCAGAAAGAGAGAAGATGTGATTATATACCTGCTTCATAAAATACTTAAAATATCAAGACACAACTTTTCCTGCTAGTGTGTCCTGAAAGGATTTCCTCCCAAGGGTCTTCACTGAGATCTTGTGTGATGATTCAGTGACGGAGCCCTCAGTAAGATCAAGAAAGCACATCCAACAGCAAATTTCACAGGTCTGTTTCTCACAATGCACATACGAGCGGGTTGATGCCATAATCCCCCAAAAAACAGTCTATTAAAAGAAGTTCTATGATGCTAAATGGGAAAAGTAACAAGAGTAGAACTCAACCTTCGGATGATCCAGCTTAATCCTGGAGAACAGTTAAGTTACTTATAGGACAGAACAAACTGCAGGCAAGCCCCAGTAAATATTATTTCTTTTCTGGAACTTTTAAAATTCATTCTTTACAAAATTTTTATTGAAAGATATTTGCCGGTTTCTGCCATATATCAACATGAATCAGCCACAGGTATACATACGGCACATGGAAACATATACATTACCACATGTAAAAAGGAGGGAAATCTAGGTTTTCAACTTAGCCCTTGCTGGTGTGGGTGGGACGTGGCTACAGATTTTTCTCTGCCTTGTGATGTTTGTCTCTATTAGTTTTTTGTTTTTTCTTGCTAGATTGTCCCTTTTCTGGTCCTTTGGCTCAAGAGATTAGGCTTTTGTAAGGGCCTTAAAAAATCTGTGTTTGTTGACATCTCTGGGTTGTTAATTTTTATAGCACCCGGTTTGGGAAATATGGGGGAAGGTAGGGAATTTAATACAACATCAGTCCTTGAGTGCGAGGTTCCTAGTTGGACTGCCCTTTTCTCTCACCTTTTCGAGACTTCTTAAGTTTGTTTTGCATATAAGGTACAGGGATTTTAGTTGTACTTAGTGGGAGGAATAGGGAAATATATGTCTACTCCATCTTCCTGTGAGTAGAAGTATCCATATCAAGTCCTTTTGATTCTACCACCTAATTAGAAGAAATCCTTGATTTTCATGAACATTGGGCTTCCATGTAAGAAGTCTTTAATTCTTGAACACATAATTAAAAAATAGTGTACTACAAAATATATCTAATGCTTTCAACATATTTTATATTATTATGTATTATATATACAAAGTATAGGCTAACCCTCATAGCTCGGTTATAAAGAATCTGTCTGCAATGCAGGAGACCCTGGTTTGATTCCTCGGTCGGGAAGATCTGCTGGAGAAGGGATAGGCTACCCACCCAGTTCCCTGGTGGCTCAGCTGGTAAAGAATCCGCCTGCAATGTGGGAGACCTGGGTTTGATCCCTGGGTTGGGAAGATCCCTTGGAGAAGGGAAAGGCTACCCACCCCAGTATTCTAGCCTGGAGAATTCCATGGAGTGTATAGTCCATGGGGTTGCAGAGAGTCGGACATGACTGAGAGACTTAAAGTATATATATACACAAAATACTATAAAGTATATTTTACCACACACGCATATGCACACACAGCAATACAAAACACACGACTGCGGCAGGCATGGGTGCCGCTGAGGTCTCTTGCCGTGGGGACCATAACGGGGGATGGCTCCAGCTGCCTCCCTCCGGATCCACCACCACAATTCACACCAAGTTCATGCTTCCTGTGGGCCACTCCCAGCCAATGACTGAGCACACGGTGGATTTAATGCAGGCCCATCCTGAAATCCTTGGGAGCCCTCTGATTGGTGACATTGATTCAAACACTCTTCAACAGTCTAAACTGAATCTTTCTTGGAACTTTGCTGCATCCCAAGACTCTTCCTACTCCACCTGCCTTCCTGCCTTCATCCTCTACAGGCACCAAACCTGCCCTGCGGCCTGAAGGCTTTGTCTGCCCATTCTGGTTCTGCCCTTTCTTCTTCAGAGGCAGTCTCATGCACAGCTAGCCTCACCTTAATGCATACTTTTTGGAGGACCCACGCTAATACAATGATCAAGTGTTTTATATAATCTAGGTCTAGATGTCCTGTAGAAATATAAGCCATAATACTGTATAATAGATAAAACTGTGTATATGAGTGCCTGTCTGTGTTATGCAGAACAATTTGACAACTGCCAATTTCACTGATACGGAAATTCTGGAGAAGAGGGTGGGATAATGTGGCTGGTGTGCAGGCACGCGAAGTCACTCAGTCGTGTCTGACTCTTTGCGACCCCATGACTGTAGTCCACCAGCCTCCTTTGTCCATGGGATTTTCCGGGCAAAAATACTGGAGTGGGTTGCTGTGCCCTTCTCCAGGGGATCTTCCACTCCCAGGGATCAACTCTGCATCTATTTACCACTAGGGTCACCTGGGAAGTCCCAAGGATTTAGGGCCATGTGTCAAGGTACTGAAAGAGTATTTGGGGAAGGTGATTTAAACAAGTGTCTACTCCCAACTCCTCAACCTCCACTCCTTAATACACAATCTATGTGAGACTTCTTACATGCTGTTGAGTAGACCCTGTTTCCAAGCATCCTTCCCAGGGAATTACCAACACAGTGGTCATGGGAAGGAATGCATTTCTGCATCTCTCTCAGAAATGACCCTTTGTGAAACATCACCATGGATAAATGCTAAGGAAATAAGATTCACAAGGAGGGAAAATCACATTTGCAAAACGTTCGACACCAAAGCTTTTATTTCCCTTATTAAAGATTTCCCCCCTTCTTCACAAGGCAAAACATGATTCAAAGGAACATTGTCAGTAGCAATGCTTGATTAATTTAAATGTGATCTTTGCCAAAAAACATAAAAAATATTTTGAGTATTATTGCTGTATTGAGAGATATTGCTGTATCTCTATGGCTCGGGGACAAGTACATGTACAACCAGCCTTAATGTCTGAGTAGAGAAGGTCCTCAGATGGGCACATGGTTTTATCCTCTGCTCCACCCCTCCAACATCTTCCTGTTTTTCTCTTCCTCTGCTCCAGCGTCTTCCTGTTTTCATTCCATCAGTGGTCTTCCCACCAAACTACATCGCCTCCCTCTGATCACAGTCTTCTCTATGAGGGATTTACTTGGTTCTCAGTTCAGTGAACTCTCCTGTTTCAGGGAGGAATATTTAATTGCAGGGTTTCACGTTTTCAAAGAAAATGTTTAGACTGGGAGGGATCAGCCATATTAGAGAAATATGGCTTGCTCAAAAACTAGTGGCATAAATCCCCTGCCTTTCACTGGCAGGGATCTCAGGAAGAACTCTTCGGCTGTTATTGAAATAATCCGTATTTGATTACTTTTCAAACAAGTGCATGATTTTCTTGGAAGGCTTGATGCATGGTCAGATAAGTCTGCAACTGTATATATGGTTCACGTGTGTGTGACTCGAGAATCTCATAACACTAGCTATAAAGTCGGCTCCTAAGTATTTTTGCACAGCAATAACATTTAATTATTTTGTAACTTGCAATTATGACTCTATTCTAAATCCTTTGCCTCGCATTATTATTAGTGACAAAGTTGTACTATTTTAATTCAGCTCAGCATGAGCAATGATTTTATTGTTATTATTACTATTATTATCCTCTCCTTGACTAGAGGCTACGGAAGTCACTTGCCTAGTAAAGCGAACTACAAATGGCAGGAAGCAAAATATGACCTGCAGGGGCCTGTGTATTGGGAACACACTAAGGTAAAGCAGGGCGAAACAGCACTGTCTGCAATTATACACCGAGCTCTCATTTTCCATCCCGGCACGTCAACATTCAACCCAGGAGTCTCACTTTCTTGTGCATTTCACCAGCTTTATGCTTCAGTTCAGAACTCAGAATCCCCCAACTTGACCTCCCACCCTCCTCCAACTTTTTGTTGCAGCTTCATAGCAAAGCTCGTATTATCCTCCTTCTTTAAAAAGGCCCAGTGGAAGTTCCTTTCCCCATCTGTTAGAAACCGGATGTGCTCATTGGCAGGCTAAAGCATATAACGCAGCCATGTATACATTTATTTCCGACGTGAGTATTTTTACTTGACACATTTTGAGGAGAGCAAACTGTTGCACTGAGGCAGATTGATGTTTTCCTTGTCAATGGGACGGCAGTGTAAAAGGCTGCAATGACATATTTGTAAAATCTCTGCATATTTGAAAAAAGCCAGATATAAAAGAATATATACTGTCTGTTTCCTGTTGTACAGAGTTGAAAACAACCAAAAAACAAAACAAAACCCAACAACAACAAAAACCTACCCCAAAAATCCCCCCAAACAAACCCAGTACTAGAACTAGAGAAGTGCTTACTCCTAGGGTCTAGACTGGGAGAGGGCATGAGAGGGGCTTCTGATGTGGAGAATGCCCTGTTTCTTGATCTGAAGTTATGGTTATACGGGCGCGGTCACGCTGAAGATATGTGCACTTTCTATGATACATTTCAACCAGAGGCTGACATTTACACTAAACCACACTAAACATCTGCTAAAAATCTTCTTCACACAGGTCATCAGAACAGTAAGTGTTAGTACTTGAGCGTTTGGATCTAAGAGGACCTACCTTTAGAACACAGATCGTTCTTGCTGTTTTTCCTCTTTACCCTGTCTCATAACTGTTAAACACCAAAATGAGACACTCAAAGTGACCAGCCACACTTGTTTTTCTGAAAACACCAGCCTCACCTGGTACATATATGTTAATAAAATGCAATGAATTTTCTATGGCTCAGGAAGCTCCAGGAATAAACACCAGGGCCTCTGCCCACCCCGAGAGCCATTTTAAAGATTACTGCCAGCCACCCCCAGCCCAACTGCTACCCAACGGTTGCGCTGAAGGGGAAAAACCCACGCGCGCTGCAAAACCTGAGAGCAGGAAGTCAGAACGCATGGGTAATGATATTTACTCAGAGCCGGATTCATACCCTACTTAACTCCATGGGAATTCGCAACAGTTGGTCTTGACAACTCCAGCAGTTCTGAGCTTCATTAACCTATTTGCAGGTGCTCTGCTTTCTGAGCTGCCTGTGTTCAGAGAGAAAAAAAAACAACACTTTCAAAATTCTCTGACGCAGCCTGCCGCCTCAGTTCAGAGGTAATTATGACCTTTTTTTTTTTTCAGGGCTTTTAGATAGGAAATGAAAGCTTTAGGTGATTCTGAAGTGGTGAGTTTTACAATTAGTAATCCAATCAAACGTTTAATGTGAAATGCGTCGTAACTGGAAAGAGACACAGTAGGCAGTCTTCTTGAACAGTTGGGCAAACCTGCCTAGGCTGCTGTTTATGAAATTTAACTGTTGCTAAAACCCCCCAAATATCTAAACATTGAAGACAGACAAGAGAGAACCAGAGCGTTTCCTCATGCCCTTCCTTTATTTCTTAGGATATGCGTTTCTATGATTTTTTGCTGAATCGCAAAGTGTAATTCCTGAGTTAAATTGTTCTGTCCAGTCCAGCTAAGCCTTAGGGAGCAGGGCAACTCTTGTTCAGTGAATTCTATTATGGGCTGCCTTAGAGAATCCCATTATTTCTAAAATGCAAGAACTGCAAAATATTTTGCTGGGCACACTCCTTTTTGAGGCATTTCACGATTGGCAAATTTCTCAAAACTCTTTTCCTTGTAAAAGAAGCCTTGAATTCACCCTTCATAGTGGGTCTGCTGTACCATAACTTTGTTGTAACAAGGTTTTTCTCAGGATTCGTGGGAATGAGCTTCCTGGACACAAGCCAAGACCAGCCTGCCTTACGCTAACCTCTATGCTGCCCAGAGAGGGGTTGGAGAGTCTCTTGGCTATTAATCACCACTCTGCTCTAGTTTCCATATATGTCCTTATGAAGAAGCACCTTACAAATAACCTCCCTCTCAGGAATGTTTCAGAGCCAGCTCTTGCCCTGAGGGTGCATGGTTAGAAGCTTAGATTGTGTTGTGCTGTGCTTTGCCACTCGGTCGTGTCTGACTCTGCGACCCCATGGACTGCAGCCCACCAAGCTCCTCTGTCCATGGGGGGATTCTCCAGGCAAGAATACTGGAGTGTTTTGCCGGGCTCTCTTCCAGGGGATCTTCCCAACCCAAGCATCGAACCCAGGTTTCACACACTGCAGGCAGATTCTTTACTGTCTGAGCCACCGGGGAAGCCCAGTGATACTGGAGTGGGTAGCTTCTCCCTTCCCAGGGGATCTTCCCTACCCAGGGGTCAAACCAGGGTTTCCTGAATTGCAGGCAGATTCTTTACCAGCTGAGCTGCCAGTGAAGCTCAGAAGCTTAGACTATCCAGGGCAAATGACTGAACCATATTTTTGAGGACTTGGATGGGGAGTGGTCAATCATCCTCTCTTTCCTTGGAGGAAGATGGAGTCTACTTCTTAGCAGAGTGGAGGTTGGGGCACAGGTCTGCTGATTCTTATTCCAGAGATGCTGCTGCCAGATCAGACCCCATCTTGTCATATATGTATTTATTGTTGCAAAACCAACCTATATTGATCTTCTGAAAGCTGGAGTAAGTGATCTCCAAATCCTGAGCACTCACAGGATTACGGGCTACCTGTAGTGACAGGTATAAAGGTAAGATTGAATGGAGGCTTGACATTTTTCAGCCAACACCCTGCAAAGATTCCTTGTTGAATTAAAAGAAGCATTAAAAAAGCTAGGAGGCTATTCTTTTCTGCTATGCCTTCATATTTCTTTCTTAGTGCTATTTTATTAGTTTAGCACTGACCCCATGTCCTGTACAGACAACTTTTAATATATTTAGTACTGAGTAAAGGAAAACTAGATGGAGAAGTGTTTACCTCACCAAGAGAGACGGCTTCTGTTTTCTTCTAGAGGACAGGCTGAAATAGATTTCATCAGCTGTGCATCAGAAGGAGTAAAATTTGACTCTGATGGTTTAGACACAGCTTCCATTAAGAAGAGTAAAGTTCAAGGTCCATGCTGAGGGGAAAATAACTGTGTCTATCTGGGGCAGCTTTGCCTAGAAAGATGAGAAAGATGAACTGTGCTTCCCAAGTGGTTCAGTGGTAAAGAAGCCGCCTGCCAAAGCAGGAGTTCAATCTCTGGATCGGTAGGAAGGCATGGCAGCCCACTCCAGTATTCTGGCCTGGCAAATCCCAGGGACAGAGGAGCCTAGCAAGCTACAGTCCGTGGGGTCACATAGAGTTGGACACATCTGAACACGCACCCATGCACACACGAGGGAACTGAGATCCCACATGTTGCCAAACAACTGGGCCTGTGAGCTGCAGCTACAGAGGCTGCACACTCTGGAGTCTGCACACCACAGCTAGAGTCTAAATGCCGTAATGAAGATCCCACATGCCACACCAAGACTGGATACAATCAAATAAGCAAAATGAAAAGTCAAAGTGGGTCTCTAAGGATGTGGGATACCTAACTTATCTAAGGATAAGTGAGATTAGAGACTGATGTTTTAGTAATAAACCATATTACTATTTGAGTGTGTGCATATTGCTCTTTTTCAGTTGCTAAGCCATGTCCCACTCTTTGAGACCCATGGACTGCAGCATGCCTGGCATCCCTGTCCATCACCATCTCCTGGAGTTTGCTCAAACTCATGTCCACTGAGTCAGTGCTACCATCCAGCCATCTTTACCCTGTTGCCCCCTTCTCCTCTTGCCCTCAGTCTTTCCCAGCATCAGGCTCTTGGCATCAGGTGGCCAAAGTTTTGGAGCTTCAGCTTAAGCATCAGTCCTTCCAATGAATATTCAGGGCTGATATCCTTTAGGACTGACTCATTTGATCTCCTTGCTTTCCAAGAGACTCTCAAGAATCTTCTCCAGCAACACAATTTGAAAGCGTCAATTCTTCCAAGCTCAGCCTTCTATATGGTCCAACTCTCACATCCATACTGACTACTAGGAAAGCCATAGCTTTGCCTGTATGAACATTTGTCAGCAAAGTCATGTCTCTGCTTTTTAACATGCTCTCTAGGTTTGTCATAGCTATTCTTCCAGTATTCTTGGGCTTCCTTTGTGGCTTAGTTGGTAAAGAATCTGCCCACAATGCAGGAGACCTGGGATCGATCCCTGGGTTGGGAAGATCTCCTGGAGGAGGGCATGGCAACCCACTCCAGTACTCTTGCCTGCACAGTTGCATGGACAGAGGAGTGTGGTGGGCTATAGTCCATGGAGTTACAAAGAGTCAGTTCCAAGGAGGAAGTGTCTTTTAATTTCATGGCTGTAGTCATCGTCAGCAGATAAAAATAAAATATTATAAAAAAGAAGCATTTCACATAGCACCTTTTTCAGAAAGTACTACATTTCTGTCTCTAGATTTTTTTAAACCATTCTCTCTGAAGAACACTTTCAGATAATTATTTATGCTTATTCTATAAACTATACAATTAGAAATCATGAAGTACTAAAATTACTAATTATTAAAATCTTAAATTGTTTTAAGTACATTTCAGATAGAATGGCTAAATAGTTTCAATGTCGACTGGATGTTCCGATATTTAAAATAATGTGTTTCAATTTTCTATTATTAGAGATGCAGCTTAACATCCAAAAAAGGGGGGGAAGTAACTGAAGAAAAACAAAAATAAACAAGTTCAGAAAACACAAAGATTGTCTTGGGGCTGGGAGTTACAATGTGATTTAGGCCAATGACTCATTTGGGATATACCTTTATACCTCATGACTGAACATTGTTTAAAATAAAAAAAATAGCAGCAATAAAATAAAGCAAGGCTTCCCTGATGACTCAGACGGCAAAGAATCAGCCTGCCAATACAAGAGATGTGGGTTCGATCCCTGGGTTGGGAAGATCCATTGGAGGAGGAAATGGCGATCCACTCCAGTATCCTTGCCTGGAGAATTCCATGGACAGAGTTGCCTGGTGGGCTACAGTCCACGGCAAAAGAGTGGGACATGACTGAGCAACTAACACTCTCAGACTTCAAACAACACATGTATGTAAAAATATGAATAAACTATATATGTATATAAATTTTTCCTGATTGATCACAAACACAGAAGACATAAGACTCGTATTTCATCATCCAGAATATTTCTCCATATATCATGAAAAGACTTTGAGAGAGTCATCTGCAGTGTCTGACCACCTGCACGTGCACTGTGGATGTGCTCTTAGAATCGTGAGCCATTTACCATCAACTGAATCACTTAAATGATTCTGAGGCCATGGTCATGACCTTCAGAGAAATATGTTATATATTTACCTATTTATAATAATCTGTCTATATATGCATTGAGATGGTTTGATCCCTTTTTAAGTATTACCGTAAACACACACATGTGTACATAGATAATGTGGACATGATTATATAAATATTAGGTCACACATGTATATAGAGATATGTGTACGTGAATATATTACTTTTAGTTGTTACCTAGCAATAGTTTGGCATGTGATATAACACTTTTAATTCAATCGCCTATGAACATAATTCATAGATGTACATAACACAGAATGTAAATTATTTAAGACAGTAAATTATTTATGGTGATTTCAATAGATAGTTATACCTTATTGTGTTATGAAATTAACATTTTTATTTTTTACCTTGAAAGGTATGATGAGGTCTTTGAAAATCTAGCTACATGCGGACTCCTAGCACAGCAGTCATGGCCTAATATGACTGAGCTTTCTCAGGGCCTGACTCATAGCTATCATTCAATTTGTTCAAAGAAAGGAAGGGAGTGAAGAAGAGAGACAGAAGGAAAGAAGGGAGAAAAGAAAGAAATAAAAGTCCCTGAGTGAGCAATTTGGGTGTCTTGTTTAACAAAAGATGAGTCATATGGCTAATACAAAACAGAAAGCCATTGCCTTGTTCTGCTTCTTTTGAGCAGCACACTTTCCAGGCTGCGTTGTTTGTAGAAAACCCACACCATGCTCTTCTGGAGACTCATAGATTGACCTGTACATCAAGCAGAGGGTGCACAGAGAATCAAATTAGAATGAACCAAAGAAGGCCACTGAAACACTGTCTAAGAGGATGATAAAAGAATTCCGAAGAAACAGCCCAGAGCATGACTTCAATTTAATGGGGCAGCAAGCTGGTGAGCACCGTGGTGTCAGACAAACAGATCTAGCATGAAACGGGCATCACCCGCTGAAAAGGGGTTGGTGAGCCCCCCGCAGGGTTTCAGCTACCCTTTGCGTGGCTGGTTCTTACTTGTCGACTGGGGGATTTTTGCAGAAACAAATGCCTATGGCCAGCGATTTGCTATGTAAGTGAGTATTGAAGTACTCCATCAATAAGGTTTGGGTAACAAAAGACGGATTCATAAGTCTCTGGGTCAATAAGTTGTTTACATTACTGTTTTGCGCCAAATGATTGGATGGGATAAAGCAGGAGTGACTTGGTCCGGCCCTTCACATACACGGAGTGGGTTCTTCTGAAATGAGATGAGTAAGTCCTCCAGACTCTCAGGTGTCGGGTTGATACAGGTAGTTTCAGAGACCAAGGGAGCATACCCTGGAGTCCAAAGATCAGTATGGCAGTGAGGGTGGACTCAGGCAAAGTCTGAGATACATGGAGTCAGGAATCTGGCAGGCGGTCTGTGTGAGGGTAAAGGGAAGCAACAAGACCCCACTGTGAGCCAGAACTGAAGGCTCCCAGTATCCCCAGGAATCTTCCCATGGTCTTGAGAGGGCGCGATGGACCCATGCTCTGAAGGCAGAGGCCCACGTGACCAGTGAACTGAGAGTGCCCGGAAGAAGCTCTTCTGAGAACTGTATTGCTGGGATCACCTTTCAGGCTAAAGATGATGGAAACAAGGGGGAAATTAAGCTCCTTCTAAATCTGCAAACTTTTTTCAGTCTGATTTTAACCCAGAACTAGTCAGAAGCAGATCTTTCCATAGTCATAGAGAAGCTGAACCAGATGTAGCTCCAGGCCTGTAATACCGATGCATGTGGTATTAGTCCCTCAGTCGTGGCCGACTCTTTGCTACCCTGTGGACGGCAGGCCTCCCAGCTCCTGTCCATGGAATTCTCCAGGCAAGAATACTAGAGTAGGTTGCCATTCCTTTCTCCAGGGGAATCTTCCCGACCCAGGGATCAAACCCAGGTCTCCTGCATTATAGGCAGACGCTTTACCATCTGAGCCACCAGGGAAGCCCCATAATACCAGTTCCTCATGACAGTTTTTTTGCTTTACACTTAGTCCAGCAATCAGACTTGTGGAGAATACACCAGGTAGTTTTCCCTCCTAATAATATCAGGTCCTCTTTCTATTGCACACCTTCAACTCTTTAAGAGCTTTAAGATGTATGGGGCACCCTGATAAAGTATAGCCCAAATCCTACTGCAGCAAATTCGCAGAGTCCTAAAATTTGGTTTCATCAAATATGGCTTGCAATAAGAGGGCTGAAGTTCAAGAATCCTCTAATGATGACCGGATGCATCTATCTTAATGTTATTTGAACTGTGTTAATATTGGTGATTAGGCAGAGAAAACCTTAAAGATGATTTTTATGGCATCCTTTATTGAACCTGGCTAGATTTAGCTTTATTCTTTCTGCATTTGGGGCTGGCACTTTGGCTTTGGATCCAATTTCCTTCCAGTTATTCAAGCACTAACTCTTGCTATAGTGTTTGGGTTGCAAATATTGCAAGGGAAGGCTAAACACAAACACAGTGTCTCACCAGCTAAATGTCAGAGTATGGTTTGCTTTCTGAAACTCAGCAAGAGGATCCAGAGACCCGGGCTCTGTGCCCAACTCCTTCAGTGACATTCAAGGTGACCTTGCAGGGAAATGATTTAACTGTTTCCTGCCCAGTGGGCTGTGATGCTTGGGGGTGCTGTAAACTTATCCCTGAAGTTTGTGGGTTCTTTGCAGATTTTCGGTCGGTTCTTTTTTTTTTTATTATTATTATTTTTTTTTAATTAATTTTTATTTTTTAGTTTGTTTTGCTTTACAATACTGTATTCATTTTGTTACACATTGACATGAATTAGCCATGAGTGTACATGAACTCCCAATCCCGACCCCCACCTCCACCCTCCCGCCCCACACCCTCTCTCTGGATTATCCCCGTGCATCAGTCCCTAGCATCCTGCATCCTGCATCAAACCTGGACTGGCAATTCGTTTCGCTTATGATATCACACATGTTACATTGCCACTCTGCCAACCCATCCCACCCTCTCCCTCTCCCACAGAGTCCAAAAGGCCATGACATGAATTAGCCATGAGTGTACATGAACTCCCAATCCCGACCCCCTCCTCCACCCTCCCGCCCCACACCCTCTCTCTGGATTATCCCCGTGCATCAGTCCCTAGCATCCTGCATCCTGCATCAAACCTGGACTGGCAATTCGTTTCGCTTATGATATCACACATGTTACATTGCCACTCTGCCAACCCATCCCACCCTCTCCCTCTCCCACAGAGTCCAAAAGGCCATTCTATACAACTGTGTCTCTTTTGCTGTCTTGCGTACAGGTTTATCATTACCATCATTCTAAATTCCATATATATGTGTAAGTATACTGTATTGATGTTTTTCTTTCTGGCTTACTTCACTCTGTATAATCGGCTCCAGCGTCATCCACCTCATTAAAACTGATTCAAATCGGTCGGTTCTTGAATGGAGTTCCATGGGGTTCTTCTTCCTTTCCTCTGTCCGCTAGTCTCTATGAGCACATGCAGTCCTCTGGGAAAATGGGTACTAGATAAGAAGTGTGTGTATGCCTGCACAGTGGCTTAGCTATGTCCGACTCTTTGTGACCCCATAGACTGCAGCCCGCCAGGCACCTCTGTCCTTGGGATTTCCCAGGCAAGAATACTGGAGTGGGTTGCAAGGCCCTCCTCCAGGGGATCTTCCTGACCCAAGGATTCAACCTGCATCTCTCCTGTGTCTCCTGCATTGGCAGGTGGATGCTTTACTCCTGAGCCACCTGGGAAGCTCCTAATATTAGTAGTTCTGGTATTAATGGCATCAGTAACAACATCATCTCCAGAAGCAAAAGCAATCAGTGAACAGCCACGGTGATTTATCTTGTATATATCATTTTCAGACAATTGGCAAGAATACCTACGTTTCCTGTGAAATAAGCCAAACATGCCCATGGCATATAAAAAGCACTCTTTCTCCCTTTCTTGTAGTATCACACAGCAAACTGGAGAAGAACTTGAACTTGATCTAGAGTCAGACTGTCTGTGTGACCTACTTCGGCAGGTTGCTCAGCATCATGGGCTCCGTTTCTTCTTTGGTAAATGTGTTGGAGAAAACGGTATCTATCTTGTAGCCTTGCTGTGAGGACAAATGCGTTCACGTGTTTCAAGTGCTCAGAAACATGCCTGACACTTAGTAAGCATTTGATAAGTGCAGCCCTCATTGTGGCCGTCCTTGTTGTCATTAACATGATTAGTCCTAGGAGAGAGCACTTGCTGCTAAAATTAGAAAACAGAGAGGAATTGGTTGTCCAAGATGGAATGAGGAATAAAGTCAGTTACAAAAAAAGAAAAGTGCTGCTTTAAGCCAGAAAAAGGTCAGAAGAAGCAATGGATGCTTGGTCAGTCAGTGAACAGGATCCAATCCGCAGTTTGGTGCCCTCCAAGAATCATATGGACAATACGGAGCACTTCATGATACGAATTACTTAACTCTGTGTTGAAGGCAGCAAGTGTCTTCTGCTTTGCTGAAAGCAGAAAGCTCAGCTTCAAGCAGGAGGAAAGGTTTAATTCAGCCCATGGCTGGAGCCTAATCAGGCGGGCGCCTTAGAGGCAGAGAGCCAGGTCCACCACCATCAGATGTCCATGCAGCTGTGTTCAGACCTTGACGGAACGTGCGCCGTGCTCCAGGTGAAGTAGGGATACCCGTGGGGACTTGGCTCCGCAGTACAGCTGCTCTCCCCTTCAGATCTTCCACAGCTTGACGCAGAACCCGAAAACTCCCCTTTTCGTGACTGACATGGCTCGTGCCTCAGGGAAGTGCTTTCCAAAGCTCTGTCCCACATCCTTGAAACAGGACGTGAGTATAACTGAGTGCTACAGCGATGTGGGGGCTGTGTCCCTGCTGTCAAAGAGACACTGCTTCAAGTGTTCAGTTCAGTTCAGCCGCTCAGTCATGTCTGACTCTTTGCGACCCCATGGGAATCGCAGCACGCCAGGCCTCCCTGTCCATCACCAACTCCTGGAGTTCATTCAGACTCACGTCCATCGAGTCAGTGATGCCATTCAGCCATCTCATCCTCTGTCATCCCCTTCTCCTCCTGCCGCAATCCCTCTTAGCATCAGAGTCTTTTCCACTGAGTCAACTCTTCTCATGAGGTGGCCAAAGTTTCAGCTGTAGCGTCATTCCTTCCAAAGAAATCCCAGGGCTGATCTCCTTCAGAATGGACTGGTTGGATCTCCTTGCAGTCCAAGGGACCCTCAAGAGTCTTTTCCAACACCACAGTTCAAAAGCATCAATTCTTCGGCACTCAGCTTGCTTCACAGTCCAACTTTCCTATCCATACATGACTGCCTGAAAAACCATAGCCTTGACTAGATGGACTTTTGTTGGCAAAGTGATATCTCTGGTTTTGAATATGCTATCTAGATTGGTCATAATTTTTCTTCCAAGGAGTAAGCGTCTTTTAATTTCATGGCTGCAGTCACCATGTGCCGTGATTTTGGAGCCCAAAAAGATAAAGTCTGACACTGTTTCCACTGTTTCCCCATCTATTTCCCATGAAGTGATGGGACCAGATGCCATTATCTTCGTTTTCTGAATGTTGAGCTTGAAGCCAACTTTTTCACTCTCCTCTTTCACTTTCATCAAGAGGCTTTTTAGCTCCTCTTCACTTTCTGCCATAAGGGTGGTGTCATCTGCATATCTGAGGTTATTGATATTTCTCCCGGCAATCCTGATTCCAGCTTGTGCTTCTTCCAGCCCAGCATTTCTCATGATCTACTCTGCATAGAAGTTAAATAAGCAGGGTGACAATATACAGCCTTGACGTACTCCTTTCCTTATTTGGAACCAGTCTGTTGTTCCATGTCCAGTTCTGACTGATGCCTCCTGAGCTGCATATAGGTTTCTCAAGAGGCAGGTTAGGTGGTCTGGTATTCTCATTTCTTTCAGAATTGCTTCAAGTGTAGGAGAGTTTAAGTGGTGGACTCATCTGGGGGAGAGAAAAGACACATTAATGAACTTGTCAAATTTTTCTATTCTTGCACAACAAAGCCCTGTTTCCCAGGGTTGCCTGGCATCCGTCTTCCTGCTTCTCCTGCTCCTGTCTGTGGTTCTGGAGGTGCTGGGAATCAGCAAAGCCTTGCAACAGTTGCACACAGAGCCTGTGAGACCCACTGCTTTGTTAAAGAGTTCGCATTTATTTGTATGTAAATAGGTATACATTTATACGAAGATCTAGTTATAATCTGGGTGCTATTAACCAGTCAATCTGGGTTCTGGATATTATGTTGGCAACTTAGATGGATTTTTTTTAACTATCTTTTTGAAGTATGGATTTCCCTGGTGGCTCAAATGGTAAGAATCTGCCTGCAATGCAGGAGACCCAGGTTCAATCCCTGGGTTGGGAAGATCCCCTGGAGAAGGAATTGGCAACCCACTCCAGTATTCTTGCCTGGAGAAGTCCATGGACATAGGAGCCTAGCAGGCTATAATCCATGGGGTTGCAAAGAGTTGGAAGTACTCAATACATTTAAAAGTTCAGTTTTACTTAAATACTTTTTATTTTAAAAATTTATATTGATTACTAATGATTTCTATTTAAATAATTTTTATTTTGCATGTTGCTTTTATAAATCATAACATCTTTTAACTCTGACAACTAATTTTAACTATTTTAGAAGAAAAATAACAAAATATATGAAAATAATTTAATTTTTCAGTTTAAATAATTATTTTAATGTGCTTTTAGATAAAATATATTGATAGTCTGCACACATTGCACATATTTCATTTTTGATACATTTAAATCAATTTTTAACCTTAGGTTTATTCCTGACCATAGAACAAATTATATAAAAATTGTTGTAACAACACTATTGGGCTTCCTTGAAATTAAGTTTAAAGAATAGAATGCATGTGTAATAATACCTTAACTATATATGCTTTTATTGCTCATCCAAACATTACCAACCTATCTAAATAACACCAAGTCATCCACAATAATATGAACTTCATTTTCTTTGATATTTCTTTTGATATTTTAGTTGATAATATTCAGACGTGTAAAAGCCATCACTTTCCACATCTTCTACTTTGTCATTATTTGTTAGGGTGGAAGGCTAGAACTGTCAGTTCTCATTAGGTCAGTGTGCCTTCAGAGGAGGGGATTATACAAGGCGTGAGGACAACTGGGAACCATTTTAACAACGCCTACCACACCAGCTTTTTACCCAGATGTGTTTTATTTGGGCTTACATTTCTGATTGCTAGAGGAGGAAAAAGATTTATAAGAGGTAAGCGGAGAAGTAGAAATGGAATCAAAGGTATGTCCATGGAAATGGGTTATAGACCCAACGAATGCTGAGAAGGGAAAGCTTGTGGGATTCAGGAGTAACTGGAAATCTAGCCACTGAAAAAAGTGGTTCCATGGAGAAGTCTTCCCAAGGCCTAGAGAAGAGACATGTTTTTGGAAAGGATGTATTAGTGGTTTTTAAATATTTCTAATGATATCATAAGGAAGAGAAATGAATGATTTATGATTCCTGGAAATAAAACCAGGACCAATGGATGGAAATTACTGAGGCGAGTTTCCAGACTTCGTAAGGAAGTCCTTTCTGGTCAGTGGAGCTGTTGATCAGTGGAATGGGTATCCCCAAAATGGGGCGCCTGGCTACCACAGAATTGTTCCAGTGGGGGCTCGGTAGCTGCAGATAGAGTTGGGGGCAGAGGTGAAATTTGGAACCCTGTGCCTACTGTGAGGCTCTGGCCCCCAGCTTCCCTGCCAGGGGAGCTACCCACATAAGGTAAAATAACCAGAAAAAAGGAAGGACTAATTCGTTAATGGCTGAGCAAGCACCCCATCCTGCTACAGGCGAAGTTGCTTTGACAAGTGATCTTGGAGCATGAAGCGGACATAAAAGGAAGCCATTAGCTTTCCCTTCCTTTCTCCAGGTAGGTGACTGAGATTGCAGAACAGGTGCGGAGCGTTTAGCTGACCAGAAAGACCAGAATTGAGAACGCTTCTCTGGAGGCCAGAACCCGTGAGTCTATACACTGAAATGAGGATCTACCATAGATCTATATAGATCCACCATATTCTTAAGTATTGCTGCTTAGTATTCTGGTGTGTGGACTTTTAATCAATCTACTGTTAATGAAGGTGCTTTTTAATATTGAAACAGAATGAAGTAATATTTGCATGTAGAAAGAAACCAAATTATGAAAGTGACCCAAGGGGAAATTCCCAAGTCTTTCATATGAATTTGTTTATTGGTCTTATTAGGTTATTAGATAATATATTTACATATAGTTCAAAAGTAGTATCATTCTTACCCCTGAGTCTTTTACCCTGGCTCCTTGCTGCTGCTGCTGCTGCTAAGTCGCTTCAGTCGTGTCTGACTCTGTGCGACCCCATAGACAGCAGCCCACCAGGCTCCCCCGTCCCTGGGATTCTCCAGGCAAGAACACTGGAGTGGGGTGCCATTTCCTTCTCCAATGCATGAAAGTGAAAAGTGAAAGTGAAGTCGCTCAGCCATGCCCGACTCTTAGCGACCCCATGGACTGGAGCCTACCAGGCTCCTCCGTCCATGGGATTTTCTAGCCAAGAGTACTGGAGTGGGGTGCCATTGCCTTCTCTGAACCTTAGGTAGCTATTTTTTTTATTGTGATAAATACACATAGCATAAATCTGTCATTTTTAAGTATGCAGGTCTGTGGAATTAAGTACATTCACGAGCTTTGCATCTCTCACCACCATCCATCTCTAGAACTCTTTCATCACCTCAAACTGAGAGCTATTCATTCAACAACGAGTCTTCATTTTCCAGTCGCCCTCAGCTCCCAGCAACCTTCTGTCTCAGTCCCTATTCTGCTTTCTGTCTCAATGAATTTCTGACTGTTCTAAGAACCTCATCAAATTGGACATGGTATCACCTTTCTTTGTATCTGGCTTATTTCACTTAGTATAAAACTCTCAAGGTTCATTCAGGCTGTAGCTGTGTCAGAATTTCATTCCTTTCAAAGACTGAATGATAGTCTACTGTGAGTATATACATCTTATTTACCCATGTATCTATCAGGGGACATTTGGCTTGTTTCCTCCCTTTGACTCTTGTGAATAAGGTTGCTGTGAACATTGGTGTACAAATATCTGTTCGAATTCCTGCTTTTAATTTTTTAAGGTATACACCAGAAACGGAACTGCTAGATCATATGGTAATTTTATCTTTAATTTATACTCCTCACTAGCAATAGAAATGGTTCCTATCTCTTCACATAGTTACCATGGATTTCAGATTTTGCTAATCTGCTAGCTGAAACCTGATAACTCACAACTGTTATAATCTGCATTTTTCTTATTACTAGTGACGCTAAACAATGTTTCATATTTAAAGACTTTTTTACTTTTCTGAAAACTTTCTACCGATAGATAGCCTTTGGCCATTTTTCTGCTAATCACTGGCTATTTTCTTACAATCATCTAGGAACTCCTTTTGTACTTGGGAGATCAGCTGTTTGTCTGTGAAATGATTAAGAAATATTTGTCCCAGTTTGTCATGTGTCTTGCGACTTTGCTTACAATGTTTTACACTGGAAAATACTGACTTTTTATAGTCCAGTATAGTCCAGTACACAGTTTATCTTTTTTATCGGTGCCTATATTTTGAGTCATAGTTAGAGAACGTTTCTGAGTTCCAAGGTTATAAAGGATACCATCTATATTTTCTTTTAGTACTTTAATGGATGATTCTTCTTTTTAACACTTCATTTCCAGGCTGTTTTGGAGTTCTCTGGTATACAGTGAAAGATACAGGTTCTCTGTTTCATTTCAGATAGCTACTTGGTTGTCCCCAAAACATTCACGAAGAAGTTTCCCGTTACTCACTCATCTGAAATCACGTACTAATATTAGGATGCATTTTGGACGATGTAGGAATCTCTGTTCTTTCCATTTTGTCATTTCAGATTCATACCAGACCCCCACACCATTTTAATTATGGATGCTTTATACTGTACTGTAAAGCTTAGCACGAACAATGACCATTCTTCTCAGAATTTTTCTGGCTAGATAGTATTTTTTTTTTTGGTATCATTTTATATCTGTAAGTTAACTTTGGCAGAATTGACATATTCGTGATATTGAGTCTCCTAACTTAATACTTTCAGTCTTTATTTTCACTTTTGTATCCATCAGGAATTATTTAAAAACTTCTTGTAAAGATTACACATATATCTAGTTGAGTTTCTTGGTAATTTGACTTATTGGTTATTTTTTTAAAGGATTGTCATTTTTATACTTTATTAAGGCTATTGATTTCTGATATTTTCTACTAACTTACTGAGCTAATTTTTTCTTGGTGATTTTTTTTAGAAGATTCTCTAAGGTTTTGCAATGACATAAGCATGAAATCTACGAATAGTGATAGTTCTTTCACCTGCCTTTCAATTCACACCACTAATATATTTGTCTTATGAAATTATATTGTTTGATACCTCTGGGAAGATATTAACAACAAAAGTTAAAAGGGATCTATATCAAGTTCTATAATTATGTATTTCTTGAATTATCTATTTTAGACAGTTTCTATTGATTTCTATTATGAAAAATTAAAACTTTTGCTTTTTGCCGACTAAGGTCCGTCTAGTCAAGGCTATGGTTTTTCCTGTGGTCATGTATGGATGTGAGAGTTGGACTGTGAAGAAGGCTGAGCGCAGAAGAATTGATGCTTTTGACCTGTGGTGTTGGAGAAGACTCTTGAGAGTCCCTTGGACTGCAAGGAGATCCAACCAGTCCATTCTGAAGGAGCTCAGCCTTGGGATTTCTTTGGAGGGAATGATGCTAAAGCTGAAGCTCCAGTACTTTGGCCACCTCATGTGAAGAGTTGACTCATTGGAAAAGACTCTGATGCTGGGAGAGGTTGGGGGCAGGAGGTGAAGAGGACGACAGAGGATGAGATGGCTGGATGGCATCATGGACTCAATGGACGTGAGTCTGGGTGAACTCTGGGAGTTGGTGATGGACAGGGAGGTCTGGCGTGCTGCGATTCATGGGGTTGTAAAGAATCGGACATGACTGAACGACTGAACTGAACTGAACTTATACATATATATATATATTATATGTATACATATAAAGAATTCATAGCAGATTTTTATAAAATGAGTTAGAAGAATAAAATGATGGAGGCAGGACCATGTGCTCTCAGTATGTGACAGACACCAAGAATTTATGAGCACAGTGGTTTTCAGCCAGGGAGTTCCCCAAGGTCATGTTGCAAACCAGTGGTAGAATAAATAATAAGTATTTTTTAAAATATCAAATTCCTTTCCCATCATATCAACTGAAGACATTTCCTTACCTCACTTCTCCACAGGCAGTCAGGAGAGTTGCCGTGACTGACAGGGGAAGCAGCAGGTCCCCTTTTTCCACACTGAGCTTCCTGAGCCAGATGTAAGAGAAGCTAGAGTCTCCCGCTCCAACTGGTGCTCCCTGACTAGACATGTGCAGAAAGGGGACGTGTTGTGTCCTCGGCGAGAAAGGATCGTAAATCCAAAGACCATTGGTAGTTGTGCTGGTTTATTTTGGGTGGAATTCTCTACTGGACGGAATAAAACGTGGTATCATGACGCACAACCAGGGTCTCAGAGCCTTGGTACCACTGAGATTTGGGACCAGGTGACTCTGTTCTGTGGGAAGCTGTCTTGGTGATTGTGGAATGTTTTGCAACGCCCCTGGCGTCTACTCACTAGACGCCAGTTGTGAGAATGACAAATGTCTTTTAGATGCTGCCAAATATCACCCAGGTGGAAAAAACTGCCTCTGACTGAGGACCACTCATAAACAGAGATTCAAGGCAACATATTTTAGTAAATAACTCTGGAAAGTATATAAAAAGTTTTCCAAAATGCATTCTACTTTTCACATGGAAGTCTTTGAAGAGTATGTGTTACAACCTAAACATTTCAGGCTCTGAAAAGAGGCCAAGACTCTTTATATAAATATAGTGAACCACTGGGACCATCACATAGCAATACTGAAATACACAAAATAAAATTCTGTGTGTGGCAGGAGAAAGAATTTTCTAAGCAGATTATCAGTCTCAGCCAGTGTTATTAATAACACAAACATGGCGGTTAATCTTTCTGTTCAAGCCTTTTTGCTACATAATGTCTAAACACGATTTGAAAAAAAACATGTTAGTACTTTGAAAATAGAATAACTATTTTGTAAAGATGATTCAGTCAGCAGGATGCTCGACTGGCACTCCCTAAATTCTATTTTTGTTGAGAGGAGTGATTGCCTTAAAAAAGAGACACTGAACTTTAGAAAGTGTTACACCCCTTTTGCTGCCCATTTTTGCTTGGATAAACTTGCTAATGGTCATAACTTATGCCTTGTATAATAATCTTGTGCCAAATGTTTGGAAAGTGAATGAAGGAATTACTCAGTCTAACCAGGAGGCTAAAATAGATAATCTCCAGAGAAGAATTTGAATTTTTGACTGTTCCCTAATAATATTGATATTTCTTACTTCTGTTTACTGTATTGACAATGGAATGTTGCCTACAATGCCTATAAAAAGAATTTTCTGTTATTTTAACATTGACCCAATCTATCTTTCTAGATGAGAGTGTGGGGGTGGTGAGGAAATAATAACACGTTAAAAGTTTCTAGTGAAAGAAAAGGAATCTTTAAGTGAAAATGGCTATTTGTAAGTTCAAAGTATTATTCTACACTAAGCTTTCTAAGAGCACGAGGTCCTTACATATAATTAAGTGGATGCACATAAGAGGATACACGTATTGAACATACATATTCACACGTGTATGCATGGGCTTCCCAGGTGGTGCTAGTAATAAACACCCACCTGCCAGTGCCGAAGGCATCAGAGACACGGGTTCAGGCCCCGGTCAGGAAGATCCCCTGGAGGGGGGCTTGGCAACTCACTCCAGTGTTCTTGCCTGGAGAATCCCAGGGACAGAAGAGCCTGGTGGGCTACAGTCCATCGAGCTGCAGAGTTGGAATCACTGAAGTGCCTGAGCACACACGCATGTGTCTGTATGTATTTGATCACTTTCACAATAACTAGCCCTGAGAAATCACCCTTACAGAGCACCATGGACGATGGACATTGTTTAGTTTGTGGGGTGAGGGGATTGTGAGTAGAACTGCTTTGTCTGTTAATTAATATTTCAGTAATACTTCCACAATGCTATCTGCTAAGTCAGTAAATCAGTCAATTCAGGCACCCTCAAAGGGCCTATGGATCTACAGAAGATAAGCCTCCTGAACTTTCTGAAGGAATATGTGTCCAAGGCTTATTTGGAAAAAAACTCCACCAACCCAGGAATCAGGATTCAAAGTCTCTTCTTTGGTCAGACTCTTAAGGAAATGGCAACCCACTCTAGTGTTCTTGCCTGGAGAATCCCAGGGACAGGGGAGCCTGGTGGGCTGCCGTCTATGGAGTCGCAGAGTCAGACACGACTGAAGTGACTTAGCAGCAGCAGAGACTCTTATTAGAGGAGGGGTAAGCAAAGAATGTGTATGTTCCCCAAGAGAGTGGAGAAGCACTGAAAGCATCTTTCTAATAGCAGGACAAAGAAGATGAGAAGCAAAGTTAGGAAAAAAGTGAGTGCAAAAAGAAAGGGCCAGGGGTGCCTGGCAGAAGAAGCCCATGGCTTTAATAAACTCTGAAGAGCTCATTTTCAGGCCTCTGCCCTGCCTAACCTGCTAGAAAGGGAAAGGGCTTCTGGCTCAGAAGATAGAAAATTCAAAAGGAAACATGAAATGAAGAAGCAGCAGAGGTCATATTTCTTCTTTCATAGCATAATAGCTTCAAATGAAGCTTTGTGAAGAAAATCTAGAAATGTTCCTAAAAATAAATAAATAACATTCCCGGAGACGTTACCACACCAAGGAAAGCAGACAAAGGAAAGAGAGTGCTTGATACTGGTCTTTCAAGCCCGAGCTATGTGAGAAGCCTTCAAGCTGTCTTCTTCAAGCCACAAGGGGAGAGCACCTTCCTTCCCACCCAGGGAGGCGGGGGAGGTGAGAGGGGGGCTTCACCTTCATCGTTCAACCCTGCTCCCTCTTGTCCTTCACACCCACTCAGCACTGCTGCAGCGAAAGAGCAGGACCTTGACTGTCCCTGGAAACTCCAGCTAAAATGCATCTGTTTTACACACCTCTCACATTCTAGGTGAGAAATACTAACTATAAATATATAATGGATGCAAAGTGCTTTCTAAACTAGAATATGCTTTGCAAAGTGGAGTTATTAATATCAGAAATAACCTACCAAAAACCTGATAAATGAAAGTTTAAATCTGCCTCTCATTGTTCATGGGCCACGCTTCTGGAAGACACCCAAAGACACAGTACATTTTCTGTGTGTTCATGTCTTTGGTGATTGTTTTTAGTCATGCAGGCATTAGGATATTCAACCATATAAGTGATTATTCATGTCTGTAAATAACTTTAAAAAGAATTTTTAGGTCAGCAGAATTCTTGCTGGTCTTCCCAATTTCCCACCACTTCTACCCCATCTCAACCCATCCCTTTCACCATACAACATGTTACGGGTAGATTCCATCTTTGACTGAAAAAAGAACAATGCTCAGATTCCCTCTTGAAAAGACTTTGTGAAACAAACAAACATTTCCAGAAGAGTCACGTATGGCCTGTCATCTCAGTTTCTTTAATGTGTAATAAATCCTCCCAAAACTTAGGGGTTTAAAACAGCAATAATTTATCAGCTGATGATGTTGACACAGCAACATGATCTGGGCTCACTGGTCTTATCTGGGCTCTTATTCCTTTAGTCAGTGGGCAGGTGGTTGAGGGGCAGCTTGGTCTAGAACGGTCTACTCTCCTGTTGCTTATTGGTGAGTAGCTCACTGGGTCGAGTGTCTCCAAAAGATAGCCTGGGCTCGTGGCAATTTCAGGATTCCCAGGGCCGTAACAGAGAAAGTCCTGACAGGCAAGTACTTCTCAAGCCTCTACTTTGATCAAAAGATGTTCTGTAGCCAAGTCCAGATTCAAGAGGTTGGGAAACAAACTCTTCAAGGGAGATGATGTCAAGTCATATTGCAGAAGTATGCGCAGAAAGGAATGGGAAAAGTTTTTTGGCCGTTTTCTGCAATTTATTATATATGGCTACTGCGTATTTTTTTAAATGGAGGTTAGAAGGTGCATTAGAAGTTCTTTTAGGCCAATCTCCCATCAAAAGATGGAATCAATAGCATATCTTATGTGGGTTTCCAATCATTGCTGTGGTTATTATAAATCCCTTACTTAAAATGTGATTACATCCATGTAATGTCATCTGTTTGTCTCAGCTCTACTGTGAGACCAGCCCACAGACCAAGCAAGCTCCTACTTTCATATGAAATCCCTTCTGATGTGTGAGACGGCTGCCTTGGCCAGTGGGCCTTCCCTCTTACAGGCTGCTCATCTCAGATCCTTCCACTGTTTTCCTCCGGGCGTGGGGGCCGTTGTGTTGCGCTCAGTTGCTCAGTCATGTCCAACTCTATGGGACCCCATGAACTGTAGCCCACTAGGCTCCTCTGTCCATAGGATTTCCCAGGCACGAATACTGGAGTGGGGTGTCATTTCCTACTCCAGGATATCTTCCTGACCCAGGGATTGAAAGCTGGGTCTCTTGCGTCTCCTGCATTGACAAGTGGCTTCTCTACCACTAACCTGGGTTGCAACACCTTAAGCATTCTACTTGCTCTCTTCTACCTTCGCTCCAACTCGATGCCAACCTGCGCCAAAAGCAAAAGGCCAGGTGTGACGCACCGGCACGCAGACAAGGGGACTATCCTTTCCCTCAACCCACATTCTTTAGTTCCAGGAAGCCTTGCGTCACTCTGTTAACTCAGACTGTATGGGCAGCCACA
Source organism: Aepyceros melampus (assembly GCA_006408695.1). Classification (NCBI taxonomy): domain Eukaryota; kingdom Metazoa; phylum Chordata; class Mammalia; order Artiodactyla; family Bovidae; genus Aepyceros; species Aepyceros melampus. Next base: position 324,761 of record SJXQ01001568.1, on the reverse strand, counting down.
ACTCTCCCCAACCTGTACACAGATACTGTTGTGGAAAAAGATACAAGTCCTTATATTCTTGTCAAATTTCATTTTACGATATTGGACTCCCCCTTTTTTTATTGCAGAGTCCTTTTGTTAGTTCAGTTCAGTTCAGTTGCTCAGTCGTGTCCGACTCTTTGGGACCCCATGAATCACAGCACACCAGGCCTCCCTGTCCATCACCAACTCCTGGAGTTCACACAAACTCATGTCCATTGAGTCGGTGATGCCATCCAGCCATCTCATCCTCTGTCGTCCCCTTCTCCTCCTGCCTCCAAGTCCTTTTGAGATCTTTGCAAAATATTTGATAACACAGAAGGAATCCATGAATTCAGTTAATGCGATTTCTACATCTTAATTCAAGCATTGGGATAAGCTACAGACTTCCAGGGCAGGCCACTAGGAACTCTCTCCCTTTCATCATCTACCTCACTGCAGCGTGGAATAGTGGAAACTTTGTCAAATTCATCACTAAAATCTAGTTATGTGGTGTCTATCTCACTCTTCTCATTCACCAAACCAGTCAACTGGCCCCAAAGAAGTGAGGTTAGTGTGATTCCTAGAGAAAACAACCTTTCCCCAAATCTGCGTAAGATATTCCTAATTACAATTATTTCTGAGAATGATGTTAATTTTACCAGTCTATATTACAAACCATGATACCTATCTGATTTCCTGGTACTTTTTCTGTGCTTCATAGTTTATTTCCCAAATAACACTGACAACAGGTTCAGATGGCTCTTCAGTAAGCTCTCTCTCCATCCCCTGGGAAATATATTATTTCCCTAGGCTAACACCCATTTTTGCTCATTAGGCAGCAATATGTGCCCTTTGCTTAGCTCAGATATTAAGATGCACATACAAATTCATTCCTCCATCCAAGTTGCATTTATTAAACACCTACTCTCTCTGAGGCAATGGAACCTTCATCCAGAGGGCCATTTGTGAATGAGCATGCCTAGAAACAAAGCCCCAAATTGCATTTTATGCCATGCGTTGGCATTTGGAATTCTATACACAGTGGAGATCTGATGACTAGCTTCAAGTAGGAAAGTGATATAATCAAATCTGTAGGTTAAATAGATCTCTCTAGGATGAGTTTGCTAAGTCGCTTCAGTCGTGTCTGACTCTGTGTGACCCCATAGACGGCAGCCCACCAGGCTCCTCCGTCCCTGGGATTCTCCAGGCAAGAACACTGGAGTGGGTTGCCATTTCCTTCTCCAATGCACAAAAGTGAAAAGTGAAAGTGAAGTTGCTCAGTCATGTCTGACTCTTAGCGATCCCATGGACTGAAGCCCACCAGGCTCCTCCGTCCATGGGATTTTCCAGGCAAGAGTACTGGAGTGGGGTGCCATTGCCTTCTCCCTAGGATGAGTTTAGAGGATACTATAAGGGTGCAAGCTAGGAGACTCTTGTAGTAAATTGAGGCATACAGTGAAAGCTGATTAAAACAGTGGTGGTGGAGACCAAAATGAGACGCGAATTCATTTAAGAATGGAAAGACTGGCAACTGGATGAAGAAGAGTGAGAAGCAAGGTCCTAGGGTAACTTTCCTTAGTTTCTGGCTGAATTATTTGGATGGATAGTTGGACATTTACTAAGAAAGGGAAGAGGTTATTGATTCTATGTTACTATTCCAGGACTACACATATTTTATTAAATTTGAATTATTTTGAGAACCAAATTTCCTATGTCTCTTTTTCTCTCATTGCTTAGCATCTCTTATGAGTGTATAATCAAGTGAAAATATTCTAGACTATCCTAAAACTCCTGAATTCTTTGCCTCCTCAGTATCTCATTTGGTTAATACAGCTTAACATTTTTCCTAGAAATTTTAAAGTATTTCTTTCACTTGGCCATCTTCACCCTGGTTACCGAGAATTCATTCTCTTCAAGTTCCCACCACATTCACTTTACCAGCACATTTCTCTGAATCTAAAGAAGATCTATATTATCTTCGTCCTAACTCCCTAGGACATGAAGTGATCAGCAGCCCATCTGGAATTTCTCAGATGCTGTGCCTTTTGGCTGAATGAGATTTAGAGCTGCCTTGATAGTTAAAGTCCATCATCACTCACTTGTGTTTCTTGCTTTTAGGTCAGTTTTATGATTTATTTCAAAAGCACATTATCCATCCCCTACCCCAGGCCCAGAAGCCTATGAGTTACAATTCTATCACTTTTATGCCTGAGGGAGACACTGGATCAGACTTGTAGAACTTTAGGCCTAGAAAAGACTGGAGATCCCACCTACTGCTCCCTTTATAGTTAAGTAAACCAAAGTCCTGGGAGATTATGTGATTTGTGTAAGTCTGCACAACTGGTTAGTTAGGGGCATAGCCAGGGCTTGAACATATGTCTCCTGACGTTTAGCCAAAATATGTATTATGTTTTTCCCTTGGCACGAAGTCAGACACTAGGACTTAAGTAAAGAATTTAGGGTATTCTACATCCAGCATGGCAGGGCCCAATGATACACTAAGAATATAACATAGAAGTATATGATTGTGCGATGCTGTGAAGATGTCCTTATATAGTAGTACGGAGATTCTTGGGTACTGATGTAGTCAGCTACATTTTCCAGCCGAAGGGGCCCACAGCTCTATGACCCAACAACTTTCATACTCCTCAGGGGTTGCACTGACCGCTGGAGAGAACTCTGTGAAATCCCGGGGCAGAATCGAGGGCTGGGTCCACTCACCACGTCATTGATCATGTATGTTTCCCTTGGCACTGCTTTATCTGGTTCAGTAGTAAACCAAAAGAAAGTGACATTTAACCGAGCCCCAGTTTTTATTCTTGTTCATATCTAAACCTGAACGAATGCTTTGTGGTCAGGTCTGTTTCAAGGGAGTTCCAGAAAGTCCCCATGTTCAAGTGCTCCCTGGAGGCAGGGTACCAATCATATCTAGCAAAAAGGAAAAAAAAAAAAGTAAAATAAAGAAAAATATCTCCAACAAAGAGAGAGGTCACACGGAGCCTGTGCCTGGCAAGGCTCAGTGCAGAAGCCATTGAGGCTACAGCAGGTGGGGGTGGCCCAAAAGATGATCCGTGTGCCATGCTGTAGCCTGCCCTTTGTTGCACTATGGGTGTGAATGTGTGCACGCTTGCTGAGTCGTGTCTGACTCTTTGGGACCCCATGGACTGTAGCCTGCCAGGCTCCTCTGTCCGTGGAATTTTCCAGGCAGGAATATTGGAGTGGGTTGCCATTTCCTGATCCACTATGAGTACTCCCAAATGAGGTCTCACACCCAACTAGACTCAAGGGTGGCTCCCAACCACTGTTCTGGAGGAGAAAGAGCCCCATCTAGAAGCTATAAGTCCACCTGTAACTGACTCTGAGGGGAGAGCTATGAGTTGGCCATGCCACTGAAGAGCTTGGTCCCCAGAAGGCCAGGAAATAACACGAGGATCCAGCACCAGACGGCAAGGCCAAGGGTCATATAGATCGCCCTCTGTGGGAACTCCTTCCCTGGGGGACATCGGAGCTTCTTGCTAAACCAGGAAACACTCTGGCATTTCCATATGCCCTCTGTGAAGCAGACAGTCATGTTTGACTCTTTGCAACCCCTTGGACTGTAGCCACCCAGGCTCCTGTGTCTGTGGAATTCTCCAAGCAAGAATACCTGAGTGGGTTGCCACTCCCTTTTCCAGGGGATCTTCCTAACCCAGGGATCGAACCCAGGTCTCTTTCATTGCAGGCAGATTCTTTACCATCTGAGCCACCAAGGAAGCCCCACTGATAAAAGGTTGCAATACCATATTGTTCCTTTTTAAGGTGAGTACATCATTTTTTAATGTTGAAGAGAGGTAAATGTTTATGTTACTCATCCTTCTACTTCACTGTAGCATTTTAGTTCCTTTAAAAGACAAGATATGACAATACCATACACACTGTAAATTTATCTCTTCAAGTTTGTTTTCATCTCTAAGGAGCTATTGATCACCTCAGGTTTACCACTCGGCTGCCCCAGGGTATGTCCATGTTATTTGAAGCTGTGAAAGTACTGTATTCTTTCGTTTTTGCTCGATAGAGCTGGTCCTGCTATTCAAGTTCTTTGAGGCTATAAGGACAATGCACTCTCCTACAAAGAGTAATTGTAACTGTAAAGCGAAAATTGGTTTAGCACACCCATGGAAACAAGAAGTAGAAGGATAATTTTCCGTCCCTTGTCACCTTGGGTTTTCATTCTTCTCATCCTGGAGTCTGCAGTATATTTTAGATTCTTCCAAGATAATATCTCAGGGTTGCTAGGGAAATAAACTTGAGCTCAAGTGGCCGGACCTTTCTTTGTTCACCTTGCACTTGAGTTTTCCCCAGAACTAATCAGATCAGATGATCTCAGTGTCAAATACTTCCAGAGACTTCCCTGGTGGCTCATGGTTAAGACTCTGCTACCAACGTAGGGGATGTGGGTTTGATCCTTGGTCAGGGAAATAAGATCCCACATGCCATGTGGCGTGAACAAAAGATAAAAGCAAACAAACAGAAATTTCTATTGGCTAGTTGTGCCAACCACCTACCTATAAAGTGGCAGATATCTCTCAAGATTAGTGACTTTGGCAGGACACCAGTTCTCATCCAAGTCTAATCAACTTATCCAGAGAACACATGTAACTGATTTTATTTCCAAGGCCAAGGATTCTGTGTTAAGTCAGAACCACTGAGACACGACAAAGGATTTAGGGCCATTTGTTGCTGGTTTTTTTTTTTTTTTTCTTTTCTTAGGTGAACTATTTTGAATGGTTCTTTATTGAACCATTGTTTATTGAATTTGTTACAATATTGCTTCTGTTTTAAGTTTCAGTTTTTTGGCCACAAAGATTGTGGGATATGAGCCCCCAGCTAAGTATCAAACTCAAGCCTCCTGTGTTGGAAAACAAAGTCCTAACCACTGGACCGCCAGGGAGGTCCCTAGGTCAATTTGTTCTTCGAAGAGGGTTGTGTCGTGCAGGCATACCCGACTTCACAAGTTCTTCCACTGTGCGTCCACCCTCCCCACGTCCCACGTGACCACCCGCATCACTCAAGTCCAGCTGCTACTTAACATCCCCTAAGCCTAGACTACAGAAGTGATTTCTATGATTGCAAAGTTTGCTCTTGCTATACATTTTGAAAAGAAGGTCATCAAAGGATCTACCTATTACAGTGCCCCTCTGAAGTCCAGCAGAGACCATTTCAAACGGCCTTGTGATATACCAGATGAAAGAGCTGACAGAAGTGGAAATTATTGGCATTAAATGGGAAAGAAGAACATCAGAAGGCCAACTGTAGTTTGGGGAGAAATTAAAACTAAGAACAAAGGAAAGGGAGTTAAATTCAGGTCTATTCCTTAAAAGGATGGGATCTGATTTTGATCTTGAGAAAAAAAAGTTTTCGAGGAAAAGCTGTCTCCAACACAATCCATCTCATAATGTTCTATAATGTCTTTCATCTATTCAGTGATTTGGAGGGAAGAGGGAGTTGATGGTAATGAAGCAATCATTAGACTTAATATTTAAAAATAACAAGCTTGTTTATATAAAATAACGCAGTTCCACAAACCTGTCACAAATATCTAGGTCAGTGCAAAGAGCAAGAAATATAATTTGCAGAAGTATAACAAAACAGCAGAAACAAATTTATCATTATTATTCTAATATTACTCTTTTGCTTTTTATCTTTCTTGTAATGATGTAATGTTTCATTGCAGGTAGAAAATATAAATTGTGTAGGGATCAGGAGTAGTGTTGTCATAATTGAATTCTTTCAAGAATTACTATGTGACTCTCCATGCTTTCCTCCTCTTTTCAGCCTCTCTGGGAAATCTCAGGAGGGACCCTGGCAGCCAGATTGACAGTTACACATAGTGGAGTGACAGTTTAGGCTGCAAGTGGGGTTTGCAAGGACATTATAGTCAATGTCGTTATTAATAACACTTGAAACCATTTCCCAAAAACTTCCATGTCTTGGGACAGGCTGTTTGGGAGACTCTTGATATGTAGGTTTGATGTCTGCTACCTAGGAGAGTGATGTCTTCATCTCTAAGTAGGTTCAGCTCTGCTCAGAAGAAACTAATTGAGAAGGGAGCATTGGATTGAGAGTCAAAGGCCCTAAGTGGACTCCTTAGGGCCACCCCTTAAACTTAGTAAAACCCCTAAGTTTTACTTGACTAGTTATGTGTCTCTGGAGAATTCACTCAACTTTTATGAGCCTCAGCTTCTACCCACCCACCCACACACACACACACACACACACACACAAATAAGGATAGGTTAGGTGACTTTTGTGGTCTTTAGCAGTTTCGTATTTTTATAGCCAAGAATTGGGCTAGCCTTTTCATACTGCTCCCGGGGTTCTCAAGGCAAGAATACCAGGGTGGCTTGCCATTCCCTCCTCCAGACGGCAGTGGATGAGATGATTAGACAGCATCACCGCCTCAATGGACATGAATTTGAGCAAATTCCGGGAGATAGTGAAGGACAGGGGAGCCTGGCGTGCTGCAGTTCATGGAAGTCACAAAGAGTCAGCCACGACTTAGTGACTCAACAAAAACGACTGGGTTGTCCCAACATTCGTTTGGGTTTTTCTGCATAACACCCTAACATAGGAGGTGGCTGCTTGCGTGCCAAGTTGCTTCAGTTGTGTCCAACTCTTTGTGGCTCTGTGGACTGTTGCCCACCAGGCTCCTCTGTCCGTGGGATTCTCCGGGCAAGAATCCTGGATTTTGCTGCTGTGACCTCCTCCAGGGGATCTTCCCGACCCAGGGATCAAACCTGTATCTCTTATGTTTCCTACGTTGGCAGCCAGGTTCTTTACCACTACACCACCAAAAACCCAAACAAACTTTCTAGCCAAGCCAATATTTTTCCAATACCCATGTGAACCCTTTCAAGTCTAAAGTCCAAAATGCAGTTTTCCTTGAGTATTTCTAAAGGGAAAATTTCACTGGCTGCCTGGTTTTCCAGTGGACTTATTTCTCGGCCACTGATCATTGCTGTACTTGTAACTTTCCTGGAAATCTGGTGTAAGGGCCAGTGAATGATAACCCCGTGTTCTCTGCTGCAATCCCACAGGTGCTAAAGAAGAGGCTGATAACCATCTTGGGAAGCTTAACCAAGCCAAGCTCTTCCTGCCAGGCTTCTTAGCATATGAGGATCAGAATGCCTGGGTCCATTGCACGTGGCAAATGTAATGTTTCACCTTACCCTCCTTGGCAAGGAGGAAGGAAATTTAAAGGAAATAATAATCTGAAAACAGATAAACACACCTTAGTCATGCAGACTATCCTTGTTATTCAGCTTAAAGACAACGACAACAACAAAACACGATCCTAGTAGAACCAAATCAAAATGACAGCTTCTCTCAGGCCAGCGCTGTAAAAACTGAAAGGCACTTTAGATGTTACTCAATGCAATGCTTATGCTTTGAGGATGAGGAAATGGAGGCTCAGATAGGATAAAATATTGTGGCCAAGAGCCGGCAGCTGGTTGGAAGCATGCCAAGAGCCGATTGCAGATTCCCTGATTCCCAGGCTCTGGGGTTCTCTGTCCCCATCTCCGTGTCACTCACCCCAGATGGCACCATTTGCCTGTAGCTGTACATATTCCCAAGCGACTTTAGTTCCTCTCCCCGTCTGTCCTGGATCCTCACTTCTGGAGAGGAACAAGGATTTCCTTCCTCATCCTCACGTTCACCACCACATCTTCAGGACAGTCAGCCCTTGCCCTGTGGGTGCCTCCCTCCCTGGAGGACCTCTGTTCCTGCTCTCTGGAAATCCCATTTCTTTCACTGTCTTTTTTTTTTTTTTTTTTAACCCCACCCTGTGGCTTAACAGCATCCCTGCTTTCAACCCAATGCATCCAATTTCAACATAAAGCACAAGCGCTGAAAAGCCAGTTAGGGAGTTGTTTGCTCACCATACGTTATTTTGTGTGTTTTCAGGCATCTCAAGATCCGGATGCCAGCGCAGTGGAACAAATGTCAGAGCCATCAGTGGAGGCCTGAAGGCCAGAGGCAGTCCCCTGGGCCAAGGCGGTAAGGCCTTTGGTCTCGCTGGGGCCCGGCCCCACCTGTAAATGTCTCCCTGCTCTGGAGAGGGCAGAGACGGGCATGGGAGGAGACCCGTCCACAGCCTGAGCTGCAGCACCAATTTCCTCCCCTGACAGTTCACCCACAAGAGGAAAGTGAAGGCTGTTCCACCTTTCTTTTCCATGGACAAGGGGCAGAGATTTTAATTAAAATGAGTTCTGTAAAGTCACCCTCATTTTCTGAGAGACAGGAAATGTGGCCCTGCTTTTTCTTTCTCTTAGAAAGATGAAGCAGCATGCACTTGGTACATACGTTAGAGAATAGACCACAACATGAAGAAGATAAATGGATGATCAATATCGATCCAAACAGAACAGACTGTTTCAACCCCCGCCCCCAAAACACACTTTCAGGAGTTGCTAACAAATCAGTGTGCAGACGTTTCTTAAATACCTATTGAATGGCATGCGCTAGTAGTTTTTGTGCTAACTGAATTCCCTAATCGAGGTGGATTTATGAGTAGAAAAAAAAAATGTGGTGCTGTCTAAGCAGGAAGAGAAAGCAAGCAGTCATGTATTCCACACATGTCTGACACAGTGTTTCCGAAGGCCAGGTCACCCACCTGTTGGCTATTTTAGGAAGGGGGATTCTGGCGGCAGCTGGGGCTCTGCCATAAATAACTTGCACCCCGACGTTCTAGCACAGAGCCCTGCTTGTCACATCTCTCTAAGAGACCTGGATTTTGGAGTTGCCTCAGGTCACCACTCCCTCTGAAGCCCCAGAAAATGACAGAGGCTGCCAAGTAGTCGCCATCACTTTCTTCCCATCAGCCCTTGCCCCTTGCAAGCTGGCGCTTGGCTTCCAAGGACTTTCTGCTGTTGGAAGGCCGGCAGGACAGCAGCTGCCTGAGAATAATCACTGTGACCATTGAGGCTATTGGTGACCATCGAGTTTTATAGCACCTCCATTAAATGAGTAAACATATCCACATTTCGAAAATCTTCCGACAGCTCCTCATGACCATTCATTTTAACCTCAAAAATCCTAATCTCAATATCTGAAGCTCCACCAAATTCCCCAGCCTCCCCCCGGGTCATGCTCTCTTCCTCCTGCAGCTGCGTTGGCTCCTCCTGATGGTATCAGTATCTGACTCTTGGTCCACCAACCAATGGCTTTTCCTACTACTGACGCGAGCTCAGCAATACCTTCCTTCCCCAAAGGCCTCCCTGTCTTGCACACTTAACCTGGAGGGGCTTTACACACCCGTATGTTAGGTGTGTGTATGTGTGTGTATGTTTTCTATGCCATGGCCATTTGTAGGTAGGTTCACCCGCCCAGGGCTAAAGAAAATTCATCATTCAAAACCATAACATGCCATTTTCCCAAATCCTCCATTGGGAACTCATGTACACCTGAGACGGATTCATGTCAATGTATGGCAAAACCAATAGAGTATTGTAAAGTAAAATAAAGTAAAAATAAAAATTAAAAAAAATCATATATTTTTGAGACAAAATAAATAGTGCCATCTATAAGCTTAAAAAATTAAAAAAAAAAAAAAAAACCATGACATGAATGAATGGGCCTTGTCATTCAAACAGCAACACAAGAAACACCCATACCCAAGTGAGAGCTTCAGTTGCTGCCCTAAGGGTTCTTTTAAAAGTCAGCAAAGTGAGGTTTTTTTCAGAAGAAGGCTTAAGTATCTTTTATTTATCTCTTTTTTTTGAGATATAATCAACATATTACATTAGTTTCAGGTATCTGACCTAATGATTTGATATTTGTATGTATTCAAAACTGAGGAGGGAAATGTATTCTAGAACTATCACAAGTCCAATGAGCATCCACCGCTATACACAGATGCAAATCTTTTTCTTCTGATAAGAACTTTGAAGATCCACTATCTTAGCAACTTTCAAATAGACAATAGTCACCATGCTGTACATTGCATCCCCGCGACTCACTTACATGATAACTGGAAGATTGCACCTTTGATCACAGTCAACCATCTGTCCATCCCAATGCACACGCCTCTGCCTCTGTCAAGCACCCGGCTATTCTCCGTACCTCAGCTCATTTTTTTCTTTGTGTAATTCATTTTTTGTAGGCTCCACATATGAGTGAGACCATACAATATTTGTCTCTCTTGGGCTGATTCATTTCACTGAGTGTGATGCCCTCTCTGTTGTTCACTCTCAGAGCTGGGAAATTTTGTTGCTAGAACCATTTTCAGAAAAGAAAAAAAAAAAGTGTGTCAGTGTACAATTTGGAGGCTTTGATTGGCATTGCTTTTCCCAACATGGACATCTGCAGATAAGAAAACCAAACCACCAAGAGAATGCCTTTATATATAAGCTCAGGTACACCCCATTTCCGTGAATAAGACTTAATCACCAGATACCAAATGTTCAGATGATTCATATCATCTTTAAATTACCTGTAAACCTGGTACAGAGTCTTGTCCTTAAGAAGGTACTTCATAAATGTTTATCGAAGTGGTCATGGAGGATTTAGCTCACAGGAAATTTAAGTGGTTATCAACAAGCATAGCAGACCTGAGTGGGAACCCTTACTTGTTACTCGATTTCCCAATAGGAAAAACAAATTCAACCTCACCTAGGCTTTCTTTTCCATAGATTTCAAGAAGATCTTAATGGGTCTGGAGTTTCAGGGTCAGCCTTTCTTGAAATTGTTTTTCTTTTACACTAAGCACACATTTACAGCTTTAAGAGATACTAAGCATATTCATACAACAATTCTACTTGAATTTATAAGAAGAGAGCTACAATCATGGAAGGGTTTTTCCTATTAACAAAGTGCAAGGGAGAGTTTTCTGATAACCGTCTGGTTAACCGAGAATCAGTGAAACAGAGTAACTGTGCCATTGACTCCTGGCATGGTAGAAACGTGCATACTTCTGAACTGAGATCCTACATCCTTTCTATCTAGGAGTAACAACTACTTTCCAAAACTGGCCTTAGGTAGTATTTCACAGTGACAGCCATTACTTTTAGGAAGAATTTTTGATGTTGTTTGACTTTCATTTAGTTCAAATTAAGGGTATCTGTTCTCCCTTCAAATAGAAGGAGAAATGGTGGAAGTAGTGACAGGTTTCCTCTTCTTGGGCTCCACAATCACTGTGGATGGTGACTGCAGCCATGAAGTCAAAGGCTATTGCTTCTTGGCAGGAAAATAATGACAAACCTAGGCAGTGCGTTATGTTCTTCCCAGCAACATTAGTCTTGCATATAGTCAAGGCTGTGGCCTTCCCAGTGGTCACATACGGCTGTAAGAGCTGGACCATAAGGAAGGTAGAATGCCAAAGAATTGATGCCTTTGAACTGTGGTGCTGGAGAAGGCTCCTGAAAGTCCCTTGGATGGCAAGGAGAAAAAAACAGTCAATCTTAAGGGAGATCAACCCTGAATATTCACTGGAAGGACTGATGCCAAAGCTAAAGCTCCAGTATTTTGGTCATCTGATGTGAACAGATGACTCAGAAAAGTCCCTGATGCTGGGAATGATTGAGGGCAGAAGAAGAGGGCTTTGGAGGATGAGATGACTGGGTGGCACCACCAATGCAATGAACGTGAACTTGGGCAAACTCCGGGAGGTGATGAGGGACAGGGAGGCCTGGCGTGCTGCAGTCCATGTGTTGCAAAGAGCTGGACATGACTGGGCGACTGAACAACAGCAACAAGTTCCTTGAGTAGGGGCTTCTCAGGTGGCGCTAGTGGTAAAGAAGCCACCTGCCAATGCGGGAGACATAAGAGACACGGGTTTGATTCCTGGGTAGGGAGGTCCCCTGGAGGAGGGCATGGCAACCCACTCCAGGGTTCTTGCCTGGAGAATCCCATGGACAGAGGAGGTCGGTGAGCTATAGTCCATAGGATCGCATAGAGTCAGACATGACTAAAATGACTTAGCACGCATGCATACACTTCTTGAGTGGAAGACGAAAATCTGTGGATAAGTAAGAGTGATTAGTGTCAGTTTAGTCTGAGCATTTATGAGGCAATCAGCTAAGAATCCCATGAAAATTTATGTCATTGGACTAGGAGTATCATAAACCCCGTTTTTGTTTTCCCAGTGACTCTTCCAGACACAGACACTTATGTTAATGGGCTTCTTGTTAATACGTGCCACTTGTAAAACAGGCTGGTTCCCACGGAGTGTTGGGTTTTCAGCAATGAAAGGAGGTAGAATGAGAAATGCCCGTGTGCACCAATCTAAGAGTTCTGAATAGCTGCAATGAGAGTAGTACAGTACAAACCCTCCAAGAACTGAGGAGGCGCTGGTGACCCTGACCACAGCCCTCTGTGGCCTCCTGCCACCTGCAGAGACCTCCAGTGGATTTTCCCCTGCGTGGCAGCTACCCATGAGCCTCCCAGAGTAAAGGTCCTTGTGCTTCTGTGTACCTGGACAGCAGAGATCACCAGCAGGACCAGAGCAAGAGGGACTCAACACAGCGTAATGAAAACGTCAGTTTACAGAAATATCCAAATCACCAGCTCCCACTCCTGCACCACCAACTCAACTGATCTGCTCAAGGACAGTGTATTCTCGTCCAGGACTGTGCTTCAGCACCCAGTTCAGCGTCTGCCCAGAGAGGCTTTCAGTAAACAGATTTCAACTGGATGACTTGCCTGAGCTGTTGGGGTAGGAGTAAAGAAATGCGGTATCTTATTTCCACAACTGCTAAAGTTCACAGCTGTCAGGCCTTAAGCTCCAAGGTCAGCCCTGGAAGGGCAACTGGTGGGGGCCCGCAGCTTCACCCTGGCTTATACTTAATCTTTGGCCATTCCCCCTAAGCCCATCCCTGATTGGAGCGCCTTCTAAAATCTTCCACAGAATCCAGGGTGCTTAGAACTGCCCACTTCTTTTTGCTGAAGCTAGCGTTCCTTGGCTAACACTGCTGTGATTGGATTGGATTGATGTCTATGCCTAATGTGATAACATGGTTAAACGTCGGCTCACGATTTCTTTTCATCTTCACATTTTTCAGTAGCCTCTTGGGAGTTCACCATTTTACGACTTTGTACAAGCCAGCTGATTTTCCTCTTTTACTAGTGGTGAGCAGGGGAAACGTTCTCATTCACATCACTCCAACCAGAGCTGCTGTTTTTCAGGCACTCAGTCTTGTCCGACTCTTTGAGACCCCATGGACTCAGGCAGCACACCAGGCTTCCCTGTAAATACTCCTTTTAAGTTGCGTATTAAACTTATATTTGTGCAGATCCAGGAAAAAATTTTTTTAAGTTAAAATGTGTCTTTAATATTACATAAAAGAATATATAAGGAATTTATATAAGAAACACTTGAATGTTACCAAATGATCTTTCTATATCTCTTGAGATGATTGTATAATTTTTCTTGCTTATTATATAAATATAGTTAGTTATATTGATTGAATTTTAAACATTAAGTCAAACTTGCATAATCAAAACAAAAAAAATATGAAGCATCTGGTTAAGCATCTGGTTAAGTCAGAGAACTATTCAGTATGTCTATTCTCACTAGAATGGTTGGTGGGCTTAGGCCAATCAGTTTGGATCTCAGTAACTGTTCCTTGCAAAGGTGCGTGTGTGCGTGCTTCGCTCATGTCCAACTCTGTGCGACCCCATGGACTGTGGCCCGCCAGGCTCCTCTATCCATAGGATTCTCCAGGCAAGATTATTGGAGTGGGTTGCCATGCTTCCTCCAGGGGATATTCCCAACCCAGGACCTGAACCCGTGTCTCTCACGTCTCCTGCATCAGCAGGCAGACTCTTTCTCACCAACACCATTTGGTGACTGCAAAGGTGACGAACCATTTAAGCACTCTTGGTTACTGTACTAAAACTATCCTCTCGCTACCTGAGAGCTCTGCCCTGAAGAGAAACCCCCGTTCTGCGGCCCAGTCCATCAGGGCTCTACGAAGACAGAACACTTCTAACTTGATTAGTGGAAACATAGCTCGATGTTTAAGAAATATCTGTGGAATCAGTTAATGAACACTGGAGGTGCTCAAGATGCCGGACAAATCTTCCCTTATTCTACACAGAGTGTGTTCTACTCAACTAAGTTTGTTATGGATACTGCAGGAAGGAAAATAATGTCAGCTCCAAAAAATTTTTTTCCTTCAGAATAAGGAGAAACAATTTTTTTTGGTAGTGTAAACAGGCAAATACAGACATCAAACACAATTAAACAAAATTTAATAGTTTCTAATTGAGTTCAATCAAATTGTTTCTCACTTTAAAAATTGGAAAACACTTCTTTCTCACTTGGCAGACACTTTCAACACTTCAGAAGAAGTGACTGCGTTGACAGAACCTGGGAGAAACGCATATGGAAATGAAATAAGTGAACACCGTGACATCAAACTGACTTAGAGCCTGTTCTTCCGCACACTGGGCTGATTTACTATTCTACTGGCCGAGAGTGTGCGTTCAGCAAATATCAGAGCTGCTTGTGTCGCAGGCTTCATTTTCCCCCACGCTGACCTTGGATTAACCCTTCACCTTTCACTCTATGGCTAATTAAATCCAGTGACATTTCAGTGAGACACTCTCTGCTGAAATATTTAGTGAGGGTCTTAAATTCCTTCATACTTGTCCCAGCCCCTATGCCTACCTCCCCATCATACATCTGCTTCAGGGTCACAATATTTTGTCAAAAAAAAAAAAACAAAAAACTGTGGAACTACCATGGTAACCTCATAAACCTGTCCCTCACCAGCTCTTCAAGGAGTTTATAAGAATCCAGCTGTAAAAGTTGGCCAGCGGCTCTGTGAGCTGGTTGTTTTATGTGTGGTAGTTAACCTTTTCTCCCCCTTTCTTTCTTCACTGCTCCCACTCCAAAACCACTCGTTTAAAAATATTTACAAAGTAATTTAACATTTATTTAGCCATCAAAGAGGAAATTGAAGTTGAGCTCAAGTGGACTTTTCTTACTACCATACTGCTTTCTAAGGTTAAAACTGTCACTCCCCCCCCGACCATTTTTTACCATCTAGGTAAACTCAGCTGAAATCAAGAGGTCTTTTTTCATCCTGCTCTCATTTCCTCTTCACTTCCCCGAGTTCCTTTAGAATTCAGCGAGAGCCCCATATATAGGAAAAACTCAGAGGCGTTGATGGGAAAGGGAGCGGGCCTGGGAAGAACAAATCATTCCAGCACACTTAATCTCCATTTTACTGAAACCCACTTAACTCCACTTGAAATGGGGTGAAGTCATTCCTTTTATTTTTTTCTTCAAAGTTAAGTTACCTAAGCAGCGGTCCCCAACTTTTTTTGGCACCACGGGCCACTTTTGTGGAAGATAATTTTTTCCATGGACCAAGAGATGGGCGGATGGTTTCGGGATGATTCGAGCATACTACGTGCATTGTGCACTTTATTTATATTTTGATTTCATCACCTTCACTTTAGACTATCAGGCATTAGATCCCAGAGGCTGAGGACTCCTAACCTAAGGTATCTGTTTCTCCATTATTTCCAATGTGCCCCCGCCCCTGCCCCCACTGGTTTGGGCACTCATGGGGAAATCCCATCCATCCTCAAGTTTTAGATAAGGTTGAATGAGGTTACATCACTCACAGTGCACAGAATTGACGCATGGAACTCTACATTTTCCAGAGAAAGAAAGACTTTTAAGTGTATATGTTTTCTTAAATACAATCAAACTTGTTAGGCAAAGAGAGAAACCCCCAAATCCAAGAAACAGTCACTCAAAGTTTGCTGGAACTATCTTGTGTTAAGTCTTTGAAAGAATATAAATATACAAATATAGGAATGGTAATTATATGACATTTGACAAGTTAGATGCCTTTGAGCAAAATTCAGTTGGAGGCTTTGATCAAATTTATCACTTAGGCTAATTCAGCTCAGAATAAACACGGACTCTGTGTAATTAAATAGTTCCTGGTGAAAGAAGCTTGGATGGTTGGAACTGCATATTTAAGTCGAAAGAAGAGTTAGGCTGCCTTTGGGCAAACATACAGAGGGTCTGTGCGGAGGGTGACCAGCTAAGGTGTGTGTGTCTGTTAGTAGATTGAACAGATGATCCAATGTAGATGGCTCTGAGTAGAATGAACAGACACACATCACTAGTGAGGTCCATGAGCTTGTCTTGGGACCTTCCCATCTTGTCATCTCTTGCTTTCTCTCTCCCTTAGAAGCACAACGCTCAATACCTAATATAGATGCTCAATGTATGCGTTCTTTGCCAATGACTTGATTTTACCTCTTTCATTTATAGTTAATAATAATTAGTAACATATTATCTCAAGAACTGTGTAACTACATCTAAAATCTGGAGAGCTATAGTATCTTGAAACTGGTCACCATACCTAGCAAAGTAACAACTCAGCTCAGACTAAAAAAAATTCCCCTCTTTCACACTGGGGGTGTGTGGTAATAACATCACAGTCCTTAACCATAAAATGACAGTCACAGAATGCTCGCAACGGAGATGGTTATCAGTTAACATTTAAAAGGTTTTTTCATGCACTCTGCAACTTGGAATTCCCCATTCTCCCACCACCTTGATGTCAAGAGGAGCTACACTTGTGGGTCAGCTGTGTAAAGGGCTACACAAGTAAATCTGAGATTACCCTGGAAATTCCCTCCAATGGATGTGGTGGTACAGTGGAATGACAGGTGATTTTAGGGGGTAAACGTCTTTCAATATAACAAACATTCTATACAGGACCAAAAAATAGCACTAAAAAAAAAAGGCAAAAATAGCATTAATATTGTGTTTTTCTTAAGACGTCTTATTTTCAAGCAGGTCAACACTTCTCATTATTGATTTAAAAAATGAAGAGTTTCTTCTGTATTAGTGGGATCCCATGTGGGTGCTTGAGCTCATGAAGAAAGAGAGGACAGAGTGAGAAAGGAAAAAAATTAAGGCCCAGGAACTCCAACATTAAATTGTTGGAGCATGAAAGATAAAGTTGAAAATGGTCTCCCAGAAGCGGTCAGAAGAGTAGGAGAAAATTTAGGAGCACATGGCGGGGGGGGGGGGGGGGCTAGGA
>SJXQ01001568.1:250824-307616 GCA_006408695.1 Aepyceros melampus | reverse complement strand
GACGGGGGGGGGGGGGGGGGGGGGGGGGGGGGGGGGGGGGGGGGGGGGGGGGGGGGGGGGGGGGGTCTAGAGAAGAAAGGTTTCAAGAAGGTTAGAGTGGACAATACTCCTGAATTCTATGTAAGGTCAAATAAAATAAGCAAAAGAAAAAAATTATTCAGTATATTATGGACTGAGTTCCAATCCCAAAGAAAGGCAATGCCAAAGAAGACTCAAACTATTGCACAATTGTACTCATCTCACACGCAGTAAAGTAATGCTCAAAATTCTCCAAGCCAGAGTTGGAGAACTGTGAACTGTGTGAACTGTGAACTTCCAGATGTTCAAGCTGGTTTTAGAAAATACAGAGGAGCCAGAGATCAAATTGCCAACATCCACTGGATCATCAAAAAAGCAAGCAAGTTCCAGAAAAACATTTATTTCTGTTTTATTGACCATGCCAAAGCCTTTGACTGTGTGGATCACAATAAACTGTGGAAAATTCTGAAAGAGATGGGAATACCAGACCAACTGACTTGCCTCTTGAGAAATCTGTATGCAGGTCAGGAAACAATAGTTAGAACTGGATATGGAACAACAGAGTGGTTCCAAACAGGGAAAGGAGTACATCAAGGCTGTATATTGTCACCCTGCTTATTTAACTTCTATGCAAAGTACATCATGAGAAACGCTGGGCTGGATGAAGCACAAGCTGGAATCAAGATTGCCAGAGGAGATATCAACAACCTCAGATATGCAGATGACACCACCCTTATGACAGAAAGTGAAGAACTAAAAAGCCTCTTGATGAAAGTGAAAGAGGAGAGTGAAAAAGTTGGCTTAAAGCTCAACATTCAGAAAACGAGGATCATGGCATCTGGTCCCATCACTTCATGACAAATAGATAGGGAAACAGTGGAAACATTGGCAGACTTTATTTTTGGGCTCCAAAATCACTGCAAATGGTGACTATAGCCATGAAATTAAAAGACGCTTGCTCCTTGGAAGGAAAGTTATGACTAACTTCGACAGCATATTAAAAAGCAGAGACATTACTTTTCCAACAAAGGTCCATCTAGTCAAGGCTATGGTTTTTCCAGTAGTCATGTATGGATGTGAGAGTTGAACTATAAAGAAAGCTGAGTGCCGAAGAACTGATGCTTTTGAATTGTGGTGTTGGAGAAGACTCTTGAGAGTCCTTTGGACTACAAGGAGATCCAACCAGTCCATCCTAAAGGAGATCAGTCCTGGGTGTTCATTGGAAGGACTGATGTTGTAGCTGAAACTCCAATCCTTTGGCCACTGATGCGAATAGCTGACTCACTTGAAAAGACCTTGATGGTGGGAAAGATTGAGGGCAGGAGGAGAAGGGGATGATAGAGGATGAGATGGTTGGATGGCATCACTGAATCAATGGACATGGGTTTGGGTGAACTCGAGGAATTGGTGATGGACAGGGAGGCATGGTGTGCTGCAATTCATGGGGTCACAAAGAGTCGGACACGACTGAGCGACTGAACTGAACTGAACTGGACTGGATTGAGTTCTACCTTTCCAAATTCAAATGTTGAAGCACTACTGCCCCATTACCTGTTTTTTGAGACAGGACCTTTAAAGAGGTAATTAATATTAAATGAGGTATTGAAGTTGAGACCTCATTCAATATGCCTGGTGTCCTTATGAGAAGAAAAGGAGAGTCCAGAGATGTATGTACACAGAGGAAAATCCGTGTGGGGACACAGGGAGAAGGTGACCATCTGCAAGTCAAGGAGAGAGGCCTTGTGAGCACACAAAACTGCTGGCATCTTGATCTTGGGCTACCATCCTCCAAAACTGTAAGAAAACAAATTCTGTTGTTTAAACTGCTTAGCTGTTTCATTATGGCAGTCCTAGCCAACTAATACAAGCAACAAGGGTCTTAGATTACTGATGATAAAGTTGTTATGGGAAGAGATGGAGATGAAAAAGTAGATTGGAGCATGTTGAAAAATAAGTGGGAGATGAGTAAAGAGAGACAAGGAGCAAAGTTAACCCTCTTAAGAAATTTGAATGTGAAGGAAAAAACCAGACAGGATGATCAACTGCAGAAATGTGGGGTTTCAGGATTATTAGGATTAAACTTGAAAAGTAGCAAATAATGAATGAGCTCATCTATGCAAAAGCCACATTAAAAAGACAAACCATCTCTCAGAGTAAAGATCAGGATTAGAAAACAGTCATAACAGCAACAATAAATAATAAAAAATAGTGATATACCAATAACAGTATCACTTATCAAGCCACTCATATAAGCCAAGTTATGAGGGTCATGCTTTATAGATTTTCATAGTTTTATCTTTGCAGCACAGTGCCTGCCACCTACCATGTTCAATACACTTTTTCTGACTCAATAAAAAAGACTGTACAAAATAGATATTATTATTCCCAAGTTATTCCCCATTTATATATGAGGAAATTAAGACTCACATAGTTTCAATAACTTATTCAAGGTTTATGTGGCCCTAAAGTCTAATCAATAATGTAGACACAGCCAAAGGAAGAGGCCCTAAATGAAAACACAAAATGAGAGGTTAGGAAGGTAAAAACTGAGCTCACTCTTATTCTGCTGTCCAGAGGAGAGGATACAGGTCAGTGGTGCTACTGGCTTGGAGAGAGCGTGGGGAAAGGTGCGGCGATTAAGGTCATTCCACCATGCACCCCTTGCCTGGGATCTAAGGACCAGTCTGTGGACCCTGTAGACACTTGTAAGAACTCTCAGGAGGATGGAAAACAATTGGAGGATTTTAAGAAGAGGAATTTTATCATCTCATGAAAGCTTTCTAAGGCTGCCACAAGGCTGGATGGCATAAACAACAAAAATTTATTTTCTTGTAGTGTTGGAGGCTGGACATCCAAAGTCAAGGTGCCAATGGGGTTGTCTACTTCTGAGACCTCTCTCCCTGGAGGTGGCCTTCTTGCGGTGTCTTTATATGGTCGTCCCCCAGTCTGGGTGTCATCTGTGTCCTAATCTTGTCTTCTTAGAAGGACACCAGTCATATTGGATTACGGCCAACTCTCGTGACTGCTTTTTAACCAAATTACCTCTATAAGGACCCTGTATCCAAACATGAATTTTCTGATGTACTGAGGATTAGGGCTTCAACATATGAATTTCGAGGGGACACAGTTTAGTTCATGACACTTCACCTGGGATTTTTAACACGAATTTTTAACATCATGGAATTATTAACATGGAATTTTTAGCATGATCACTGGGTGCTGCGCTGAGAATAGATTATAATGCTGCATGGATGCAAGAGTGCAAGTGTGTGTGTGCTCAGCTGCTCAGTCGTGTCTGACTCTTTGCGTCCCATGGACTGTAGCCCACCAGGCTCCTCTGTCCACGAGGTTTTCCAGGCAAAAGTACTGGAGTGGGCTGCCATTTCCTACTCCAGGAGATCTTCCAGATCCAGGGATTGAAACTGAGTCTTTTGTGTCTCCTATGTTTCAAGCAGATTCTTTACCACTGTGTCACCTGGGAAGCCCAAGAGTACAGGAAGGGAGAGCTATGGAGGTGGCTCAGTCCAAGGTGACAGTATCGTTGAGGTGGTAATATAGGTTTGCAATTGGGAAATATTTTTAAAGCTGAGCTGAAAGAAGTTGCTCTTGAATTGAGTACAGGCTACATAAGAAAGAAGTTCAAGAATAATTCCAGGGCTTTTGGCCTGAGTAGCTGAAAGGAAGGAGTTGCCATTACCAGAGATGGGCAGATTATGGAAAAAGCAAATTAGGGTGAGAGGATAGGAATTCTGTTTAGGACATATTAAGTGTGAGATGTTAATTAGACATCTAAATAGAGATGTCAAGTAGGCATTTGAACATGAGTATGGAATTTGCAGCAGAGGTGTGGACTAGAAACGTAAATTCTGGAGTCATTATTATATAAATATATCTTATTATAAGATAGTATTCTTTTTAAAAGAGGCTGTATAAAACTGCTGAGGGGAAGGATAGAAAAAAAGTCCAAGGGTTGCGCTCCAGAGCTCAACAATGATAAGAGGCCAACTGCATGAGGATGAACAAGCAAAGGGACAAAGACTGCCTGACCAGGGAGGTAAGAGGAAGCCCAGAAGCCTCCAGTGCCCGGAAGCCAGATGATGTCATAGTTTCCAGAGCAGAGAGAGTGACTGCCAAACGCTACAGAGTCCAGTAAGATGAGGACTGAGATCCGAGCACTAGATCCAGCGGTGTGGAGGTCAGTGAATATTTGTCTGCTTGGTGTGAGTCAGTGCATGCGAGCTTAATTAAATCTGGAGCGCTGGGAAGTTGAGTTTGTGGATCAAACTGTAGAGAGGATAGTGCCAAGGAAAATGCAACCCTCATGGCCTGCTGCGTGTCCAGCTGCTTCTTTAGTAATCCGCTGCCTCTTTCCAAACTCAAACCACAATTTTTCTACGTCTCAGTGATGAGATTGGACACTGAGTCAACACTTGGTCTTTTAAGTTCTCTGAAATCTCTTCAGACCTCAAATATTTGTTTCTGTTGTCATTAAATGCTACCACAGTGCTTGGCACATGTTAGACAGCCAATAAATATCAAATGAATGGTTTAAAAAATGAATGCTGTTGGTTACATAGGTATCAGTCAAGAAATGACTAGTTTCCTTCCTTTACCTTGTGCTAATCTGAACCCCAGTGAGAGACTCAAGATGAGATCTCCCAAAGGGACATGTCTCTGGGAGAAGGATAGGGAACGAAGCAGAAGAGGTTGGAAGAGCCAAGACCTTGGAGAAGAATGATGAAGGATGATGATGGAGATGAACAATGAAGGAAGGATGGTGGAGAAGAAGGATCTCAGACTGCAGTGCAGCTTTAAGGCAGTATTGGCAAACTTATTGAGGAGGCCTTGAGCCACAAGGGCTTCCTCAAGCCACAAAGAACCTGCCTGCCAGTGCAGGAGACACAGGAGACTCGGGGTTCAATCCCTGGGTCAGGAAGACATGCCTGAAATGACTTAGCATGCACGAGCCACAAGTGTCCATCTGAAGAGTCCCTGTCTTCCAGGGAATGGTTTGAGTAATAACCCTGCCTCACTCACTCACTGCCTGGGAGCAGCCCATGGGAAGAGAGGTCTTGGAGCCAAAGTGGTGGGGATGCGTTTCTGAATGCAGTAGCGGGGCTGCTGGTCAACTATGCCCCCTGTAGCTAAGACCTGAGAGGCAGTTTCCACAGCCACTTCATATGTCATGTTGATTTTTAGCCTTTTACCCAATATTTTATAAAAATGAGTGAATATCAATAAAACTCCAAAGGACATTGAAAACAAATTGTCTTTTTCAGAGTCTCTAGTCAACTACCACAATATTACTGTGTTAAATATGTCAAGCAATGACAACAAACCACTATTTAGGCACTTAGAATTGGTACACAATTAATCTCTGGTCATAAACATCTAAAATGTTATCACTATCTCATTAAGTACTGATTTTGTACCTTTAATAGAAGACAAGAAGCCACTGGGATTACTAGTGGCTCAGATGGTAAAGAATCTGCCCACAACATGAGAGATTCAGATTCCATCTCTGAGTTAGAAAGATCACTTGGAGAAGGAAATGACTTCCTACTCCAGCGTTCTTGCCTGGAGAATTCCATGGACAGAGGAGCCTGGTGAGTTACAGTCCATGGGGTCCCAAAGAGTCGGACACAACTGAGCGACTAACACTAACCAACAAGGTAAATGAAAAAACAAAGAAAGAACATGTCCTCTCTTCTTCTTCCCACTTATCCTGTTCGTTACCAGCCTTGAATTAGTGCAAGACCCCGGCTTGCCCCCTTTGCTTTCAAGCCCTCTCCCCACTAAGAAGTCCCTGTCAAGGTTACCCCTTGGGTGGCCGCTCAACATCTGTCCCGGAAAGTCAAACAAAGCCCACTGTTCTGAATCCACGTGGTGAACGAAACCTTCCACCCCCAAATGCACCTTAGTGTTATTATAAGATGTGATTCAACAACCGTATGCTAAGAACTTATTCCTTGTAAGATTGGAATTGATGAATCAAAAGTTAATGATTTTTTTCAAATAAAGAAAGAGAATATTTGACCTGAAATATTTGTCTGAAAGAGAATATCTGACCTGCTTTCCTCAGCACTGTGTGCTAAGATTTTGTAATATGATGTAGTTATTTTCCAAAGAAGCAAACTGAATCATGGGACAAAGAATGATTTTACACATTTTCTTGTCAGTCGATATCCAAGTCAGAAATCATACGTTAGGTTCTCCACTCCTGCCCGACCTCCGTCACTGCCCTGAGATGGCACTGCCTCTGCAGGCTGAGGGCAATACTGAGAATCACACACTCTGCACGAGAGGACAAATACCCACACTTTTGAAACTGAATATTGATTCTTCAGAGGTCTGTCGTGTTAGACGTACCATTCACCTGAATGAAGCAAATATTTTTTCAGTGTTGCAAGAGGGAAAATATTGGTACAGGAAGGCTTTCCCTGCTGATAGCTCAGCACGTAGAGAATCCGCCTGCAGTGTAGATGTGGAAGACTCAGCTTTGATCCCTGGGTCAGGAAGATCCCCTGGAGGAGGAAATGACAACCCACTCGAGTATTCCTCAGTCTATAGGGTTGCAAAGAGTCAAACACGACCGAGCAAGCAAGCAAGCAATAACTTAAGTGAGAACTTCCATTTTTAATTTCCCAGTAACCATGTTAGGCCCTGCTTTTCTCATTCTCCCCAGGAATATCTATGCATTTAGGATTTAAGGTAGGAGGTAAAAGGATTACAGATCAAGAAAGACTGGGTTTTTCTTGTTTTCAAGGGTGAAGGAATTTAGGAATTAATGATTATATAATGGATTTTGTAATTTTCCTTTTTTATCTCCCTCCATGAGATTCTCTAGGCAAGAGTACTAGAGTGGGTTGCCATTTCCTTCTCCAGGGGATCTTCCCAACCCAGGGATCGAACCCAGGTCTCCTGCATTCCAGGCAGACGCTTTAACCTCTGAGCCACCAGGGAAGCCCTTACCAGGCTCATGGAGGGAGGAGCCTGGTAGGCTATAGTCCATGGGGTCGCAAAGAGTCGGACACGACTGAGCGACTTCACTTCACTTCACTTCGCTTTTTTATCTAAGAATTGAAAGCTCAACGGCTCCTATCAATGTAGCCCTGACATCAACATCTATTTCTCCAGATGAAACAAACAAAAAAAAAGCCTCACTTACCCTACTGAAAGTGTTTCTTTAGTTTTAATTATTCTATGTTTAGAAGTTGAACAATTCAGAGGAGTTAAAAAAATTTTCTCAGCTCTTCAAAAGACCATCCCTATTTTGGAGCCTCAAGGTCCTCCATGCTAGGAAGGTCTCTAAGATGTATCACCTACGAGTTTGTTCAATACAGAAATCATCAAAATACAGCTTACTGATAGAAATCAGATCACTATGCACAATCTCCACAGCGAGTTTGAAAATGGCCACTCTGAATTGTGCTGATTAGATGTTAAACTGTATTCTTTAAAAGACACGATAGAAAACTACTACACAGAGAAATATGAAAACTGAAAAGAAATCTGTCAGTTTTATTCACATAATATTGATAAATGACCGTATTTAAAGTGTAGCCTTTCGTCAGTGACACCAGCGAATTGGTTCACACCCTTATTTAGTTTGGCCACACTTACTGAAATCCTATGGGTAGAATTAAACCTGGACTTCCTGCACAGATGAATATCTGTGCAATCTTTCATCTGGCTTACAAAGACCTCAGAAAGGGATATTATACAAGTTTTGTTCCAGAAAGTTATTTCTCTATTTTTTTTCTCCTTTTCAGTGATTCTTATTTCCTTAAAAGTTTTGGGGTTTTTTTTTGTTTGTTTGTTTTGTTTTGTTTTGCTTTCTAGCAAACGTACATGAGTATCTTGATTAAGCAGCTTCTCCACCAACTTCCCAGGCTGCCATCCATCACACCATCACTGTCGAATTATGACTTACTCAAAGATGTTATATCCCAAACATATAGAACCTGAAAGGCTTTCTTTTTATTAACTCATGCAGTAAATTATTCAAGTGTCTACCTCAGGCAAGGCCCACCCTGGTGCCGTGGAGAAATTTCTGGGGATGATCTCTGGGGTAGTGGCTCACGGCCTGGAGCTATGCAGGCAGGAAACACCTTCTCAGCGCTTTCAGCTTGGAGTTCGTCTCTTGTTTGCTTGATCTTCACATTGTGAGCAGAGAAAGAAAGGTGGTGAGGAGGGTGCTGGGGGGTAGGTAGGAAGGGCTGCCTCTTTCTTCAGTATCTCTTTAAAAAAAAAAGGAGGAATAGGGAAACTTTTCCTAGAAATCCAGCAGAGCTTTCCCCTATTTTTCCACTAGTCAAGGTGTGATTCCAGGAGCACTGCTAAAACTAGCACTAATGAAAGAATGGGACCAAAATGTTTGGCTTAGACTAACCATTTCACAAGGAGTAGATATTGAGAACCAACCAGAAGAGCTACAGCAGGCATGTAAACAAATCGTAAAGTGCAAGATAGAAAGTGCTGAACCATTAAAGTGATGTAACTAAAGTGTTTTGGTGTAAAACCTGGAGAACTTATTTCCCATCTGGGGATTAAGAAAGAAAAGACTTCTGAATTGAAGACTGGAATCAGAAACAAGAGAATGAAAGACATCATTTTGACCTGACAGTCAAGAAAACAGCAGTGGGAAAGAAAGGGGCCTGCAAGAAGTTACAAAATACATCTGGCTGGGATAAGAGAGGTACATCGGTTAGATTTTACTATGATAACAAATAAGCCCCAGGTCTCAGAAGTTTATAACCACAAGTTTTGTCTTGCTCAGATCTTCTGCTTGTCTGTAGCTCTGTTTGGTGCTGCTTCAGGTATCTTCTTCTGGGAACTAGGCTAAAGGACCATCCCCTACCTGGGATATGCTCTTCTCGTGGCTGAGAGCAGAAACCCAAATCTATGGGGAAATTTCTAGGGGCCCGGCAGGCTAGGGGATGTTGAGGTGCTCCGTGGAGATGCAACTGAAGTTGCATCATCTTACGCCTTCTCCCAAAGAGTCAAACACGACTGAGCAACTAACACACACACATGCACGCACACACACGCCTCCTACCACTGAGGGGCACAAGGTCTGGTAGAAATAGCTCGATACAGCAGGTCGCACATGTCACAGTTAAGTGTGCGGTTCCAAACGATTTAGTGAGTTTTATTAAGTCAGCCAGTTTTGCCAGGGGTTGAAAACAAGAGAAGGGTCTGTTACACATCCAGACAACTATTAATGCATAAACTGCTCTAGAACTTGGGTGTTTGCTCTAGCAGATCAGATGGTAAAAGAAGTCTGAGATGCCAGATTAGAAATCTAAAAGCCTGGATAGGAGACTCATTCTGCAGACCTATTAGCTGAATAGCTAAGATGAATAGCTATGTCTTCTTCGGCAAACTAACTCTTGAGTTGGGCAAAAAGTTCATTTGGGTTTTTCCATTCACTATGGGAAACCGAGTGAACGTTTTGGCCTACCCATACTATTCTTCTTGTGGAAAACAGCTCCTGGCTTGCTCCTGGTAAAGAATGAATATTTGATCATGAAAACCAAATTACCACCAGTCAGAATGTAATAACCTCCGTAAAATAATGGCTTCTCCTGCTCCCTTCCAAATCTCATAAAAATAACTCACATTGGCAAATTCTAACCTGGAGTAATACAAAATAAAGGTCTCAGTTCAGTTCAGTTGCTCAGTTGTGTCCGACTCTTGGCTGGATCCATGGACTGCAGCACGCCAGGCCTCCCTGTCCATCACCAACTCCCAGAGTTTACTCAAACTCATGTCCATTGAGTTGGTGATGCCACCCAACCATCTCATCCTCTATCATCCCCTTCTCCTCCTGCCTTCAATCTTGCCCAGCAACAGCGTCTTTTGCAAAGAGTCAGTTTTTCACATTGGGTGGCCAAAAGATTGGAGTTTCAGCTTTAACATCATTCCTTCCAAAGAAATCCCAGGGTTGCTCTCCTTCAGAATGGACAGGTGGGATCTCCTTGCAGTCCAAGGGACTCTCAAGAGTCTTCTCCAACACCACAGTTCAAAAGCATCAATTCTTCAGTGCTCAGTTTTCTTTATAGTCCAACTCTCACATCCATACATGACCACTGGAAAAACCATAGCTTTGGCAAAGTAATGTTTCTGCTTTTTAATATGCTGTCTAGGTTGGTCATAACTTTCCTTCTAAGGAGTAAGTGTCTTTTAATTTCATGGTGGCAGTCACCATCTGCAGTGATTTTGGAGCCCCCCCAAATAAAGTCAACCACTGTTTCCCCATCTATTTGCCAAGAAGTGATGGGACCAGATGCCATGATCTTAGTTTTCTTAACGTTGAGCTTTAAGCCAAGTGGAGAGCTTTTTCACTCTCCACTTTCACTTTCATCAAGAGGCTTTTTAGTTCTTCATTTTCTGCCGTAAGTGATGTCATCTGCATATATGAGGTTATTGATATTTCTCCCGGCAATCTTGATTCCAGTTTGTGCTTCATCCAGTCCAGCATTTCT
Source organism: Aepyceros melampus (assembly GCA_006408695.1). Lineage (NCBI taxonomy): Eukaryota > Metazoa > Chordata > Mammalia > Artiodactyla > Bovidae > Aepyceros > Aepyceros melampus. The sequence goes on along the minus strand of SJXQ01001568.1, from coordinate 297,111 downwards.
CATGATGTACTCTGCATAGAAGTTAAATAAGCAGGGTGACAATATACAGCCTTGATGTACTCCTTTCCCTATTTGGAACTAGTCTGTTCCATGTCCAGTTCTAACTGTTGCTTCTTGAGCTGCATACAGATTTCTCAAGAGGCAGGTCAGGTCGTCTGGTATTTCCCTCTCTTGAAGAATGTTCCACAGTTTATTGTGATCCACACAGTCAAAGGCTTTGGCATAGTCAATAAAGCAGAAATAGATGTTTTTCTGGAACTCTCTTGCTTTTTCCATTATCCAGCGGATGTTGGCAATTTGATCTCTGGTTCCTCTGCCTTTCCTAAAACCAACTTGAACATCTGGAAGTTCGTGGTTCAAGTATTGCTGAAGCCTGGCTTGGAGAATTTTGAGCATTACTTTACTAGCATGTGAGATGAGTGCAATTGTGCAGTAGTTTGAGCATTCTTTGGCATTGCCTTTCTTTGGGATTGGAATGAAAACTGACCTTTTCCAGTCCTGTGGCCGCTGCAGAGTTTTCCAAATTTGCTGACATATTAAGTGCAGCATTTTTATAGCATCAGCTTTTAGAATTTGAAATAGCTCAACTAGAATTTCCATCACCTCCACTAGCTTTGTTCATAGTGATGCTTCCTAAGGCCCACTTGTCTTCACATTCCAGGATGTCTGGCTCTAGGTGAGTGATCATACTATCGTGATTATCTGGGTCATGAAAATCTTTTTTGTATAATTCTCCTGTGTATTCTTGCCACCTCTTCTTAATATCTTCTGCTTCTGTTAGGTCCGTACCATTTCTGTCCTTTATTGAGCACATCTTTGCATGAAATGTTCCCTTGGTATCTTTGATTTTCTTGAAGAGATCTCTAGTCTTTCCCATTCTATTGTTTTCTTCTATTTCTTTGCACTGTTCACTGCCGAAGACTTTCTTATCTCTCCTTGCTAATCTTTGGAACTCTGCATTCAAATGGGTGTATCGTTCCTTTTCTCCTTTGCTTTGGGCTTCTCTTTTCACAGCTATTCGTAAGGCCTCCTCAGGCAGCCGTTTTGCTTTTTTTGCATTTCTTTTTCTTGAGGATGGTCTTGATCCCTGTCTCCTGTACAGTATCACCAACCTCCGTCCACAGTTCTTCAGGCACTCTATCTATCAGATCTAGTCCCTTAAATCTATTTCTCACTTCCACTGTATTATCATAAAGAATTTGATTTATGTCATACCTGAATGGTCTAGTCGTTTTCCCTACTTTCTTCAATTTAAATCTGAACTTGGTAATAAGGAGTTCATGATCTGAGCCACAGTCAGCTCCTGGTCTTGTTCTTGTTGACTGTATAGAGCTTCTCCATCTTTGGCTGCAAAGAATATAATCAATCTGATTTCAGTGTTGACCATCTGGTGATGTCCATGTGTAGGCTCTTCTCTTGTGTTGCTGGAAGAGGGTGTTTGCTATGACCAGTGTGTTCTCTTGGCAAAACTCTATTAGCCTTTGCCCTGCTTCAATCTGCATTCCAAGGCCAAATTTGCCTGTTACTCCAGGTATCTCTTGACTTTCTACTTTTGCATTCCAGTCCCCTATAATGAAAAGGACATCTTTTTTTGGGTGTTAGTTCTAGAAGGTCTTGTAGGTCTTCATAGACCATTCAAGTTCAGCTTCTTCAACATTGCTGGTTGGGGCATAGACTTGGATTACTGTGATATTGAATGATTTGCCTTGGAAACGAACAGAGATCATTTTGTCATTTTTGAGATTGTGTCCAAGTGCTGCATTTCAGACTCTTTTGTTGACTATGATGGCTATTCCATTTCTTCTAAGGGATTCTTGCCCACAGTAGTAGATATAATGGTCATCTGAGTTAAATTCACCCATTCCAGTCCATTTNTCTTTCCCATTCTATTGTTTTCTTCTATTTCTTTGCACTGTTCACTGCCGAAGACTTTCTTATCTCTCCTTGCTAATCTTTGGAACTCTGCATTCAAATGGGTGTATCGTTCCTTTTCTCCTTTGCTTTGGGCTTCTCTTTTCACAGCTATTCGTAAGGCCTCCTCAGGCAGCCGTTTTGCTTTTTTTGCATTTCTTTTTCTTGAGGATGGTCTTGATCCCTGTCTCCTGTACAGTATCACCAACCTCCGTCCACAGTTCTTCAGGCACTCTATCTATCAGATCTAGTCCCTTAAATCTATTTCTCACTTCCACTGTATTATCATAAAGAATTTGATTTATGTCATACCTGAATGGTCTAGTCGTTTTCCCTACTTTCTTCAATTTAAATCTGAACTTGGTAATAAGGAGTTCATGATCTGAGCCACAGTCAGCTCCTGGTCTTGTTCTTGTTGACTGTATAGAGCTTCTCCATCTTTGGCTGCAAAGAATATAATCAATCTGATTTCAGTGTTGACCATCTGGTGATGTCCATGTGTAGGCTCTTCTCTTGTGTTGCTGGAAGAGGGTGTTTGCTATGACCAGTGTGTTCTCTTGGCAAAACTCTATTAGCCTTTGCCCTGCTTCAATCTGCATTCCAAGGCCAAATTTGCCTGTTACTCCAGGTATCTCTTGACTTTCTACTTTTGCATTCCAGTCCCCTATAATGAAAAGGACATCTTTTTTTGGGTGTTAGTTCTAGAAGGTCTTGTAGGTCTTCATAGAACCATTCAAGTTCAGCTTCTTCAACATTGCTGGTTGGGGCATAGACTTGGATTACTGTGATATTGAATGATTTGCCTTGGAAACGAACAGAGATCATTTTGTCATTTTTGAGATTGTGTCCAAGTGCTGCATTTCAGACTCTTTTGTTGACTATGATGGCTATTCCATTTCTTCTAAGGGATTCTTGCCCACAGTAGTAGATATAATGGTCATCTGAGTTAAATTCACCCATTCCAGTCCATTTTAGTTCGCTGATTCCAAAATGTTGACATTCACTCTTGCCATCTCCTGTTTGACCACTTCCAATTTGCCTTGGTTCATGAACCTAACATTCCAGGTTCTTATGCAATATCACTCTTTACAGCATTAGACCTTGCTTCCATCACCAATTACATCCACAACTGGGTGTTGTTTTTGCTTTGGCTCCATCTCTTCATTCTTTCTAGAGTTATTTCTCCACTGATCTCCAGTAGCATATTGGGCACCTACCACCCTGGGGAGTTCATCTTTCAGTGTCCTATCTTTTTGCCTTTCATACTGTTCATGGGGTTCTCAAGGCAAGAATACTGAAGTGGTTTGCCATTCCCTTCTCCAGTGGACCACATTCTGTCATAACTCTTCACCATGACCCGTCCTTCTTGGGTGGCCCTACACGGCATGGCTCATAGTTTCATTGAGTTAGACAAGGCTGTGGTCCATGTGATTAGATTGGTTAGATTTCTATGATCCTGGAGTTCTCTGCAATGCAGAGGCCCTAGGAGGGATGGTGGAAATGCCAGATCGGGAAGGGTAATGACATTGGAGAGATAGGTCGTGACTCAATCAGAGACGGCCTTAAGTGCTGTACTGAGAGAAAAAAAAAAAGAAAGAAAGAAAGCAACAGAGAGTCTGCTAAGGATTTAGGACGAAGAGTGGCATGAGCTGGGGTTATTCTGAAGCTCCTTCACATTCTGTGTATATAGAAAGGCCACAAGGGGACCGAGAACCATGATACTTCCTCCTTAACTGTGCTCTTTTGTGCCTGGCCCTAAAATACATCATTTTATTTAATCTTTAGACTTAAGTTCTTTTAATAGTTTATATATTATCCTGGCAAGGTAGACTTTCTCAGGATCAGAAAGCTGAGACACAGACAGGTCAAGGGACTTGCTCCTCTTTCCCCAACCTAGCAGATGTAGAACCAGGTACCTAAGTAGGTTTTCCTGGTTTCAGTGTCTGAACACCTCCACTCTGTAAGTCTGTCTCTACCTGTGGACTTAAAGTGTGGAGATGGGAGCCCACGCCAGGAAGAGTCCATGGTGTAGGCAGCTCTGAGGGACTGACATCTCTTTGCTTTCATTCATTTATGTATTCCTTCATTCAACATGTCATTAGAGGTTACCTGTTAGGCAATTCAGAGAAGATTTGAAGGGCACTATTTTAGCATGCCTTCAACCATCAATCTTCAGATGTTATATTTAACTTGGGTCCAGGTGAATCAAACTCAGTTACAAAAACTACTGATCTGATTGTCATTTGCTCTAATATTTAAACTCTAAGAGGGCAGGGTAGAACATGTCTACCATATCCCCAAGTGTCTGTGTATGTTAGTCCCTCAATCGTGTCTGACTCCTTGTGATCCCGCCAGCCTCCTCTGTCCTTGGAATTCAATCTAGCATGTGTACGTGGTGGTGGTTTAGTTACTAAATCACATCTGACTCTTGCGACCCCGTGGACTGTAGCCCGCCAGGCTCCTCCGTCCATGGGATTTTCCAGGCAAGAATACTGGAGCGGGTTGCCGTTCCCTTCTCCAAGGGATCTTTCAACCCAGGGATTGAACCTGGGTCTCCTGCATTGCAGGCAGATTCTTTATCACCGGAACAACCAGGAAAGCTCTCCAAGCATCTAGTACATAGCAATTTCTCAATAAAGATCTAAGGAGTAAATATGGGAGCACCCGAGGGACTGGCTGAATAAAGGAGGAGAACCACAGAGAACTCACTTCTGTGGCGGTGAGACCTGGCCGGCAGTCGATCTCCTGCTGCTGAGACTCCTTCTGCAAACCCAGAGCAGGAACTCTCCCTCACACGCGATGAAAAGCCTAATAACTCTCTTCCAGCCTCAGTGTCACTTCCAGCTAGTCCCCAGCCACAAGCAAAGTGAAACATCCAAAACAGACACCTAGTTACCACATTATTCTCCCAATGATCAACTGCTAGAGATCTTCCGCTTGACTCCAAAGTTTGGCATAATAGTCAGGGACTTTGGGAAGGTCATGTACACACTGCTCAATTTATAGCTCAGTTGGCAAAGAATCTGCCTTCATGCAGGAGACCTGGGTTTGATTCCTGGGTTGGGAAGATCCCCTGGAGAAGGAAATGGCAACCCACTCCAGTATTCTTGCCTGGAAAATCCCATGGACAGAGGAGCCTGGCGGGCTATAGTCCATGGGGTCACAAGAGTCAGATGTGATTTAGTAACTAAACCACCACCACGTACATATGCTAGATTGAAATGGATCACCAACAAGGACCTGCTGGGTAACACAGCGGAGCGCTGCTCAAGGTTACGTGGCAGCCTGATGGGAGGGCAGTTTGGAGGAGAATGGAAATATGTATATGTATGGCCAAGTCTCTTCACTGTTCACCTACCTATCACCTGGGCGTCCATCGTTGCAATCAGATTCTTTCCCGTCTGAGCCACCAGGGAAACCCGTTTTGTTTTGGGGTATATAAATGTTTGTATATATATGAACGGTAAAGAATCTGACTGCAATGAGGAAGACCTGGATTTGATCCCTATGTTAGGAGGATCCCCTGGAGAAGGGAAAAGCTACCCGCTCCAGTATTCTTGCCTGGATAATTCTATAGACAGAGGAGCCTGGTGGGCTGCAGTCCATGGGGTCACAAAGAGTTGGACACAACTGAGTGACTACAGTTTTCAATACAAAGTGTTTTTGGTATTAAAAAGAACAGTTTGGCAGAGGACCCATGGGACAGAGGACCCATTGAAGGCCCCTTTAGAAGTCTATCTTCAGCTCATCTTTCCATCACTTACCACCAGCTCAGCAACCCAAACCTCCAGACCCTCCATCCATATGGGACTATTTGCAATTTCTTATACTGCAGGCCCTCCTCCCTTTTTCTACCAGAACTCCCACTTACCCTTCAAGTCACAGCAGCTCAGAAATCATCCTATCACTTCATTTAGAGTGAGTCATGCCTTCTACTGAAATAAAGGACATCTTCTTTATAACTGTCTTCCCATACTGCATTTTGATTAGGTATTTCCATGTCTATGGCTCCCTAGGTGTAGAGAGAGCTCAGAAGTGAGACTTTATCTTCGCTAGCTGGCTCCTAGAGAGGCAGCCAGCACATCACAGGTGTTCAGCAACTGGTGGTTGGATGAATGAGCTTATAGAGTGAATGGCTGCAGGTTTCTGCTTAGCCACGAGGCTTTGGTCCAAGCTGCTTTGCCTGAGTGTTCATGCTGGTTACAGACGATTCCAGGGCCCTGTATCTACCACTGCAAGCAAAGGAGAAACAGTTCCTGGATGCTCAGTGCATATGTTATATATTTTCAGCCACAAAACCATACTTTGATGGTGCTAGTAACCTGGGGTAGTTATGCTGGTGACCAGGAAGGAAATTATCCTCTGGGTTAAATCTGAGATGCTAGCCTTTGCATCAGCCTGACCCGCTGTCACCCTGGCTTTGCTGGTTTGACTAAATGGCCTTGTTGTGCAGGCTAATTTATGAAAACAGAAAACACACAGATGAAGACTCTGTGAAACGGGTGACCGCATGCCATTCCATCAAGGCGCCGTCTAAAAAGGGGGCAGAAAAGACGTTGCTGTTTTTAATGTCCAGCAACATTGAGGATATGACTAGACACATTTCTCCCTTTCAGCTGAGAAATATTCCTCTGTCCTTTGTAGCAAGCACAAGGATGACAGCAAACTTTCCTCTTCCCTGACAAGATAACGCAGACATTTTCCTCGGGGAAAGGCAGCTGATCACTTGGCTCGGCTCAACGAGAACGTGGATTGTAATTAAAGCACTCCTGGGCCCTGCTCCTTACAGCCGCTGCCTTTGAACACATGCGAGACACACAGGATATTCTTCATTAGACAAGGAGCACACTTATGATTTTTATTCCTAAAAGGCTCTTGAGTCCCGGGAGCTCCGACAAGAGGCCATTTGTGCTCAGTAATGCAGACCAAAAGAGCTCTTCTCCGGCCCCCAGACGTGACCCTAACCTACCTACTCCGGTCAACATTCATGTCTGTCCTCCCTGAACTCTTAAAAGCTCTTCCTGCCTGAAGTGTACTGCAGAACATCATGGATTCTACTGAATCACGTGCCCTCCCTTATGATTCATATTGTTTCAGGTAGATTTAAAACTTCTGAAGGACAGAGGACCCACCATATGCTTCTTGGGTAACCCCTAGAGTGCCTAGCGTAATGCTGAATACATACTTCATGCTCAATAAATAATCTGATCAAAACATTTCCAAGCACCAGATATGTAAAAGTTGTGTGGGAGATTAATCATATTATGTCAGCTTCTTTTTAGGCAACTTCATAAGAAGCTATCACAACCTATAACTTCACAGTGTCTCTTTAGGAGACCTAGATAAACACGGAGAAGGCAATGGCAACCCACTCCAGTACTCTTGCCTGGCAAATCCCATGGATAGAGGAGCCTGGTGGGCTGTAGTCCATGGGGTCGCTAAGAGTCGGATACGACTGAGCAACTTCCCTTTCACTTTTCACTTCCATGCTTTGGAGAAGGAAATGGCAACCCACTCCAGTGTTCTTGCCTGGAGAATCCCAGGGATGGGGGAGCCTGATGGGCTGCCATCTATGGGGTCGCACAGAGTTGGACACGACTGGAGCAAATTAGCAGCAGCAGCAGCAGATAACAAACAATGTTCCATGATCAATGACTCATACCATTTTCTGTCAGCCTAAAGCTGGTACACTAGCTTGTGCTAACATGGCACTGGTTTTAACAGGAGGATTAAAGCAGCATCACATTCTTGAATCTAATCAGGACACATCTGCCTGAGGAATTCTGTGTGTCACTCTGTTGTTAATAACTTAGAACAATAGTCAACAGCCATGGAACTCTGCGAGAAGGCATTTTCAAAGAGTAATGTGATTGGATGCATTGTTTTAAGAAAATCAGTTAACAGACTACAATACTTTAATCAGACTACCAAAAGGACAATTACGTATACAAACTTTCAGTTCAGTTCAGCCACTCAGTCATGTCTGACTCTTTGCAACTCCATGGACTGCAGCATGCCAGGCTTCCCTGTTCATCACCAGCTCCTAGAGCTTGCTCAAACTCTTGTTCATTGAGTCAGAGATGTCATCCAACCATCTATCTTCTGTCGTCCCCTTCTCCTCCTGCCTTCAATTTTGCCCATCATCATAGTCTTTTCAAATGAGTCAGTTCTTTGCATCAGGTGGCCAAAGGATTGGAGTTTCAGCTTCAGCATCAGTCTTTCCAATGAATATTCAGGAATGATTTCCTTCAGAATTGACTGGTTTGATTTTCTTGCAGTCCAAGGGACTCTCAAGAGTCTTTTCCAACATCATAGTTCAAAAGCATCAATTCTTCAGTGCTCAGCTTTCTTTATAGTCCAACTCTCACATCCATACATGACTACTGGAAAAACCATAGCTTTGACTAGATGGACATTTTTCAGCAAAGTAATGTTTCTGCTTTTTAACATGCTGTCTAGGTTGGTCATAACTTTTCTTCCAAGGAGAAAACATATTTTAACTTCAAGGCTGCAGTCACCATTTGCAGTGATTTTGGAGCCCCCCCCCCCAAAATAAAGTCTGTCACTGTTTCCATTGTTTCCCCATCTATTTCCCATGAAGTGATGGGACCAGATGCCATGATCTTTGTTTTCTGAATGTTGAGTTTTAAGCCAACTTTTTCACTCTCCTCTTTCACTTTCAACAAGAGGCTTTTTAGTTCCTCTGCACTTTCTGCCATAAGGGTGGTGTCATCTGCATATCTGAGGTTATTGATATTTCTCCCAGCAATCTTGATTCCAGCTTGTGTTTCTTCCAGCCCAGTGTTTCTCATGATGTACTCTGCATACAAGTTCAATAAGCAGGGTGACAGTATACAGCCTTGCTGTACTCCTTTCCCTATTTGGAACCAGTCTGTTGTTCCATGTCCAGTTCTAACTGTTGCTTCCTGACCTGCATACAGATTTCTCAAGAGGCAGGTTAGGTGGTCTGGTATTCCCATCTCTTTCAAAATTTTCCACAGTTTATTGTGATCCACACAGTCAAAGGCTTTGGCATAGTCAATAAAGCAGAAGTAGATGTTTTTCTGGAACTCTCTTGCTTTTTTGATGATCCAGTGGATGCTGGCAATGTGATTTCTGTTCTTCTGCTTTTTCTAAAACCAGCTTGAACATCTGGAAGTTCTTGGTTCATGTGCTGTTGAATCCTGGCTTGGAGAATTTTGAGCATTATTTTGCTAGTGTGGCTAGTTAACTTCCACATACAAAGTTTACAAAAGATAAAAATGGAGAGACCACAGGATTACCTATCAAAAGCTATAATTCTATTAATACCGTTGGAAGGACTGATGCTGAACTTGAAACTCCAATACTTTGGCCACCTGATGTGAAGAACTGACTCATTGGAAAAGACTCTGATGCTGGGAAAGATTGAAAGCAAAAGGAGAAGGGGACGGCAGAGGATGAGATGGTTGGATAACATCACCGACTCAATGGGCATGAACTTGAGCATATTCTGGGAGAGAGTGGAAGTCAGAGGAGCCTGGCATGCTGCAGTCCATGGGGTTTTGAAGAATCTGACATGACATAGCAGCTGAACAACAACAAAGACACTTGACAAACAGCAGGCTTGGAGAATCCCTCATTTAGTGACCATATGATTAAAAACATAAATAAACCTTAGAAGGATTGGAATCAATTAATGTTGCACAAAGCCACAACATATTATTTAAGGAAATCAGGAATACTTGAGGTTCTTGTGCTGAAAGCCAAATTATCATGTTTTCCCACAAAAGTCTTACTCCCTGGCCTTCTCTGACATATAATCTTGAGGGGATGGAGGGTATTGTGTTTCCCTATTATTATATGTTTTAGTCTTTATCTGCAATTTGAATTTTCTTTCCCTGGATTCCTACAGAATTTTATCTGTACCAACATATAGTAAGTAATCCGTATACGCTGTGCCTTCTATAAATATATGCACGTCATTTGCCCTACAGAGGTCCTTAGTGACAGAGCTAGTGATGATAAGGATGATGATATAACATAAGATAGCATTTATTATACTGTTACTCTGTGCCATGTTTTACTGGTTTCATTGATTCTGATTCATTTAATCACCAGGCACTCAGCTTTGCATGTCCATTAGGCCTAACAGTACTAAATAAAATTATCTGTGAAATCAACAAGTGGTAAGTAAGTTAAATTGTTTATTTTCCCTTCGAGTAACCTGGGAACATGGGCAGATTTGTTTGAGGTCCAAATACATGACTGGCTTTTCTCCTTTACGATTTTCAGAAGCCTCTTCTGTCACGCCCTAAGGGCCAGGTCTTCTGAAGGTACGTTTTCCTCCAAGTCCCTAGTGCCACGGTAGCTCCCTAACGGGTTCTCAGAAAATGCCCTTAACTTAAGTATTCCACAGCAACAGTTACGAAAAGTGACTTGGCATAAGCAATAATGATCTCCTGAGGACGCTGCTAAGGACTGTAGACAGTGAACATGCTACCCCTTCAAACCTACAAGCGTCAAGAAGATCATGAGGGATATACGTATACAGATATTGGGTTGGCCATAACATTCATTTGGGTTTTCCCATAACATCTTACAAAAACCCGGAATGAACTTTTTGGCTTACATGTTTCAAGTAAGCCCTGTGATGAGTGTGAGAGGTCTCTGGATTTTTCTAACTAGTTTAACTATATCTTTGTAACAAATTCCGGGAGATAATGAAGAACAGAGAAACCTGGAATGGTGCAGTCCAAGGGGTTCAAAGAGTCAGATATGACTGAACGACAACAAATTCTAGTCAATCTAAAATGTTCTAAAATGCCTGGGTCTGAAACCTTTTAATACCATGAAAATACTAAGAAACTATGTATGTTATTCTAACACTCCAAAAGGCTTAAAAATAAACTTCAAATATCTGAAAGAAACTCCCACTCTTGGGGAAATTACTAACTTGTGAGTAACGTGGAGACATTCTCAATAGCTTCCTAGTTACATATCCCGTTCCCTTCACTGTTTACTCTTTAAAATGAGTCCATCCTTTATCTCTCATGAACTCCCAAAGACACACAATGGCTCGACAAAAATAACCACTCTCCCTTCTCCCCTTTCTGCCCCATCCCTCCTCCCCTCTGGCACATCTTCATGGGCTTAGAGTCTCCTGAACCAATGGAGGTTGGGAAGAGAGGTGGAGGGAGAGGAAGCCAGGGAACCATGGCAACCATGAGCTCCCTCATTATCCTGGAAAATTCTGAAATGGCCTATCTTTGTAACAATCTATGGAATTTGCCTCAAAAAGAAAGCTGGAGAGTTTCCTCCTTTTCTGATGAGGGGAATCTTAGATCCTGGCCTCAGAGTTTATTTCTTCTTGGTGATGGGCGGGAAGTCAAGTGGCTCAATTCCCAAGCCTTCTGGATCTATGTGAAAGTTCTCAGCCTATACCCAAGCCTTTTTCTCTGCCAAGCAGTGCAATGAAACTTGTGAGAACAGGTTTTTCTTGCGAGGTAGCTGATGCATCTGCACTCATTTCTGGCAGAAAACCCGAGTAAAAAAAAAGATTTGGAGAAAAACTTACAAATATCGAAAAGGGCTTGATAGGAATTTGCTCTAGAAATTTAATGACTGCTCAAGGGAATGTGATTCTTGTTTGACCTTTATCTAAGCTGTTTCTCTCCAATCGTGGCACTTAAACGTAGCTGTAATTCAGCTTTACCAGCCAGGACTTAGGCTAACCACATTTATTTAGATGAATTATAAGACTTTTACTAGTTCAACATGATCAGCATGTGGTCAAGGAAGTCTTTTTCAACAATGACATTCTACAATAATAAAGCCTTAGAACTGTATAAGCACTGGAGATTTCAAAGGCCTTTGGCATGAGTTATCACTTTAAATCCTAGGAGAGAATTGCTCCAACTGTACAACAAATACATCGATTCTAACACTTCAGTTAAATAAATATTTTCTGTTTCCCATCCTTTCTCTTCGATAAGAAAAAAATCAAAAGGGAAATATGTATTCTTGTCTTTTATTGAAAAATGCATGGGGACACAGCTAACTGCTGCATCTCCTAAGCACTGGGGTCTCAACTAGCCCTTAGTGGTATCAACAGAATCAGTTTTAAGTTTTGCTTCCCCTCCAATCAGACTCAAGGACGGTCAGTCATTGAGAATCTGAGAAATCCCCATCATCCTCTTCCTCGTTTGCTATAAGAAGCCCACCGTTATCCAACACACACTTGGCGGAGCATCCAAGTAAGGCTCAAGATCACCAACCAATAAGTTGATAAAGACTTATAAAGTGCTTAATTGGTTACCTCATTGAACTCTTAAAACAATGATTTGGAGCAGGTACTACTACTTGTCACTTTACAGACAGAAAGTCAGAATTTTAATGAGATTAAAAGTAACATTCATAGAATCATATAGAACTTGGACTGAATCCATGTCTCACGGCTCTTTGATGTTTGGGGTAAATCCACCACGTCCTTCCTCTTCAGAGCATGTTCTGGGCACCAGCAGCAATTGCATTACCTGGGAGCTTGTTAGCAATGCAGTCTTAGGCCTTCTCCAGATCTGCTGAATCTGCATTCTATCTAGATCTCAGGTAGTCCGCATGCGCATTAAAATGTAAGAAGCACCAGTCCACAACTTGACTATCTCTAACCAGGAGAGAGTTCAGCTGAAGTTCAGGGGAAGTTCAGCTGAAGCTCCAAAAGCAGAATAACCAAACAAGAGGGATGTGTCCTTAGGAGGGACATTATGGCTAGATTATGCTAATGCTGTATCACTCATTTGTAGCTAATTCCAAGATTTAAAGCTCTCCACCTTTCCTAAAGTCTAGTGAAACAGAATCTCCCTTTCTGTGGGGCAGGCGCATCTCTGCTCAATGCCTTTGCTCTGGGGTGGGGGTGGGAGTTGGGGGAGGATGGAAAGCATCATTCTCATGTGAATCTTTTTGAAGACCCCTAATGGAAAAAGGCTCTCCTATTAATGCTAGAATCCTAGCTGATGTTGATTTTTAAAAAACCTGCTTAGTTTGAATGCTACTGAAGATATTTATAGATCAACAATGTCAATTTCTATTTGAACGAAAGTTAACTGGTCGTTTCAGGGAGTGGGAAAGGGTTGCAGGGAGAGGAACAGTCCCGGGGATCAAGGAGGAAAGCTGCTTCTGACTTCACTCCCTTGCCCACTGAACATCTCCTACAAGACAGAGCTGAGTAGCTACTTAGGGCCCACCTTTGTACAAGTGTGTGTGTTTGTTGCTCAGTTCAGTTAAGTTCAGTTCAGTTGCTCAGTCGTGTCCGACTCTTTGCGACCCCATGAATCGCAGCACGCCAGGCCTCCCTGTCCATCACCATCTCCTGGAGTTCACTCAGACTCACATTCATCAAGTCCGTGATACCATCCAGCCGTCTCATCCTCTGTTGTCCCCTTCTCCTCCTGCCCCCAATCCCTCCCAGCATCAGAGTCTTTTCCAATGAGTCAACTCTTCACATGAGGTGGCCAAAGTACTGGAGCTTCAGCTTTAGCATCATTCCTTCCAAAGAAATCCCAGGGTTGATCTCCTTCAGAATGGACTGGCTGGATCTCCTTGCAGTCATATGCAATTCTTAGTGGCCCCATGGACCTGCCAAGCTCCTCTGTCCATGGAATTCTCCAGGCAAGGATACTGGAATGGGTTGCCATTCCCTTCTCCAGGGGATCTTCCTGACCCAGGGATCGAACCCACGTCTCCTGCATTGCAGGTGGATTCTTTACTGTCTGAGCCACTGGGGAAGCCCCAGGGCCCACCTTTAAGGTGTTATAAAATCCAAACAAAAATATTTCTGGGGACCTCCCTGGTGCTGCAGTGGTTGAGAGTTCGCCTTCCAACCCAGGAGGTGCAGGTTCAATCCCCTGGGGAGTTGGGATCCCATACTTATTTTTTTTCCTCGAGGCCCAAGAGCCAAAAGCAAGGAACAGAACAAATATCATAATGAATTCAGTAAATCTCAAAATTGTCCACATCAAAAAAAGAAGAAATCTTAATTTTTAAAAAGTTTAGGTTTTCTTTTCACCTTCTATCCTTCCCACTTTTCCAAAGAAGCAGTCAGGAAAGCAAACAGAGATCGGAAAGATTCCAGTTATCCAAAACACACCTCACATCCCTGCCATCGCCTGTCCTCCAATTCCAGGAATTCTACTAATTAGTATTTCTACTCAAGGTTATTTTTTATTTCTCACAATTGGAATAGTCCTCCTTTCTCAATGTTGGCTTGGGTGTTGGGACAGCTAGAAAATCCAAAATGGCCTCAGTCACATGGATGCTAGTCATGCTGGTGGTTATGTGGGGGCTTCACTGGACTATTATCTGGGAGCCTCTGTTCTCTTCCATGTGGGCTTGTCTATGTGTCTGCTTGGGCTTCTTCACAGCATGGTTGTTACAGTCTAAGAAGGAGCCTTCCAGAAAGTAAAGGCAAGTAAAAGTTAAGACCTTGCCTTGGAGGTGGTGATGGACAGGGAGGCCTGGAGTGCTGCGATTCATGAGGTTGCAAAGAGTCGGACACGACTGAGCGACTGAACTGAACTGAACTGAACTTGGAGGTACACAGTGTAATTAGGAAATATTATACTAATCAAAAGAGTCACTTCCTAATCCAAAGAGGGTAGAGAGGGAAATGAGCTTCACCGCTTTACGAGAGGGTGGCAAGATTATAAAGCAAGAAGGCTGTAAAATGAGAGATGTGGTGTAGACACCTTGAAAACATAACCCATCACGGGCCATTTTAAAAGTCTTCCTGCATGACTCGAACTGTTTAACACAGCAGGAAAGACCATTACAACAACAATACCTTTTGAAAGCAAATCAACAGCAGGAAAAACATCATGATGTCACTGTGAGAACATAGAGGGTGGAAGGCCTGAGATTTGGTGAGCTCTCAAATGAGTTCTAGAAGTACATTCTTACTCAACAGATGCAACCCATATCCAATCAGTGCATGGGAAAAAGAAGTGTCAGGGTTCATTTTCACTACTTGACAAAAACAATCAGTCGGGACTGCCAACTAGCAGAGCACTGCAGGGGTATTACCCTACGGCGATACACGGTGCGTGCTCCCTACTCCTAGCACCAGACGGGGTACCATGGGCAGCACAGGAAGAGCCAGTGCTTGCCCTCTAGGACTTATATACTTAAATGTATGTTTGAAATGAGAATCTTATTAGAATGCAGCTCCCCAAAGTCTACCCAGTCACATACTCCTGAGGAGTCCCGGGAAGTTAGCCTAATCTATCAAGAGTTTAACAAACACTTAAATCATTTAAGGAATCACAGCTCGTCTTGCTACAATGCTTCAAAAAAGGAATGGTTAGCAGAACCTGATCTAGGGTGAGGTACAGACCATTATTTTGGGGGAAAGAGTCATAGTAGCAAAATCAAATTAAAACCAGAGGCTACATGGGTGTTTGTCTAGTCAAGACTATGGTTTTTCCTGTGGTCATGTATGGATGTGAGAGTTGGACTGTGAAGAAGGCTAAGCGCAGAAGAATTGATACTTTTGAACTGTGGTGCTGGAGAAGACTCTTGAGAGTCCCTTGGACTGCAAGGAGATCCAACCAGTCCATTCTGAAGGAGATCAACCCTGGGATTTCTTTGGAGGGAATGATGCTAGAACTGAAGCTCCAGTACTTTGGCCACCTCATGCGAAGAGTTGACTCACTGGAAAAGACCCTGATGCTGGGAGGAATTGGGGGCAGGAGGAGAAGGGGATGACCGAGGATGAGATGGCTGGATGGCATCACAGACTCAATGGACGTGAGTCTGAGTGAACTCCGGGAGTTGGTGATGGACAGGGAGGCCTGGCGTACTGTGATTCACGGGGTTGCAAAGAGTCGGACATGACTGAGCGACTGAACTGAACTGAACATGGGTGTTCAGAGGAAGAAGGCAGAACCTTGAGGATGTTATCCAGGCATGTGACTCCCAATTGCCTACCTCTTATCTTTATTACCTAGCATAGAATCAGAAGCTCGGTTGGATGATCTGAACCTAGACAAAAAGAATATTTTCAAGCATCTTATTACAATAAACCCTGGCAAGAACAGAGCTGGCACTCTGTACAGTAATCTGAACATTTATCAGAGTACGGGACTATAGCGGATTTGTCTGTTGGAAAAATGCAAAATCTATTCTTTTTTAGAATAAAAATGTACTTAATTAGGTAATGTCTTATAGTAAGCATTCTTCCAAGATAGGGAAATACTCCAGATTAGTGGATAGGGTTTGTGTGTGCATGCTCAGTTGTGTTTATTTCAGGGACTGTAGCCCGCCAGGCTCCTCTGTCCATGGGATTCTCCAGACAATAATACTGAAATGAGTTGCTATTTCCTTCTCTAGGGGATCTTCCCGAACCAGGGATCGAACCCATATCTCTTGCATTTCCTGCACTGGCAGGCAGAGTCTTTCCCACTGAGCCATCAATAGGGTTTCCACCTTTCACAGATATATAATAACAATGAGATCTGATTCCTTGAACTTCCTGATATGGAGTGTCTAGTACAGCTTTCTACTTGGATTAGAAGGTGTCCTAACTTGTGTAAGAGCAGCAAACACATAACAAGCGTTCAGCGACTGCTACTGAATGGATAATTTCATGACTGGAACAGACAGGACAGTTTCATTGGATTTTCCAGGTCTCACCACCTGCCCCCAGCTCCCATCTTACACACACAAACCGACCATTTGAGTTGCTTTCAAAGACCCAAGAGACTATAAGCTGCTTCACAATCTGAGGCATTTCAATTCAAAAGTATAGTAAATATTCCTCAATCTGAACCACACAGACTGCATTCATTCAATCTACTACTTTGGAACAGTTGTTTTCTGTAGCAAGACACTCAGCAGTTATAAGTAAGAAATAGGGCTCAAGTGGAAAATATTTATAAAGGGAACAAAAGCAAATGGTGTTGTGTTTGCCAATGACATCTTGGAGAACCAGTGGGTATTAAAAAAGGGAAAACAAAGAGGCCTGATATTATAATATGCCTTTCTTTCAAGCACACAGATACACACAACCAAAATAAGGCAACCCCCTTTCAGGCTCTGAAAGGGGGAACACTTCTGGCAGAAATAATTGCTCTGTGCTTATTGCTGCTGGAACTGTGGCCCAACGGGGGAATAGAAGGTACAAGGCAATGAAGTAGAGCTGCGAGGGGGACCGATGGGCATTGAACAGCTTACAAAAGGCTCAGTTTGTGCTACCTGGAAAGAGGAGTGTCTATTTTAAAATATCACATTTAATTAACACTTGAAGAGAGGAACCTAATGGCTCCACCAGTAATTCTAGGCAGCTTTTGTATGAAACAGATGAAGGGGAAAAAACCTGATTAGGCACTGGCCGTAAGCACCGTTTCCTTGGATTTCCTTTTTCCTCCTTACCATATAATAACACGGCTGAAAATTAGTTCTGACAGCTAATCAGAGTGAGTGGCTCTTTCTTTTCTTGGAGTGGTTAACAAGTACTGTGCACTATGCCAACACACCATACTGCTGAATGGATGTACGAAGGAAAGAACTGATTAGTTATTTCACTGCAGCTCTAAACCTCTGTTCAGTTGGATCAGAGGGATTCTGTGGTGCTTGGGTCTGTTCTGTGTCTGAGGCCAACCTAGAAGTGTCATAAGCCAGCTCTGCTAATACAGCAGCCCCTCCTCCTACCTACTGGCCCAGGCCCCACACCACCCCTCTCCAATGCCTCCCACTCAGAGTTACCTCTGTTCCTGATGGCACATTGGAAAGCTGAACTATGAAGATGGAGTGCTGAACTAAATTTAGCCTGTTAAATGATAAAACGGGAATTAGCTAAAGACAAAAGAAGCAGATCAAATCCAACTCTCCCTTTAAGAGAAGAGCTTGGAACCCAAGAGGCTGGCTCAGATCAGGCTCAGAATTGGCGTGTAACAGGCAGATGTGAGCTAAGGCCATCCCAAGTGAATGGGCAGGAGTTTCCCTACCCAAGGAGTGTCCTTTAGTTGGCTGAAGGGAGTCTGCTTGCCTCACCAAGAATTTTGTTTTTATAGCTTGGAATGCAAAAAAAAAAAAAAAAGATTGTTGCTAAAAAGGGCTGTGATGGAATGGAATGGTGGTAAGAGCTGTAAGATTCTCCAGATGAAAGCTGTGCAAAGGGGTACAGTGATTGCCCCAGCAATTAAAAATAATGGCAACAGCAAAGTTGGCCCAAGGGGACATGTGTGGGCCAAACAGCCCCCGGGACTCCCCACCCTGCCCCCGAGCTGGGTCTCATTTGAAATCCCAGGAAAGGCGCCTGAGACTGCAGCTCCTGGCATGTCCCTTCTAGGGCAGGAGCCCAGGGAAAGTGTTATGAGCTTAGCAGGGCCATGTCATAAGCCAAGGCCTGAATGTGGCACCCCCTCCCCCGCCGCCCCACGAGGCTGAGAGTAGCTATGTCCAAGGAATCAAGCTGGGGTGCTCAGTCACAACCCAGTTAGGCTCTGGGCCTGGTTCCTGGAACATTTCCCTTTCAAGGTGTCCCTCGAGGGTGGAATGGGCACTCGTATCCTCCAGGGGGGCTTCCCTGGTGGCTCAGACAATAATGCATCTGCCTGCAAGGCGGGAGACCCAGGTTCAGTCTCTGGGTCGGGAAGATACTCTGGAGAAGGAAACAGAAATCCACTCCAGAACTCTTGCCTGGGAAATTCCATGGACGAAAGATCCTGGCAGGTTACAGTCCATGGGGTCGCAAAGAGAGACACGACTGAGTGACTTTTTCACTTTCATTTTTATTCTCCAGTTCAGTTCTCCTTGGCCCTCTGGAGGGAGGTGAGTCCCTGAAACAGGAATGAGTCTTCTTTAGCACAAATGTCCTGGCATTTTAGGGCTGTGTTTTGCAATGTGTATGCCAGAAGGTCAAAGAAAAAAGAAAAACCAAAGTCACTTTTAAAATGCACAAGCTGTATCTTGGCTAGATAAGCATTTGTCTTATTTTTTTTTAATTGTGATAAAATACACATAACAGAAAACTTTTATTTTAACCATTTTGAAGTGTACAATTCAGTGGTATCAAGTACATTCATAATGCTGCTCAACCATCAGCACCATCTGGTTTCAGAACTTCTTCATCACCACGAAAGGAAACTGCTACCCACTGGCAGTAACTCCCTCATTTCTACCTCCCCCAGTCCTTGGCAGTCACTCATTTGAACGCTATTGCTATAGATTTGCTCCTTCCTATGTTTCGTATAAATAGAACCACACAATCTCTGGCCTTTTGTGTCTGGCTTCTTTCACTCTGTATAATGTTTTCAAGGTTCGTCCATGTTTGGGCATGTACTCCATTCCTTTTACGGATGAGTAATTTCTGTGGTATGGATATAGCCCATTTGGTTTATCCACTCATCAGTGGATGGACACTTGGGTTGTTTACAGCTTTTGCATGTTGTGAATAATGCTGCTGTGAATATTGGTTTACAAGCTTTTGTTTGAACATTTTTCAATTCCTTTGAGTATATACCTACAAGTGGAATTGTTAGTCCCATATGACAAGTCTATGTTTAACTTTTTAAGGGACTACTACCCTTTTATATAGATGCTGTGCAAGGCTATGGTTTTTCCAGTCGTCATGTATGGATGGGAGAGTTGGACTGTGAAGAAGGCTGAGTGCTGAAGAATTGATGCTTTTGAACTGTGGTGTTGGAGAAGACTCTTGAGAGTCCCTTGGACTGCAAGGAGATCCAACCAGTCCATTCTGAAGGAGATCAGCCCTGGGATTTCTTTGGAAGGAATGATGCTAAAGCTGAAACTCCAGTACTCTGGCCACCTCATGCAAAGAGTTGACTCATTGGAAAAGATTCTGATGCTGGGAGCGATTGGAGGCAAGAGGAGAAGGGGACGACCGAGGATGAGATGGCTGGATGGCATCACGGACTCAATGGACGTGAGTCTGAGTAAACTCCAGGAGATGGTGATGGACAGGGAGGTCTGGCGTGCTGCGATTCATGGGGTCACAAAGAGTTGGACATGACTGAGCGACTGAACTGACTGTACCATTTTACATTCCCATCAGCGATGTAGGAAGTTTTTTATTTCTCCTTATCCTCACAAACACTGGTCATTTTCTGTTTTACAATGGCAAACTTTGTGAATGTGAAGTGGTATCTCATTGTAGTTTTGATTTGCATTTTCCTAATGACTAAGGATATTAAGCAAGTTTTCAAGAGCTTGATGACCATTTGTATATCCTCTTTGGAGATGTACAAATAACTACTCAAGCCATTACCTATTTTGATATTATTTTGTTGCTTTTGAGTTATAGGAGTTTTTATATGTTTTGAATATTAGACCCTTATCAGATATGTAATTTGCAAATAGATTTCTCCCATTAATGTGTTGTCTATTTACTATCCTCACTGTCCCATTTTCAGAGGGAATACCAAACAAAGCATTCAGATGCTTTTAAGAAAGGACTGCCAAATAAGATAGTAACAATCGTAACAGTTCTGAGCTAAGGAGAGTCTCCCTGCTGTCACTCTTTTACTATCCTGGCCACAACCCATCACTCCCCAAAATAACTAACCAACAAGTCATGTAAAGAGCCCATGTGTCAGACTGGGTGCTGAGTGCCTTAATTGCATTTTCTGCTGTCCTTGTAGCTACATAAATGTTATGACTCCCATTTTACAGATGAGGAAACTGAGGTGCAGAGGTGTTAATGAGTGACCAAAGGTCTCAATGATTACACACAGCAGAGCCAGAATCTAAACGCAGGTTTGCCAGACTCATTCCTACTCATCCACGTGTTTGTTAAATTTTTTGTAGGGAGCTTTAGGGCCTCCATGTGGGTGCCTCTGGGGCTTTCCTGAACAGAGAGGGGGATCAGTGAAGGGTTTGGGTCTCTGGGGCCAGCACCCACTCCAACCACAGGCCCTCTGCTTTGATCTCTTTTGTACTTTGGGGCTCAGGTATAGGACTCTGGAGGGTGGCGGGGGAAGAGGCTCCCAGTGTTGAAAAAAAAAAATGTTTGAAAACAACTGCTGAATCATGCTGCTTCATGGGAGGAGAAACCAAAGCTCTTGCAACTTCTTGTAAAATAGAGGTTTAGTTAAAGGAAAACCAGTTCTAAATGTGGAGCTGTTGTTCAATGGGTATAAAGTTTCAGTTATGCTAAATGAATAAGTTTGAGAGATCTGCTGTATAACATATGCCTACAGTTAACAAGACAGGGTCGTGCACTTAACATTTTGTTAGGAGTGTAGCTCTCATGTTAAGTGTTCTGATCACAAGAAACAAAAATGATTTAAAAAGCCTAAGGAATACCAGGAAAAGTTGGGAGGTTTCAGAAATGTCTGCTACCTGGCTTAGCGTGATGGTATCATGTCTTTGCATACATCTGAACTCACCAATTGTACACCTTAGATATGTGTGTGCATGCTGAGAGGCTTCAGTCATGTCTGACTCTGTGTGACCCCATGGACTGTAGCCCACCAGGCTCCTCTGTCCCTGGGATTTCCCAGGCAAGAATACTGGAGTGGATTGCCATGCCCTCCTCCAGGGGATCTTCCCAGCTCAGGGATCAAGCTCGCATCTCCCGTGTCTCCAGCATTGGCAGGCAAGTTCTTTACCACTCTCACCAGTCTGGAAAGCCCTAGATATGTGTGGTTTTCTGTATATTGATACTTCAGTAAAGCAACTTCAGAAAAAGGGAATCCAGTTTTTGGCTTCCGTGATAGAAACCTTTTGTGCTGTATTCACACACGCACACACACCCTCTCCCTCCGTCGCCCTGTTTCTGTACATTCCTCCTTCGGGTGGATGATGCCAGCTCTGCAGGGTGTTGCCTCTGAACACCCACTCATCAAAAAAAAAAAAAATAAAGTGGCTCTTGCCAGCGACTGTGCCCCCACTTCCTGGGAACCACAGCTGTCCCCATTCATCAGTCAGGCATGCGGCCTGCTCACCTTTGAGAGCATTCTCATGAGCAGCCAGCCCCAGGGACTCCCCAGACCAGAGTCACCCTTCTCGTACTTCTATTTTGCAACTTAGCATGTGATGACCGTGGTTGGGAACGGAGCCATCCCTGTGGAAACAACACAGGTGAAGCACAGTCTTAAGAAAAACAGTTTGCAGGTAAACATCCTACCAGACCGACAGCTGGCTGGGAAACAGAGGTGGCTGCATCACCAGGTAAGTGGGCGAGGGCACGATCCGGCCCACTCAGTGTTTCTGACCTTTGGGCAAGAGGCGGCCAGTGGCCGGCGGAGCTCTGGGTTGGAAGACCCCCTGCACGCAGGAAGCTGGTGTGGTCTCGACTCCCTGCCTTTCCCTCTTAGGACACTCGGGCCGCCGGAGGTGAGCTCCGTACCTGGGAGCTGGCACTTGAGCTTTATCAGGGTGTGAAGATGAGCAGTGGCGGAGAGGGCGAGGGGCCTCCGCTGGGTGGGCAGCGACAGGGATTTGTGCGGCTTCTGAGAGCTCCAGCTGGGGTTTCTGAACATTTGTTTTCTGTGCCACTGAAGTGTTGCCAGATGTCTGCTCAGTTCCAGTTCTCATGTGAAATCACATGGAGAGGTTTAATGCCTTTTAAACTGCTTTGGTCAAAGATGGCGGAGGGGTGAGGGGGTGATGAGGAATCTCCCTGCCCGCTAGATACACTGAGATCTAAGAGCAGGATGCCCTTTCCGCCTCCACATGTCGTTTTCTCCAACTTGCAGGACACCTTGTTTCCTTGCGTTCTTAAAATACCCACTGTCAGTGAGTACCTGCTATGTCAGCAGGCTGTCAGAGAGATGTGCTTTCCAAACCACTGAAAGGCCTTCCTCATCTGCATGTCCTCCCCAAGGATGTGCTCAAGTACTCCTCCTCCTCCTCTAATCTAGTGAAAACTTTCCTAAACTTTAAACCACTAAGGCACTCTTCTGTTAGCCTACCAATACAGCACTGTTGCCGCCGGAAGGCCCCTGGCAAGTACACCTGTCATCGCAGACCCTGTGCTGAGTGACCGCCTCTGGAAGATCTAGACCAGAAAAATCCAATGAGGCACAGATAAGAGCAAGCCAAGGTGTGTCCTGCCACTTGCTGCTTTGGTGTTCACACCAAAACAGGCCACACCAAACACACCTACCCAGCCAAGCTGTAGTGGGAGGACCTCAGGCACCACCCGGCATTTGAACGCTCCGTGAATCATCTCTGGAGCACTGAGTGCGTACAAGTTGAGAAATGCCCCTTTCCTTCGGCATTCTTCCTTTCAAAGCCTAGGGGTCGAGCTGTAATTCATTCTCTTCTTTACAATCAGAAAAGGGCTTCCCTTGTAGCTCAGTCAGTAAAGAATCTGCCTGCAGTGCAAGAGACCCGGGTTTGATCCCTTACTCAGGAACATCCCCTGAAAAAGGAAATGGCAACCCATTCCAGTATTCTTGTCTGGAGAATTCCATGGACAGAGGAGCCTGGCGGCTACAGTCTATGGAGTCGCAAAGAGTCAGACATGACTGAACGACTGACACTTTCACTAACACAATCAGAAAAAGTTTCCCCTATACCCTGAGAAAGAATAAAGCTAAGAGGCATTTGGCACCGTCCCGCCTGCCTTCTTTCCCGATGTCCCAGGTATTGACATGCACCGTGGTGCCTAGTGTTTTGTTCTTTTATTTTTCAATTAGCAAGATGAGTTACCACCAACGAGCCAGGGAAACCTTTTGGTGGCAAAGTTTCCAGCTGGGAGCAGCAGAGGGGAAGAAAAGGGCACCCCCCACACACCGACTACTGGCCCCTAAGTGCCACTCATCAAGCCTGATGCAATCCGCTCCACCCTGTCACAGCTCTTCAGCCTCTCAGCTTAAAAGGGGTGAAACTGATAAGACTTGAGAAACACTGAAAAACATCCTTAAGGAGTATGAAAGAGTCGGGAAGAAATCTGTTGGGGGACCACAGGGGCCCCGGAAGGAGGGGAATCGGATAAGGTGCTAAATTCACGTAAACCCTCTGTATCACAGTTTACCTTGCTGGGTAGGGTGAGTCGTGGTGCCTCTGCTGTTAGATCTTCCTATTGAACTAAACCAGCAAACCTCAGGGATTTGATTTAGAATGATCCCCAGAATACTTGTCTCTCAGGACTGACATGCTTTCAATGAGCAGCAAATCACAGAATTCTGCTTGAGGATATGACTTCTGTGAAATCAGGCAACAAGAAACCTCCCTCTCTCATATCATGACAGTCTCCCTAAAGCCCTCTGGCAAACCTGAGCCCTCAAAACATAAACTTAGGCAGCATTTCCAAGTAATCACAGGGTGCAATCTTATTCAGAGGGTTAGATGCACAAAATATGGTTACTGCAATCATTCTTGCTCAATTAATCGCGGCTTGACAAATTAATTCCTATAAGCAAACAAAGAAGTTCATTTTCTAATGATCCACATTGACTTTTCGAGGTCATGCATGTCTCTAAAGTGGTGAAAGTGAATATTGAATTGCAAAAGACTTTACGAAAAGCCTGAATTTGAATTGGGGTTTTATTTCTATTTCAGCAATAACTGCTGCTAAGTTGCTACAGTCATGTCCGACTCTGTGCGACCCCATAGATGGCAGCCCATCAGGCTCCCCCATCTCTGGGATTCTCCAGGCAAGAACACTGGAGTGGGTTGCCATTTCCTTCTCCAATGCATGAAAGTGAAAAGTGAAAGGGAAGTCGCTTAGACGTGTCTGACTCTTAGTGACACCATGGACTGCAGCCTACCAGGCTCCGCCGTCCATGGGATTTTCCAGGCAAGAGTACTGGAGTGGGGTGCCATTGTCTTCTCCCCAACAATAACTACCATTCTCTTAATCAGTGGGCATACGTAGAATCCTATCTTCAGAACCATGCCCTGTGTTCATGCTGGTACAGACAGGTCTGGATACGCTCAGGATCTGGAAATCAGGCTCATCTATGTAGACTCTGTACGCTTACTGGGCTTAAGAGGTTCCTAGCAAGTGAATTACTCACCTGTCTCCGTCCTCCTGATCACATAACCCACCTGTGGCAGAAAGGAAAGTGTGCAGTGGTGTGTCATCAGCTGTCTGTGTTCTTTTAGTGTCTTTTAGTTCCTTTAATGTGTTCTCTTAGTGTCCCAGCATCTGACCTAAGTCTCATTGTGAACCACAAATCAAAATATCTGATTTAAACAATTGTTTTTGGGGGGCTGGCGGGGCTGTGTGTGGCACACTTGTTAATGACACATGAATTTGCAAATAATTCTTTGGAAGCTTAAGACTAAAAAGGTATATTTCTAATGGATTTAGCATATTGAAAATGGATACATTCAAAACAAGCTTTCCTTCTTGAGAAAGAAAATCAATTCTAAGTGCCATGTCATAGAAGCGTGGTGTTGCGTCTGCAGACTTCTACACCCACAGCCACACACTCCACCCCTCCATTTCCCCATTTCTAGCAATTCTGTGACAGAGGTCACGCTTCTGAGCAGTTGTCACCATGTTATAAAGTCAAGACTGTTTTACTACTACTAAGGGTGCCTTGGTGATCACCCATTCCCACTGTCTCCTCCAGTATTTCTGGAGATATGAGTACAGCCCAATTACGGACTGCCTGCATGGGAGGGGTGGGGAGGGGATCTTATTCCAAAGGCTGATTCTTCCCCAGACCCACTGAAACAGAATCTCTTCAGTTGGAATCAGAGGTTAAAAAAGATCTCTAGCTAATTCTTGAAGTTTAGTGACCACAATGAAGTTTAGTGACCGCTGACAGCAAGACCACAAGTAAATTGGTCCATAAAGGAGCCAGACCCAAAGCCTTGATTTCATTCTCATATGTATCTCAGCAACTGTATCTCCAGTTCACCACCATCCTCCAATGGTCCAGTGATAAAAACAAATGTACAACAAAGGTTTAAATGTGAAGGAGCAAAATAACAGAAATAAAACCTAAGTAATTCATGCTAAAATGTGAAACAGGATAATTTTTAACTTTTTCATGACACCAAGACATCTAAGACATAATTACTTTTAAAGCCATTGTGATTCAGGTAACCAAGATGACTGAAATTACAAACACATTTTAATATGGATGCCAATTTAGAGCAAATGAACTAGAGACGTGAGAACAGCAAAGCAAAGCAAAATAAGACAAAACAGAAAGTGGGGTTTTTCTTCAAAATATTTTTTAAAAATGCTTTATCAAAACATATGGATAAACAGTAAAAGTGTTAGTTGCTTAGCTGTGTCTAACTCTTGGTGACTTTATGGATTGTAGCCCACCACGCTCCTCTGTTCATTGAATTATCCAGGCAAGAGTACTGCAGTGGGTAGCCATTCCTTTCTCCAGGAGATCTTCCAGATCCACTGACCGATCCCTGGTCTCCTGCTGTGCAGGCAGGCTGTTTACCATCTGAGCCACCAGGAAAGCCCTGGATAGATAGTTCAGTTCAGTTCAGTTGCTCAGTCGTGTCCGACTCTTTGCAACCCCATGAACCACAGCACGCCAGGCTTCTCTGTCCATCACCAACTCCCAGAGCTTACTCAAACCATGCCCATCAAGTTGGTGATGCCATCCAGCCATCTCATCCTCTGTCATCCCCTGCTCCTCCCACCTTCAATCTTTCCCAGCTTCAGGGTCTTTTCAAATGAGTCAGTTCTTTGCATCAGGTGGCCAAAGGACTAGAGTTTCAGCTTCAACATCAATCCTTCCAGTGAATACTCAGGACTGATTTCCTTTAGGATGGACTGGTTGGATCTCCTTGCAGTCCAAGGGACTCTCAAGAGTTTTCTCCAACATCACAGTTCGAAAGCGTCAATTCTTCAGTGTTCAGCCTTCTTTATGGTCCAATGCTCACATTCATACATGACTACTGGAAAAAACATAGCTTTGACCAGACGGACTTTTGTTCGCAAAGTAATGTCTCTGCTTTTTAATATGTTGTCTAGGTTGGTCACTTTTCTTCCAAGGAGAAAGCCTCTTTTAATTTCACAACTGCAGTCACCATCTGCAGTGACTTTGGAGCCCAAAAAAATAAAGTCTCTCACTGTTTCGTTGTTTCCCCATTGATTTGTCATGAAGTGATGGGACTGGATGCCATGATCTTAGTTTTCTGAATGTTGAGCTTTAAGCCAACTTTTTCACTCTTCTCTTTCACTTTCATCAGGAGTCTCTTTAGTTTTTCTTCAATTTCTGCCATAAAGGTGGTGTCATCTGCATATCTGAGGTTATTGATATTTCTCCTGGAAATCTTGATTCCAGCTTGTGCTTCATCCAGCCCAGCATTTCATATGATGTACTCTGCATATAAGTTAAATAACCAGGGTGACAATACACAGCCTTGATGTAGTCCTTTCCCGATTTGGAACCAGTCTTTTGTTCCATGTCCAGTTCTAACTGTTGCTTCCTGACCTGCATACAGATTTCTCAGGAGGCAGGTCAGGTGGTCTGGTATTCTCATCTTTTTAAGAATTTTCCATAGTTTGTAGTGATCCACACAGTCAAAGGCTTTGGCATAGTCAATAAAGCAGAAGTAGATGTTTTTCTGGAACTCTCTTGCTTTTTTGATGATCAGCAGATGTTGGCAATATCATTTCTGGTTCCTCTGTCTTTTCTAAATCCAGCTTGACTATCTGGAAGTTCACAGTTCATGTACTGTTGAAGCCTGGCTTGGAGAATTTTGAGCATTACTTTGCTAGTGTGTGAGATGAGTGCAATTGTATGGCAGTTTGAACATTCTTTGGCCTTGCCTTTCTTTGGGATTGGAATGAAAACTGACCTTTTCCAGTCCTGTGGCCACTGCTGAGTTTTCCAAGTTTGCTGGCATATTGAGTGCAGCAGTTTCACAGCATCATCTTTCAGGATTTGAAACAGCTCAACTGGAATTCCATCACCTCCACTAGCTTTGTTCATAGTGATGCTCCCTAAGGCCCATTTGACTTCACATTCCAGGATATCTGGCTCTAGGTGAGTGATCATACCATTGTGGTTATCTGGGTCATGAAGATCTTTTTCGTACAGTTCTTCTGTGTATTCTTGGATAGACAGTTCAGTTCAGTTCAGTCACTCAGTTGTATCTGACTCTTTGCGACTCCATGAATCGCAGCACGCCAGGCTTCCCTGTCCATCACCAACTCCCGGAGTTCACTCAGACTCATGTCCATTGAGTCCGTGATGCCATCCAGCCATCTCATCCTCGGTCGTCCCCTTCTCCTCCTGCCCCCAACCCAGCATCACAGTCTTTTCCAATGAGTCAACTCTTCACATGAGGTGGCCAAAGTACTGGAGCTTCAGCTTTAGCATCATTCCTTCCAAAGAAATCCCAGGGTTGATCTCCTTCAGAATGGACTGGTTGGATCTCCTTGCAGTCCAAGGGACTCTCAAGAGTCTTCTCCAACACCAGAGTTCAAAAGCATCAATTCTTCGGCGCTCAGCCTTCTTCACAGTCCAACTCTCACATCCATACATGACCACAGGAGAAACCATAGCCTTGACTAGACAGACCTTAGTCGGCAAAGTAATGTCTCTGCTTTTGAATATACTATCTAGGTTGGTCATAACTTTTCTTCCAAGGAGTAAGCGTCTTTTAATTTCTGGCTGCAGTCACCATCTGCAGTGATTTTGGAGCCCCCAAAAATAAAGTCTGACACTGTAAATATACATATAGTGGAGACAGAGTTCAAAAGTTTTCCTGATAAGAATACATACTCAAACGTGTGGGGAGACTTCTGCTTTATTTCATTCCTTCACAATCTTGGAAATTCAGATCAATCTAACAAATCTTCGAATTACAAAATGATACTAGTATATGGTCCTCTGTGACCGCTCTTAGAATATATCTGTATTTTAACAAAGGACAATGCTTACTCCAGAGGAAGCCACTCAAGGTGAGTTTCAGGCGTGCTGGCTGGCAGGTAGATGAGACTCTGGGGTAGAGAAGACTTTCCTAAGAAAAGTATATCCAAGAAGAAACTTCTAAGGGTTCTTAACCCTTCCCCTGGCTGGGAGGAGGGAATCAAGACAGGCGTGGTTTTTCAGTGAATTCACCAATCACCTTCTATTTTCCCACCTGAGTGGGCTTCAGAATATGCTCTAGTAGGTTCCTGGCGGTGTCCTCAGGTAGTCTGAGGCCAAATGTCTTATTGGTGTTTCCTATATTCATATTTTTATTGCAGTTTTACATGGGCTATTTCAGTTTGAAGAATCAACTCCATGAGCACATCAATCCCTTCATTTGAAGGAATATTTTATTTGTGTTTTGCTCGGGAAGGAAAACTCAGTTCTTAATCTTGCCTCTGCGTTTCTCTCCCTTTCACTCTACACTATAGCCAGCACAGGCCTAATTCATGCTTCTAAAAATGCCAGACATGTTCTGCAAAAGGATCTTCTTAGAGTGATCGAGCATCCTGGCTTGCCTGGGATTGTCTTGTTTTAATGCTGGGAGTCCTGCATTGCCAGTCTTGCTCACCCAGAACTGCACCATGATATGATAGTGTGACAGTCACTTTGTTGTTGTGATTTAGCCGCTCAGTCGTGTCCGACTCTTTGTGATCCTATGGCCTGTATTCAGCCAGGCTCCTCTGTCCATGGGATTTCCCAGGCAAGAATACTGGAGTAGTTGCCATTTCCTTCTCCAGGGGAGATTTCTGACCCAGGGATCAAACCCACACCTCCTACATTGCAGGCGGATTCTTTACCACTAAGCCTCCTGGACTTCCCCACTAGCCACGTGAGGCAAGTTAAGTCTCAGTAAGTTAAAACAGATAAAACAGCTTCTCACTTGCACCAGCTGTAGTTGAAGTGTTTAATAACTACATGTGGCTTGTAGTTACCTTATTGGCCAAGGTAGACGTAAAAATCTCCAGCGTTGCAGCAAGTTCTGTTGGGTAGCGCTGAGCTAGAGGGTTTTTCCAGCAATTACCTAGAACTAACATCTTTGAAAACAGTACCCTGGTCAGGCATCACCAGTTGGTTGAGCAAACTCATGTGATGGGGCCTGCCGTCTCAGTGAACACACAGAGTGTGCTAGCTCAGCAAAGCCTCAGTGAAAACTTTTGTTTTTCAGAGTTCACATTTCCTGATGCATCAGGCTTCATGGAACCATGCCCCTAATCTTCCCAGCTCCTGGGGATTCATAAACAGTTGTTGGCATTTAGTGAAAATGGGGACATGGCGTATGAAACGAACATGACAGCAAGAAAAGCTAATCTGCCTCCTTTTAACTTGTGTCCACGAGGGATGACGGAGCACATCAGCTGCGTTCCCGTTTGTGGGTTTCCCCCTGATGCACAGCGCAGCAAAGAGGGGAGCCGGCCCTGCCCGAGTCAGAGCCAAAGGAGGACGTGCAGGAGGAAAACCGTCCTTAGGAACGGGTGCTTTTAAGTCAGTTGCATCCCTACCCCAAGCCATCAGCTGGCTAGAGCAAGGGTGCTGCTTCTCTTACAAAGTGGCCAAGAGTCACGTGGGACATAGCACTTTGGCAGCACCCCTGCTCCCCCCAGGTCTA
The DNA here is from genome assembly GCA_006408695.1 of Aepyceros melampus. Taxonomy (NCBI): domain Eukaryota; kingdom Metazoa; phylum Chordata; class Mammalia; order Artiodactyla; family Bovidae; genus Aepyceros; species Aepyceros melampus. The sequence goes on along the minus strand of SJXQ01001568.1, from coordinate 266,751 downwards.
AGGAGAATTAGAGACAGGAACAAACCGCCCATTGGTCAGAAGAGTCTTTGCTGCAAGATCTAATTGTGAGCACAGGGATTTATTTGTTTCAATAATAGGTTAAGCACCTACTATGGGCCCTACTCTTGAGTCTTCACTGTCTAGGAGGGGGGATTAATATGTTTGCTGGCTTTTAAAACATAAAGTAACCAATGGTTGTTTGTGAAGACAGTGATGATGATAATGATGACGGGGATGGCTAACATTTATTGAGAGCTTTCCACGTGGTAGGCTCTACTCTGAGTGTTTTACGTGAAGAAATAAAAGAAGAACACTTTAGGAATATAGATGCTGGAAGGACCCCCGGATGACGATGTAACACACTTTCAAAATTACCAGGAAATTTAGCAACTAAGCAAAGCAAAACTCTCACAAGTTGCTTGAAAAAAATAGCCTAGTAAATCGATTTAGACAATGGATTTTATTTTTCAAATAACCTTCTTTATTTTGGAATGACTTTAGATTCACGGAATAGTTTCAAAGAAAGCACACAGAGTCCCCATATGATAATTGGTTTCTGAGTCAGAGAGAAATGCCTTCAAGTCCCAGTTCTGCTATTTATTTTTGTGCCCTTGGATGTTATTTAGCCACTCAGATCCTCAGATGTGGCTTCCTCAGTTGTAAAATGGCACAATAGAAGCTCCTTTGGAGGGCTGTGGGAAGGAAAACAATGAGAGAATTTGTGTAAAGCGCTTTGTACATGCTTGGGCCACTGATGTGCTTACTAAATGTGTTATGTGGATCAGATCTTTGTTTTAATGAATTAATGAAAATAATATGTCATAATTTTAAATGGCTAATATTTAAAAGCTATGGTTTCACTGGGAAAGATTGAGAGCAGAAGGAGAAAGGGGTGACAGACGATGAGATGGTTGGATGGCATCACCAACTCAGTAGAGTTTAAGCAAACTCCGGGAGATAGTGAAGGACAGGGAAGCCTGGTGTGCTGCAGGCCCTGGAGTTGCAAAGGGTGGGGCGCAACTGAGCGACTGCCCAACAATAACCGCGTAGCTTCCGCACTTCAGAGGACATGCTCTATTTCCTCATCTTGTTTCTTTTCTCGGGAAGTTGAAGAGGCGCACGGTCTACCCTTCAACCAGGCTCCGTCCGCACCAGCCAATGGGTGCCCCATCACTTTCCCTCACATTGTAAACATGTCTCTGCCCACCCGAAGAAATGGAGGGGCGATGGAGTGTGTGTACCCACTGTCTTAGATAGCGCAGGCGGATATAACCAAAACACCGCAGACTGGGTGACTTAAGCACAGAAATTTATGCCGCGTGGTTCTGGAGGCGAAAAGTCCAAGCCCAAGGCGCCCGCAGACCCAGTGTGTGGTGTGAGACCACTCTGCAGCGCGCAGAGCATCGTCTTCTCGTATCTTCACAAGGCAGAGAGCAGAGACAGGAAGCAAACTCTCCTGTGTATTCTCATAAGAGCGCTAATCCTGTCTTGAAGGCTCCAGCCTCATAACCTAATTACCCCTCAAAGTGTCTCCAAGCACCGGCCAATTGGGAACTAGAGTTTCAACATGTGAGTTCTGAGAGGACACAAACACTCAGTCCAGGGAATCCGTGCAGGATGGGAGGCTGAAATACCCTCCCCTGGTCTGCGCAGCGGAGGCTCCCTGAGAGGGCCACACTGTATCTCCTCGGGGGCTCTAGGCATGGGCCCAGGGGCGCCTTCTTCTGTGGGCTTGGAGAAAGTTCCATAGCTCAGCATCCCGCCGTCCCCCTGCCGGGCTGGGGCTGGAAGGGGCAGGGCAGAGAGATGGGAGGACCTTTTGCAACTTCTTCCCTTTTCTTCCCAGTCTACAATCTCTGTTTTCCTGAGAGCTGTTTCTCTGTTTCTCAAACTCAGAGAACTCCCAGGACCCTTGGGCCCCTGTGTGGTCCGTTAGAGCCACACACGTGTGTCCCCATCTGAGTGGAGGAAGAGTCACTCCTGCTGTCTGATTCCTTCAGAAGAAAATACTAACTAGATAATATTTGGGCTGCCAAGTCATCTCAGTCGTGTCCGACTCTGTGCAACTCCAGAGACGGCAGCCCACTAGGCTCCCCCGTCCCTGGGATTCTCCAGGCAAGAACACCGGAGTGGGTTGCCATTTCCTTCTCCAGTACATGAAAGTGAAAAGTGAAAGGAAGTCACTCATTTGTGTCTGACTCCTAGCAACCCCATGAACTGCAGGCTACCAGGCTCCTCCGTCCATGGGATTTTCCAGGCAAGAGTACTGGAGTGGGGTGCCATTGAATTCAAAATCAGTTTTCAGAGGCTTCACAATTTGGTCAACAGTTGAACACACTTGAATTTTTCCATATGTCACTCTGTTAGCAGAAGACTTCTGATTATTACCTACAATCCTCCTTGATTAAAGCAAAGACTCCAGGTCAACTTCAGGTCATTTGCTTTTCTTCTTACCTGCCCTTGCCCACATGAACTTGTCCCCATTACACACACACACACACACACACACACACACACACAGAGGTGTGATGATCCACAAACCTTGGACTTCAAGTCTATTTCAGTTGCTCTTTTCAATTCCTAAGAAACTACTCAGTGGGCACTGGGAAATTCTGAGTTACAGACTTCATGGAAAGCCCCAGGTCAAGAGTAACAGCCCTTCAGTTTACAAGTTAATGTGGACCTTAAGAGAATTCTAAAATATGCTTGAAAATCATTCCCATCAAACGTTTTCTGGAAGGAGTTCAGCCTTCTTGCAACGAAGAATCTATTGACAGATTCAGCACCTCAACATGCCCTTCAGCAAAGATGCACTGTAAAAGCTGGCCCTACCACTTTCCATTCCTGTACTTTCTAGTGGTGTGGTACCTGCCAGTTAGACGGGCATTCTGACCAGGTGCCACCTGTGAGGACAGACAGGCTGGGGGTAATTCCCATCATAAAACCTAACACTGACCGAGTACTTCCTTAGCACTTCACATGTACTGTCTCATTCAACCTGTGATGAGTTGGGCACTCTTATTATCCCATTTTACAGTCGAAGAAACTGAGATTCAGAGTTTCATTCACTTGCTTGCTGTCACACGGGTGAGAAGAAGTGAAACTAGGGTTTGAAGAAGGACACACTGACGTCAGAGCCCACACTCTTGGCCATTAAGTGACCAGGCTTTGCCTCACTTCACTCTGGAGTCCATGCTTTTTGGAAGTCAACATTTAGCTGCAGACCAGCAGGTTCAACCAAACAGAAAGTAATCTGAGGACCACCCGAAACATCCAGCATCATGCAAACCTTCCCTCAGTCACCCCCTCTCTCTCAGTATCCCCGTAATGATGTCACTGATGGGAGAAAAACGGCAGTGCTGGGACCGAGCGCTGGGTTTCCCTGTGCGGCACTTTGCCCAGTGCCTTCTAGGCCCAGTGTATTCTCTTTTAGCTCCTGAGACGGTCCTCACTTTGAAAGCTACAACTAGACTCTTAGGACCTGAGATGCTCACTTTAACACCCTCAAAGAGCCAAAAACTTTGTAAAAGCTGTTCTGTGTTATTACAACAGTTGGGAGTCAATAGGCCTGCCATGAAACAATCACTGTCTCCGAGAACATAAAAGTCACCTCCTCAGCACGTCAAGTAGCTCATTGGCAAAGAGGGCTCGTGGTTTGAGGTCAACCTTGAAGGCAAGTGGCTAGGCTTCATCTAGCCACTCCCCATGTGAGCCTTTTCCATATCATTTTAACATTACTCCCTCTGAATCTTGGAAGGTGGACAGGGAAGAGGAAAAGGCAGAATATCACGGGAAAAGTTTTGATATCTTTGAAGACAAGTATACAAAGAGTTGATACTGGAGTAGAGGGTCAGGAAGAGACCTTACCTCTGACCAGCTGAGAAGCAGCTGTACTTCTGTCAACAGGAGCTCACAAGCTACAAAACATTCTCATCCTGAGAAGGCCAAGTTTCAAAGAAATCTACTGTTGTTGAAGGTAAGGGAGAGATGCTGAGTTTATTCCGCATTGGCATGTGATTTATTTTTGGCACCAATAAAAACTGGAATCCCTTTGAGTAGCCCTAAAATGCCATGATTCTGGAGGAGAATGATGGAAAATGTACCTTCACCAACCAGACAATGTGAAACATTCTAGATGAATAATTGATACATAATGATTCAGACAGGGTTGGCAGACAGAAAATGCCAAAGGGGCCTACAGATTTGACCTTAAACTTCAGCATTTTGTAAACAAGTGTTCTGGGAGGTTTCACTTCATTTTCATACAGGTCAAGTGTGGCATTTCTGTCCAGGGGTCAAGTAAATTGTTAACCAAGACAACTCCTTTTGACCAAATGAGTCAACTCTGCAATAAATAATTTGGCAGTTAGTGTGCATTTTTGGATCTTTTTGTTTACTTTTTTGTTAAGGGGATTAAAAAAAAACAACACAACACAGCAACCTTTTCCTTGCTTTTATGAAACACTGCCCTATGTTTCCAGGCAGAAAAGCAAAAAAAAAACTTTCAAAAGGTCGCCTGATGTCATTTCAGTAATGTAGAAATAAGAACAAAACCAACTAACATGAAAAAAAAAAAGCTGTATCGGATAACAATCTTTGGCAGATGTCTTAAAGCAGAATATATAAACATGCCTGCCATAGACATAATACTAAGAGGATTTCACCTTGAAACTCGATAGCTGTAATTCCTTAATAAAGACCACTTGTTTGTCAAGGGCTAGATTAATCTCTGAGCTGGGTTCTACAGGAAATCAAATTCTGGTCCATTATAGGAGTCATTATCAATATCCTCCCTGAGTATAAATTTGAGATGGAACAAGAGGCAAATAAAGCCTTTCCTCATCCCAAGCCAGTGCATGTAAACACAGATTGAGGTCCTGAGGTGCTTCTCTAAAGCTTCAGGGGAGAGCATACTCCCATCTGCCCACAGGATCATGGCCTGTTCCGTATGGAGGACATTGAATTCTTTTGGTTTCTATAGAGTAATGGTCTTCACTTTAGGGGTGATTTTCTCCCCATGGACTTTTGGTAATGTCTAGAGATACTTTTGGTTGTAATATTGGGACCCCCAGTGGCACCAAATACGGAAAGTAAATAAAGGTAGCATCACAAAGGCTCAGGAAATTAGGCTGTCATCAGAACAATGGTCTACAAAAGTCAGGCCAGGACCTGTGTGCTAACCCTAAACAGGGTGACTGCTCAAATAAAAGGTTTAAATGGGATTCAGAGAGTCTTAAGACAAAATCAAAATTTCTAGGATACAACTGAAAACCCTGGCCATACCAAGAACCAGAAAAAGCACAGCTTGAATTCAAAGAAACAATCAACTTCTACCAACAGAGAAATGAATAGGATATTGGAATCATCTGACAAAGAGTGTAAATTAAATTACATTAATTTAATATGAAGCATTAAAAAATGCTTTAATGGGCAATTGAAAATTCTCTTGAAACAGATGAAAAATAGAAAATATCCACAAAGAAGTAGAAGCTATAAAAAAGAACCCAATTAAAATTATAAAATTGACAGATACAGTAATAGGAAAAAAAAAAAAATCTCACTGAATAGGCTCAGTACCAAAGTAGAGATAACAGAGGATACAATCAATTAACTTTTTTTTTTAAAGGAAGCTCCATTTATTTATTTATTGAAGGAATTTTTTTTTATAGAATTATGCTAGTTTCTGCCAAACATCATTTCTGGACCAATTTACTCAAGTCAAAAACCAGAGAGAAAATAGACTGGAAAAACAAAAACAAAACCTAATTAGAAGAGCCTTTGGGAACTATGGGACAACAACTAAAGATTCAAAATTCATACCATTGGAGATCCAGAAGGAAAATAGAAAAAAAGTTAGACTGAAAGAGCATTTTTTTTTAATGGCTGAAAATTTCTCAAATTTGGTAAAAGATATAAATCTACAGACTTAAGAAACTACACAATCTCCAAATATAGGAAGTCCAAAGAAATTCAAGCCACAACACATTGTAAATACACTTCAGAAAACTAAAGATAGTTTTCAAAACAACCAGTGATAAATGAAGCATTAACCATAGCGGAACATAGACTCAAATACAAGCATATTTCTTACCTAAAACAGTGGAGGCCAGAAGGAAGTTGCACAGTATTTTCAAGTGCTGAAAGAAAAGAACTGTTAACAGTGAATTCTGTATCTTAGAAAACTATTCTTTAGGAATGAAAGGGAAATAAAAACATTCTCAGATGAAGGAAAACTTAAAAGAATTTTACTAGCAGACCTGCCCTAAAACATGGCTAAAGAAATTACAGTCAGCTCTCCATATCTATAAAGACCCTGGTGGCTCAGATGGCAAAGAACCTGCCTGCATGCAGAAGACCTGGATTCGATCTCTGGGTCAGGAAGATCCCCTGGAGAAGGAAATAGCAACCCGTTTCAGTATTCTTGCCTAGAGAATTCCATGGACAGAGAAGCCTGGTGAGCTACAGTCCATGGGTCCATGGGCTTGCAAACAGTCAGACATGACTGAACGTATCCATATTTATGAGTTCCACATCTACAGATTCAACCAACTGCAGGTCAAAGATATTCCCCACCTCCCAAAATGCCAGAAAGTTCCAAAAAGCAAAAGTTTAATTTGCCAGACAGAAATTATTAACAGAAATTTTTATTGTATTTATAACTATTCATAGACATACCTCATTTTATTGCACTTTGTTTCATTGTACTTCACAGATCATTGTTTTTTTCTTTACAAATTGAAGGTCTGTGGCAACCCTGCGTCAAGCAAGTCTATCAGCACCAACAATTCTGTCACTTTGTGTCTCTATGTCACATTTTAATAACTCTCACAATATTTCAAACATTTTCATTATTATTATATCTGTTTGGTGTTCTGTGATCAGTGAGTTTTGATGTTTCTTCAATGACTCACCAAAGGCGCAGATGATGGTTAACATTTTTTTTACTAATAAAGTATTTTTAAAATAAAGATATGTACATTCTCTCAGAAATAATGCTACTGCACACTAAATAAACTATAGAAGGGTGTAAACACAACTTTTATATGCCCTGAGAAACCAAAAAGTTGTAAGTGACTCACTTTATGATGTTATTTGCTTTATTGTGGTGGCCTGGATCTGAACCTGTAATATCTCCAAGATCTGCCTGCACATAGCATTTATAAGTAATCTAGAGATTTCACATGTACAGGAGGATGTACCTAGGTTCTAGGCAAATGCTACACCATTTTATATAAGGGACTTGAGCACGTTTGGATTTTGGATCTGCAGGAGGTCTTAAAACAAATACCCAAGGATCTTGAGGGATGTCTATAATTCTAACTGGAAGACGATGACAAAAGGATGAAGCTTGAAGCATCAGAAAGGATGAAAGAACAATGTAGAGAGCAGATATGTGGTATAAACAATAGACTAACTCTTCTCGTGAGTTTTAAAAATTACTTAATGAGTAGAACAAAAATTATAACACAATCTGATTTCTAAGACTGTGATATTTAAAAGTAGGGAAGGTAAAGGGACTAAAATGGAAGTAAGGAATCTAAGAGGCAAACTGTAACGCCAGTAGTCTGTAATAAGTCACATATGTATATTGTCATACCCAGAGCAATCATTAAGAAAACTATACAAACAGATACACTCAAAAATACTATTATTAAACCAAGATAGAATCTTAAGAAGTGTTTAATGAACACACAGCAGGCATGAAAGGAGAAAGAGTGGTAAAAAAAAAAAAAAAAAAAAAAACAGAGGAAACAAGGAGAAAACAAGTAACTAAATGGAAAACTTAAGTCCTAATAAACTAAAAACTACCTTAAATGTAATTGCCTAAATATATCTATTGAAAGGCAGAGACTGGCATAGTGGGTTAAGAAAAACCTCACAACTCGTCTGTGATATTCACATGAAACTTGCTTTAATGTCAACAAAATAGATAGGCTGACAGTAAAAAGATTAAAAATATGTACCATGTAAGCATTAATTTCAAAAAGAAAGAATAATAATATTAATATCAGATCAAGTAGGCTTTATCTAAGCAAAGACACTTACTAGAGACAAAGCGATACCTTACAAAATGTTAAAAGGATTAATCACCAGGAAGATAAGTGATTCTGAAGTTGTATATACCAAATAATAGAGTTTTATCCCAGGGACGGGGGAGCCTGGTGGGCTGCCGTCTCTAGGGTCGCACAGAGTCGGGCATGACTGAAGCGACTTAGCAGCAGCAGCAGCATACACATAAAGGAAAACCTGAGAGACTGGAAAGTAGAGATAGCCTAATTTATAATTATTGTTAGGGCCTTCAATATTGTCTTCAACAAATGACATGACTATTAGATAAAAAATCAGCAAATCAGAGTGCAGTTTCTATATACAAATATACATGACTCAAACATGGTACTGTACAGACTGCTAAAATAAAGTAGCCAGAGCTTAACTGCTAACCTTCTTGTGGTAAATTTCCCAGGAAAATAGGCAGTCACATGAGTTTTAAAAGGTTGAAACTGGAATTGCTGATTGGTCAGTACTGAATACATTTCTTAACTTTGCTGATTAGTTCAACATGTAAAAGTCTACCTGAAATATCTGAGTTCTTTCATGAGAAAACTCACACATTTCTGATTAACACAGTTTTGCAAAACATGAAATCTGACATGGCATTAAAAAAATCATTTGTAGGAACACAGTTTCTCTTTAATAACTTCATCAGACTTCACATAATCAACTGATACACTAATTAAAGCAAGAGAAATACACTTGAAAATTTTAGAACTTGAGTACAAAACAAAGCAATTCAAGAAATAGTGAAAACTCACTGGCCTGATAGTTAATGCACTTGTGTTCTGGTCATTGCTCCCCCCCAATAATAGCTGTGTGATTTGGGGCAAGTCCCTTAACCTCTCTGAGCTTTACTTTCTCATCTGACCTCAAACGGTTCTTTCCTGCTGTAAACCTTCAAGACAATGTGAGTCAATTTCATGCTTATAAACAGGAAAAGTTCTTTGGCGAAAATGCACCATCAAAATTATCAAGAGGACTCTGCTCCTTTGAGTGGGTCCAGACACTGCACTGCACTGCGAGAGCAGAGCTGGATCAGAGCATAAGGGAGATCCGGATCCGGTTTCCCGATGCAACAGCCAACGTGAAGGGCCAGGAAAGTCCTCATAGATTGGAAAAGGGGAAAAAAACGGTTCTGATGCCTTTCAGAGTTGGCTTGGTATGGTGGTTGGAGAACTCACACATGGTTTCACCAAATGGACTTCAGATGGGAACCTTTAATAAATGTTCTAGCTTTTAAAAAGCAGGGCAGTAACAATGACCTCTGAGAGAAACAGTGCTGTGAGATGGGACATAAATAACCCAGAAGGGGAAACACTTCATTCTAACTCAGTTCTCAGCCGCTTGTACAGCAAATGGATGAGGGGCCCTAGAGATTCAAAGTCCACTGGAGGGAAGAGGCTAATCTCCCTGAAACTGGCTTCAACTGGGCATGACACACATTTAATTATTTACAGAAATACCTACTTTTTATTGGGGGAAAGAGCCATTAGAAGACTGTGGGGGTGATATTGGTTCAGAGGCAGCAGGGCTTCTAGATAAATACAAACAGCTCTGGGTGATGAAAGCAGTAAGGATCAGGAAATCCAAGGGTAAGAGAAACTTCCCCTGCCCCAGGCAGATATTAAGTAAACCACAATACCAGAACTGATCCATGCAAACAAAGTTAATTTGCATCTAGAATTTACCTGCTACCATAAACAGAGCTGGCTTCCCAGGTGGCTCGGTGGTAAAGAATTCACCTACCAATGCAGGAGATGCAAGTTTGATCCCTGAGTCGAGAAGATCCCCTCGGAGAAGGAAATGGCAACCCACTCCAGTATTCTTGCCTGGAGAATCCCCTGGACAGAAAAGCCTGGCCGGCTACAGTCCACGAGGTCACAAAAGAGTCAGACACGACTTAGTAACTTAACAGCACCAACAAATCCCTGGTGGCTCAGAGGTTAAAGTGTCTGCCTCCAATGCAGGAGACCCGGGTTCGATCCCTGGGTTGGGAAGATCCCCTGGAGAAGGAAATGGCAACCCACTCCAGTATTCTTGCTTGGAGAATCTCATGGACTGAGGAGCCTGGTGGGCTGCAGTCCATGGGGTCACAAAGAGTCGGACACGACTGAGTGACTTTACTTACTTACCAACAAATAAAAAGTGCTGAGGACATGAGGGGTATCAGATACCCCGGGAGGAGCTCATAATCTGATTGGCTCCGCAGAATTGCAGCAGAAAGAGGTAGCCCCCACTCAGCTGGGAATTTAATAATGGGACTGTTCGCTAAAGGGTGGATGAAGCGAAGAGAGTGTTAAGGGCTGTGGAGGTATAGGTCAACTTTGAAAGGAATGAGCCAAATCGAAATGGCCCTATATAGGTTAACAGGGTAAGTGGAATACAGATAAGTCCCACCAACTTGTCTTGAAGCTTAAAGGGACTAAGATTTACCAGTCAGTTTGCTTAGCATCGTCAGCTGGAGGGGTCCCTCACTTGCGCCAGAATGAAGCCATAATCCTTCAACCTTTTCGCCATAACCTCAAGAATTCTGAGCTTCACTGCCCTTAATTCCCTCTCACCATTGTGCTACCTGCGGCCATCACTGCGAAGGGTCTTCCAAGACCCTTCCTCTGTGATTGGCGCTCTGGCATGCCTGGGAGTGGGTGTGCATCTGGGAGGGCTTGGGGCTTCCCTCCAGTCTCCTTAGAGGCTAGCCCTCTTCAACTACTCCTTTAGACATCCTGGCTTTAGGAAGCGAGACAATCACCATCTCTTACTTGAGGGAACTAACAGCTCAGTGGAAGCCAGTGTCTGACCAGCTCAAGGTCACGCAGTAGACGCAAGCCCATGTTTGAGCCCCTGACCTTTGCACTTTGTCATTCTGTGACTGGCCTAGGAATGGATTATCATTTCTGTCAGACAAAACTGTTCCCTGTGTTGGTGGCCATAACAACTTTCTTCAGGGAGATTACATTCATTCTTACTTTCTCCTGCACAACCTCCAAGAATCTCCCCTGCTTTAGTTAATGCATTCATCTTTAACTCCGTCTTCTGTATATTTAGAATGACAGAATAATTTGCAGGCTAATTTAGGCTCCATTAGTACGCTATGCCTGCCTCTATTACAGTACTTATCACATTGTGCTATAATTTTTTGTTTACATATCTGTCTGTGCCACTTGACTGTGAGTTCCTACAGGGATTAGCCTATGTCTTACTCATCGTAGTATTTTACCTCCTCCCCAGAATCCAGCAGCTGAACATTTTGAATATAGTAGGTATTTAATGAATGAAACAGCTTTATAGTAAGGTTCAATAGACAAGGGCTTCCCTTGTGCTCAGCTGGTAAAGAATCCACCTGCAACACGGGAGATCCATGGATTGGGACGATCCCCTGGAGAAGGGAAAGGCTACCCACTCCAGTATTCTGGCCTGCAGAATTCATTAGACAAGCACACCTGGTATGCACATATTCATTTATTCAACAAATATTTATTAAGTTCTTATTGTGTGCTTAACACTATGCTAAGCTCTAGGAATCAAAACACACCACCTGTATGTGTTTGAGAGATAATGGAACACAAAAAAAGATAAATTCCTAATTGTTATCGACTGTGTTTCTCCAAAATTCATGAGTTGCAATCTTACCCCCAAAGTGATGGTAGGGGGAGATGTCACTTTATGAAGGTGATGACGTCATGAGGCTGGAGCACTGATGATGGGGCTCGAGTCACTACAAACGATGCCCCAGAGAGATGCTGGCCCCTTCCCACACGTGCAGCAATGTGACTGTCTAGGAAGCAAGCTCTCACCACACAGGATCTACCGGCATCTTGGCCTTGGACTTCCCAGCCTCCAAAACTGAGATAAATAAGTTTCTGTTGCTGATAAGCCAGTCAGTCTGTGGTATTTTTGTTACAGCGCTAAGACACTCATCATCATGCAATTTGCAGAGCTGCACAGGGTATTAAGGAAGACTGGAAGTGGCTATTCAACATGGCCTGGTTGAGGAGAGGTCCAGGTAAGGGTTCCAAGAGAAGGAAACTGCTGAGCTGTATTAGTAAATGGCTGTGGGATACCAAGTCAAAGACATATTGGGAGGAGGCCACGAGGGAGAAGAAACAGTAAGGGGAAGGGCACAGGACGTGACATAGCTGGTGTGATTGGAAACACTGCCAATCTGGGTGGTCAGAGGAGCATTAAGTATGAGACAAGAGTGAGACAGGAAAGAGCATCAGAGCTAAGTGAGAGGGGCCACTTCATCAAGTTATGGGACTAGGATAGTATTCTATTAATGATACCAACACAGTAAAGGGACCTGAGTTGGGGAGAGAGAAAGATGCTCTAAGGTTGGCATTTAGGTTGAATCACTCCCTGACCGTGTGAAGAACGCAGCTGGGGGATGAGACTAGAATTAGGAAAACCAGTTAGAAGAGAGTTACTGTAGTACTGGAAAGAGATTAAGAAGACTTTCACTAGGGTAGCTATAGGAGAAATGGAAATAAGAGGACGGACTCGAGCTGGATTGGGGAGATGAACTTGGCATCTTGAGAGAGAGGAAACAAGGAGGACTCCCAGGAAGAAAATGGGTCCATACTCACAGAGAAGGGAGGGGATAGTCAGGCGTGGGGCAAGGTGGTGAGTTCATCCTATACATCTTGAGTTTGAGGTGCATCTAACTAATTGAGGGAATGTCCAACACGTAGCTGAAGATATGTTTGAAGCTTGATGGGGATGGGTAGAGGGTTGGGACTAGAAGTATAAAATTTTGGTCATAAGCTAGAAAGCAGTGGTAGAGACCAAGATGGTGGCAAAATCACTGCAATCAATACATAGTGTGGGATGGACAAAGGGCTGGACCAGCTCCCTGGGAAACGCCAGGGAGATTGAGGCCTTTGTCTCCTCTCCTTTCCCAATATCTCTTCAAATCCTTACCCATCTGCAGACCTGTGCTTGAGATTTTGTATCAAGAGATAAAAGCCCCTCAATCTATGATGATGCTTACTAGGAATCCACCCTGGGGAACATAGCACAGGGACTCTCATGAGCACCAAGTTTTAAGACGCATCTGACCCTTTCCTGAGAGAATTTTCTGATGGAAGAAGGAGAGGATTAAAGCGGGCTTAACAGGAAGTAGAGAAATATTGCAAAGGGAGTATGAGGGTGTACAGAGCAAGTATGGCTCCTTTGTGGTCAGGCATGATGGCTCAGATGGTAAAGAATCCACCTGCCATGCGGGAGACCTGGGTTCAATACCTGGATTGGGAAGATTCCTCAGAGAAGGGAACGGCTACTCATTCCAGCATTCTGGCCTGGAGAATCCCCACGGACAGAGGAGCCTGGTGGGCTACCGTCCATGGGGTTGCAGACTTGGACACAACGAGCGACTTTCACTTCACTCTGGTTAGGGTTCAGACTGCAACTCAACCTGCCTCTTAGTTTCTGTTGAATGCATTCAGCTTGGGCTTGGAACAATACCTCCCACATGATAAATACTGTATTAGGCAATATTATTATATTCGGTGTTAACTTAGGCTGTGGACCTGTGTGGGGGGTTTTATATTTCTCATTTCCCAGACTACCCTTTTCTTTGAGAATGGTTGCATGCAGACTCTATACTGTTGGCTCAGGCTTGCTCTTCCCTCGTGTTTAGCACCTGATGTTTGGGATCCAGTGATTCCTAGGAGGTAGGCTTGCTTGTGTTCTGTGCTCCAGGTACAGCCTGCTGTTCTTTCCCCTAGTTCCTGTGAGCTCTGATTAAATCACCGAGCACCGCCCACTCCAGACTTACTAACTGCACCAGGAACACTTCACTTAGGGATCTGATCAGAACCCTCTGAGCCAGTTGCCTGGGGGAAACGAGCTGGTCATGTCACAAGGTAGACACTTCCAGACCTCTTTGAGGTCTTCTCTGTCGGGCCTGTGGCAGGGCCCAGTTCTGAAAACTTTGCCCAGCCTGAGCATATTCTTGTCCACTCCAAGACGATGCAGAGACCCTCATTCCCTTCCACCGGTGTCTGAACTCAGGTTTGCTGGGGTCACGGCTACACGTCTCTTCCAGGTTCTCCGGCTACAGACCTCCTGCTGTACTTCTCCCCTCCCAGGGAATAGAAATGCCTGTGCAAGTGGAGTGTGGGGGACAGCTCTCAGTAACTCTTGGTTCTCTAGGATACAGATAAAAATCTGCGGGAGGAGGGAGGGGCAGCTAAAACCCTGGGGCTGATCGATAGAGGATCAAAGGTTATTTCAGATTTCAGAGGGCCTCAGGACCTTCAGAGCAAGATTACAACACCCCTCCCTTTTCTAATTACTCCCTGTGTGCTGAAGTACCCACAATCTTTTCCACCAGGTTTGCTAACCTCATTCTCATTCTCTCAGGATATAGTACAGCAACTTTCTCATGTTTCCTTTCCCCAAAGGAAAGGGTAGAAAAGAGAATATTTGGCCGTGAGAGTATTTCACTAGACTTGACTTACGGACGACATCATTGAATCATGCCCCACCCTAGCCAAATAGTGCAAAGGGCACTTTTTGCATCGCTCCCTGCCCTCTTCAAAGCCTAAATACTGCAATGCACAAGCAAAGCTGCCCAAATGTGTTAGAGTTGTCAGTCTCAGAGGAGTGTGTTTTACAGCACTCTGTCTCTGGCCTGCCACAGGACTTCAGCTGTTACAAGGACTCTGGAAGGAAGCTGCTCACGGCTCTCTGCTTAGACCTAGCCATGATGAGGACGTCCACGTGCGTATACCACTTGTTTGTCATGAGCTGGTATATCTTCCTCGACTTTTATATCTCACAAGAAGGAGAGGATCCTCGGAAATCCCAAATCTTTCTAAATGGGGGAAAATGGAAGTACCTAACATTGCTTAATGTGGTAAGTACGCATCAGGAAGCAAGCTATTTGTCTCTAATATCAGTGCCTTAAACGTTAACACCCTTTGATTTTATCCAGTACAAAATTCCATTATCTTTCTTCTTCATAGTTTGTGAGTTTGGGCATTCTCTTTTATTTGGCAATTTGCTCTGAGAAACCCACTTTGGGAGTTATTCATAGCTACCTCTTGTGTTGACTAATTGTGAAACACTTTTTAAAATTCTTTTTAAAAGAATCATCTCTTTTTTTAAAAACTTATTAAAAATTGTTATTTTTTAAAAACTTTAACTGGAAGATAATTGTTTTACAATGTTGTGTTGGGTTCTGCCATACAACAGCTGGAATCAGATATTAGTCAGCGAGTCAGTTCAGTCGCTCAGTCGTGTCTGACTCTTTGTGACCCCATGGACTGCAGCACTCCACTCCTCCCTGTCCGTCACCAACTCCTGGAGTTTATTCAAACTCATATCCATTGAGTCGGTGATGCCATCCAACCCTCTCATCCTCTGTTGTTCCCTTCTCCTCCTGCCTTCAATCTTTCCCAGTATCAGGGCTTTTCCTGAATTCACATCAGGTGGCCAGAATATTGGAGTTTCAGCTTCAACATCAGTCCTTCCAATAAATATTCAGGACTAATTTCCTTTAGGATGGACTGATTGGATCTCCTTGCAGTCCAGGGGACTCTCAAGAGTCTTTGCTAACAACACAGTTCAAAAGCATCAATTCTTCAGTGCGCAGCTTTCTTTATAGTCCAACTCTCACATCCATACATGACTACTGGAAAAGCCATAGCTTTGACTAGACGGACCTTTGTTGGCAAAGTAATGTCTCTGCTTTTTAACATGCTGTCTACATTGGTCATACCTTTTCTTCCAAGGAGTAAGTGTCTTTTTATTTCATGGCTGCAGTCACCATCTGCAGTGATTTTGGAGCCCAGAAAAATAGTCTGCCACTGTTTCCAGTTTCTCCATCTATTTGCCATGAAGTGATGGGACCAGATGCCATGTCTCTGGAAT
>SJXQ01001568.1:231321-250222 GCA_006408695.1 Aepyceros melampus | reverse complement strand
ATCTCGTATGGTCCCTCCAGGCCATCACAGAGCTTGGGGCTGAGCTCCCTGGGTCACACAGCAGCTTCCCGCCAGCTATCTTTCTGTCAACTGGTGATGTACGTGTTTCAATGTTTCTATGCTGCTCTCTCAGTTCCCCCCGCCCACTCCTTCCTGCTGTGTCCACGAGTCCTTGCCCCACCTGGATGTTTATTTCTCCTCTGCTCAAGCCCCCTCATGAATATGCATGCTCCCTTAGCTTAAAACTTCCCCAATTTTGCTATTTGGGGAGGCACTACTTGAGGAGAGATCCCCAGTGTTCTCCTTACTTGCTGCAGGTAATAAATCCTTCCTTCTCAGGGGTAAAAAAAAAAAAAAAGAATCTTACCTTGAAGTGCTTCTCAGATGAGCCTAAATGAAGAACTAAAGTCATGGTTTCATGGTTTCCATGTGGCATTGACAACATATGCAGAAGAGATTTTGAACTTTGCTTGGGGAAGTCTGTGAGGGAAGGCAGAGTGGCGTATGTTGCGTAGGAAGTGCAATTTCCAGTGGAGGAATAATGCCATTTTACAGCACACCCAGACTAACAGATTTATCTAAGAAAAGCAAATACATTTTGCCACGTTCAGATCCCACTTCAATTTTTTTATAGGCTCAGGCTCCATCTTAAAGGACAAATCACCCAACCAAATGGCAAGAGCACATTTTCAACCATCCACAAACCAATCACATCGCTTGCTCCTTTCTTCTCTTCCTAGCCCAGCTGACCACAGTGGGATGAATGAAATGATGAAGTATAAGTGAACGGGAGAAAAATAGATTTCTAAAAAACATTTGGGGAATATGTAACATTATTTTTAGAGTTAAAAGCTAAGAATGCTGTATCCTTTGGGGATGCTAATTTAAGTTTTGGAATTTTTAACCTAAATGTAGGGTGCAATATAAGTATTTGATTCCAATTCTTTGGCATCATAATCCAGGCAGACGTAATGCATGGTAAAAAAAAAAAAAAAAAAACTCTCTGTAATGCTAAGGAGAGGAATTCAGAAAGCTCAGTTCACAGAGGCCTGGAATTTCAGCTTCTTACTCACTGGTAATCTGACTTTGGGACCTGAAATTTGAGATTTGAGCTCTGTGCGTGCTAAGTCGATTCAGTCACGTCCAACTCTTTGCAAACCTATGGACTGTAGCCCCCAGGCTCCTCTGTCCATGGGATTCTCCAGGCAAGAATACTGGAGTGGGTTGCCATGCCCCCATCCAGGGGATCTTCCCAACCCAGGGATCAAACCCTTGTCTACTGCATTGCAGGCAGGTTCTTTACCACTAGTGCCACCTGGGAAGCCTGAGTACAGCTCTACCGTGCTTGAAAAATATCAAGGTGACTGCCTGTTTCAATCATAGAATTGTATGAAAACAAGTAAACAGAAAACAATAACAAAAAAATGATTTTATGGAATTAGAATAATACAGCAAAAGTCTCACCTTTCTGTATCTATTTGCTTTATATTAAGAATGGTCAGTGTAAAGGGAGCAGTGTCAGCCAGGACTGATGATCTAATCAAATCTAAATTCTAGTATGGCTGTCCTATCTCACTCTCAGTTCAGTTCAGTCACTCAGTCGTGACCGACTCTTTGCAGCCCCATGGACTGCAGCACGCCAGGCCTCCCTGTCCATCACCAACACCCGGAGCTTACTCAAACTCATGTCCATTGAGTCAATGATGCCATCCACCCACCTCATCCTCTGTTATCCCCTTCTCCTCCTGCCTTCAGTCTTTCCTAGCATCAGGGGCTTTTCAAATGAGTCAGCTCTTTGCATCAGGTGGGCAAAGTATTGGAGTTTCAGCTTCGACACCAGTCGTTCCAATGAACATTCAGGACTGATTTCCGTTAGGATGGACTGATTGGATCTCCTTGTAGTCCAAAGGACTCTCAAGAGTCTTCTCCAACACCACAGTTCAAAAGCATCAATTCTTCGGCTCTCAGCTTTCACTCTAAGCGTGGCTAAGAGCAGACTCATCACTTACTCCCTCAAACCAGCTTACTGACTTCTAGCTCAGTTCATGTCCCAGAGCCATCACATTTCTAAGAATGGAAAAAGACACTCATCTGTTGAAGACACATTTCCTCGTGCTAATTCCCTGAGTAAGAAAAGGAAGACTTTTCTGCATTCCTGAGCAGTATAATCTCTCTGGACATCTTCAGGCCCTTTGAAATGGGCAGAGAGGGGCTTACCTGTGGCTGTTTCCTTTTTGTTAGGTGTCATCTTGAAAGTGTGACTTAATGAAGCATTTTCCAATTGATAAAGATGGGTTAAAAATGTTTTTAGAGGATTAATTTAAGGTCAGATTTCAAATATGTGACCACGTATGAGCCACATATGAGTCATGAGCCACCAACTCCTGCTTTCCCTCTTGCTAGGTTCTCCCCTTCTTCCCGAGTCGTATCATCACCTGTCTCATTATTAATTGGTACCTAGATGGCTAGATCATTCTCTTCACTGTCCTCTCCCTATCAGTGCAACCATCCATCACTCAGATTTCAGATTAATCTTCCCGACAAATGGTTTTGGTTTTATTTTGTTTCAAACATCGTGGTCAGCTATTCAAGAAACTAGAGTGGCTCCCTCCTACCTCACAGGATCAGTCAGAAGTCCTGATCTAGGAGCCCACCTGCCTACTTCGCTCTCTTTCTGGCGCTCCCCTCCCCAGCAAGCCTGGTCCCTTCTCCGGGAAGCCCTGTGTCTTCTCCAGTGTTGGTTCCCAGGCTTTCTGCGGTCACAGCTCTATCCACAGTCACACCATTCTTGAACGAAAGGTCCCCCTGCTTCTCCACTACGTTGCTGTTTTCCCAGACCACCTGAATCTCAGATCTTCCTTAAAAATCTCTGCTGAGCCACTTTGTTTTTTCCAAATTTGTTTTTCCCTTTCCCTGAGTTTTGCCAGCATCTGTTAGTCTCTGCTTATTTATGTATTGTTTACACATCTCCACCCACGTGTGATTCTTAACATTTCAATCAATTTGTAAATAGCTCTAGAATAGGAGTTTGATCTCCGAAGTCTTCACCAGCCCTAATGTTCTACGGTCTACATTGTATTTGCTATAGTGATGGGCACAGATTATCCCATGATAAAAACTTGGTGCCTTCGTATATTGACTGGACTTGACCTCAGACTTTTCTGCATTCCTGAGCAGTACAGTCTCTTTGGAGAGCTTCAGGCCCTTCAAATGGGCAGAGAGGGGCTTACCTGTGGCTGTTTCCTTTTTGTTAGGTGTCATCTTGAAAGTGTGACTTAATGAAACATTTTCCAACTGATAAAGATGGGTTGAATATGTTTTAGAGGATTAATTTAAGGTCAGACTTCAAACATGTGACTTCACGTGAAATCCTGGGCCTTAAAATTTGTAGCTCTTGAGGTCTTAAAGGATTGTGTTTCCTAATGATTAGTGTTAGCAAATGACTAATTAACTAATGGTTGCATTTATAAAGTCACGGAGGTCTCACAACTTACTATAACACTCTTGGATTTATTTTAAGTAAATTTACTGAAGTCAGTACCCCATCCTGCTTCCAGGAAATTTACACCCCTCCCCTTTAAATGAGGCTTCCCAGGTGGCTTCTTAGTGGTAAAGAACTGCCTGCCAATTCAGGAGACATGAGAGATGTGGGTTCGATCCCTGGGTCAGAAAGATCCCCTGGAGGAAGGCATGACAACCGACTTCAGTATTCTTGCCTGGAGAATCCTATGGACAGAGGAGCCTGGTGGGCTATGGTCCATGGGGTCGCAAAGGGTCAGACACGACTAAAGTGACTTAGCATGCCTGCACTTCTTTAGACGGCCTTAATTTCTAGTGGGCTGAGTATCCATTATGGACCCTGAGAACAAAGTCTGACTTAATACAAGTCAGCATTCTAAGAGTGTCCCATTTCTTTCTGAGGCCACCTCAAGGGATTCAAAGGATTGATGCCTGGGGTGTGAGGTGATTTGTGGGAATTTCACGGAGAACTGGTCACCATGACCGATTCCTGCCTGGTGCCTAAGGAGAGTAGAGGAAGGAGAGGAGAGATGTGAGTCTCCGAGGGAGTAAATTGACCCAGGGAAGAGCAGCCAAATCTCTGTGGGGAGGGAAGGCAGCGTAGCCTAGCGGTTATCACCATGGGCTCTAGGAGCATGAGCTTTGTGGGCGGCTCCTCAGTTCTACCACTCCTGACCCCGGGCTGGGTATTTCTTTGTCTCTTACTTCCAAATCTGTCAGACAGAAATAAAAATAGTGCTTAACCACAGACTGTGAGGGACAAGGGAAGCACCCAGGATGGTGTTAAGGAGTAAACAGTGGGATGAGAAGATGGGAGAGTGCTGGTGAGTTTCTAGTCATCTCAGCTAGAACAGGGGTGGGGCCAAGGGGAGGGGATTTTGTGGGACATCAGTCCCCTCCCTGAGCACCATGGGTGGTGGGTCATGGATTCAGGCAAGGATCACCCACCTGCCTCACTGCTCAAGTATCCGCCTCCATGGGCTTCGTGCTCCAGCTCCCCAGCTGGCAGAGGCCCACAGTGGAGTCACTGCTTTATCTACATAACAGATGCCCAGTGGATGCTCAAGGGGGTGGGGGGGTCACCCTAGGGGAGAGTCTGCAGGCTCAAGTAAAGGGCAGTGAGTCCCACGGAATGGGAAAGCTCCCAGAAGCTGGGCGTGGAGACCAGGCAGTGCTGTCGGACACCCTCCGGGTGCTCATGTTGGCTAGGCTTCCAGAGCCTGGATCTTCCACAAACATTACGTTCCCTCCGCTCTGTCTGCTCCACTTCCATCCAGGGGCTGTCCTGGATTCCCCAGGGAATGCAAGCTGGGGAGAGGAGATAGAGGGAATTTTCAGCTACAATTTAAATTGGCTTGCAGAATTCATAGAGTTTGCTGGATTTTCCTCTTTTGAAAAATAAACTTCCTTCTGAAATGTGGTTGGAGGTGGTGCCTCATACCTGAGATCTCCAGGGGAGATTCTGGGCAAGCCCCTCCCTGTTTCCCACGCCCCCTTCACCGACAGAGGCACTGACGTTTCCCTCTGCTCTTCATATAAAATTGCCCAAGTCAGGCAGCTCTGACTCGAGTATCATCAAGCTCTCCAGCTCTTGGCTTCCCTGGTGGCTCAGATGGTAAAGAATCTGTCTGCCAATTCAGGAGACCCAGGTTTGATCCCTGGGTCAGGAAGATCCCCTGGAGGAGGAAATGGCAACCAACTCCAGGATTCTTGCCTGGAGAATCCCATGGACAGAGGAGCCTGGTGGGCTACAGTCCGTGGGGTCACAAAGAGTCAGACACGACTAAGCTACTTTCACTTTTGCTTTCAAGCTCTCAGGATGACAACATCAACTCCAACGCGTAGGTCCTTGGGGCCAGGGAAAGAGAGATGCTTGGGGACATTTCATCGTCCAAAGTCCAAGGCAGCCCATGAACAGTGAGAAGACAGGGATTCATTTACAGTACACAGAGCTCACTTCCATACTTGGGACCAACCTCTGATTTCCATCATCAGTCTAATATATTCACTCTCAAGCTCAACAGAGTCAGAAATACACTTAACTGTCTATTCCACTACCTCTCAGAGAGTGGAAAGAATGTGGGCTGATAGGAGGGGAGAGTCCCCACCAGCACCCAAATAAAAGAACTGCAATTTATTGAGTAACCATGACAGCCTTTTGGAAGGTTCACTCTGCACAGTATAAAGACTAGGGGCTGAAGGAAGGCCTAGCTTCCTGGGTGCCCCTCACTTGCTGTGTGCTCCTGAGTGAGTTACCTACCTTCTCTGGGCCTCTTGCGTAGTGGCTGTGTGGTGTGGCAAACAGACTCCCACCCTTCCCAGCCTCAAGGTACTCCATCCCCAGCTCCTGGGAGGAGGGTTGACTGCTGATGCCTCACAGGCGAGCGCCTGTCCCACAGCTGTCCTCAGCAGAAGGGAGCCGCCAGGACCAGGGCTTAAGGCCAGTGACCAGCAGACCTGGGCTCTAGCGGCTGGGCTCCAGGACAACTCTGAAGGCAGAGCGAGCTCCAGAGCTCCTTCCCGGAGTGCGAGAGCAGCTGATGGCACACAGCTGCGCTGCCCTTCCGGTTCTCCTGGCCCCCTCCCTCTTGAGCCCTCCTCTTTGAACTCGGCGGTAGCTCTCAGCATCTCAGATGCTGTTTCTTGAGAAACCTGACCCACAAAATGTGAGTCAATGTACAGAAAAGCTTCCTCTGCCGCCGCCTCTTTCTTCTTCTTCTTCCTAATAAAGACATATTAACATAGAGCCTGCCCTGGTCTGTATCATGTCTAATTTCTGGCACCTAACAGACATTCTGTGAATGTTGGCTGCACAAATAAATGATTAAAACATGACTCCCACCGGTAAGAGTGACTTTCATCCCACCGGTAAGACAGTCTACCCCATGGCCATGCTGCCCCTACACGGAAGCCAGCTGTGACCAGCTGCACAGCACGGGCCAAGTACTCTGACAAATGTATCTTCCTTCCAACCTGTCCCTCAATGTTCTTAATTTACCACCGGATCTCCAGGAAAGCCCCAATTCAGATCCATTTGGCAAAGACTTCCTCTACTTGCCCCAAGCCCCACCACCCTGACCGCCACAGTTATATATTCATAAAACTCCTCACAGCGAGTCCCCAGTTGCTGCTTTATTCTGGATGAATCTCCACTGCAAGTGTTGCATCATTCTGAAGGCGAGACCTGAGAAAGTCCCAGCCTGCCTGAGTCAGGCAGGGAGAGCTGAGCTGGGCGTTGTATTACTTGACTCATTCAATCAGAGCTGTAACGTCTTGCTCAGGAAACTTGTGGAATCTCCCTCTGTGGAATTATTTTTAAATGAAGCAATTCTCATTTCCTGGGATAGGTTAATAGGGTTCTGGCTTAAAGCAAGGAAAATAAACTTGATGGCTTAGAAAGGTTAATAAGCTTCTGTGTTCTCAAGATTTTTGTGAATCTTGTGAAGACATACAAATGTAAAAACTGAATATCCTTTAGCTGTGGTTTCTTAAATTGCACGAGTTATAAAAAATGTAAATTAAGCTCTCCCAGGTGGTAAGTTTGTCAGCTAGCAATAAAAATGGAAGATTGCGAACAAACTTAGATCGGCAGCATTTCAGGAGAAGGCACCAAAAAACCAATGGAATTAGGGACGAAAGATAAATCAGAGGGCAGCAACTCTGAAGCAAACCCTGACTGAGAAGATATCATCAGCTCTGCTTTTCTGAGCAGCCAAAATAGTTGAGGAATGTAAACAACAGTAGCTTTGCTGTTAAGCCATAAAAGGTGGCCAGTTGTTCTATCTTCTTTGAATGCTACTGTATTAATTTGCTGCTATAGCAGCTCACCACAGGCCAGGGCACTTGAACAGCAGTCCTCAGAGTTCTGGAGGCCAGAGGTCCATGACCAATGGGTTAGCGGGGTCGCTTCTACAAGCCTCTCTCCTTGGCTTGCAGATGGCCGCGTCTCCCTGTCTTCACGTGGTCTACCCTCCGTGTGGTTCTGTGTCCTTATCTCCTCTTTTTATAAGGACTCCGGTCCTAGTGGGCCAGGGCCCACCCTCCCATCCTCATTTACCTTCATCAGCTCTTTAAAGGCCCTGCATCCAAACACAGCCCCTTTCTGAGGTACTGAGGGTTATAACTTTAACATGTGAATTTGGGTGGGGGAGTGGGTACCATTCAGTCCGTAACAGCTGCCGTGTTCCCCCTTGACTATTCGTTCTGTGAGTGTCTTCTCAACATTCCAGGGTATCGTCCTTAGAGAATGAGCAGACCAGTGTCCGTTTTGTGAGCTGATTCAAACCTGGCCTCGAGGCCCTCTGTGAAGCCTCCCTCTCCTTGCTCCCAGCTCTGCTTCAGTCTGGTCTGCCTCTGTGGCCCCATGGACTGTAGCCCGCCAGCTCCTCTGTCCATGGGATTCTTCTGGCTAGAATACTGGAGAGGGTAGCGATGCCCGCCTCCAGGGGATCTTCCTGACTCAGGGATCAAACCCGCATCTGTCATGCCTCCTGCATTAGCAGGCGCGTTCTTTACCTTTGATGGCTTCCCTGATAGCTCAGTTGGTAAAGAATCTGCCTGCATTGCGGGAGACCTGGATTCGATTCCTGGGTCGGGAAAATCCCCCAGAGAAGGGAAAGGCTACCCACTCCAGGATCTGGCCTGGAGAATTCCATGGCTATATAGTCCATGGGGTCTCAAAGAGTCAGACACGACTGAGCACCTTTCATTTTCTTTACCTTTAGGGCTACCTGGGAAACCCTCGAGCCCTCGTTCTCCCTTCTTTATTTCTCTTGGCAACCCCCTATCGCTTGCCTCCTGGGCTCCTCCGCAAGGGCCCCGAAGAGACTCCCTGTTGGTGCAGACAGTGGTGCGGCACTGCGGGTGGAGATCAGTGGAGGCAAGGCTGCATCGCATCCACATTGGGCATCTCTCCAAGGCAGCCTCCGCCTGCGAGCTGAGGGGACAGGGGAGACGGGCTTGGCGGGTTTGTGGCGTGAACTCAAGTTGTGTTGGAGGAGAAGCCCCGGAGGCTGTGAGTAAGAGCCGGTGAGAGCCCAGTGTCCACGTTCCGCGGCTGGGAAAAGGCAAGAGAGAGTCAGGACGCGCTTGACGTGGGATGACACGAGGAAGGTCCCGCTGCGGAAAGCGGTCACATGGACTTCACATGCTGGGCGGAGGCCGCTCTCCCCGAGGAGGGAAAGCCTGGCAGACGCTCCGCGCCTGATGAATTGCCGTGTTGACAGCACGGTGCAGGCCTCCGCACCGGGGCCCGGGCCCCCGCCGGCCCTCCCTGACTCCAGCCGCTGCCTGCGCTGTCCTCGGGGGGCTAGCTGCAGGCCGCTGGGGAGGAAGGAGGGTGAGGCCCCCGCGGCCAGCTTCCACGGGCAGAGGCCGCCCCCCGGTTCTGCAGCTCTGAAGGGGCCGAACAGCAGGAGTGAATGGCAAGTACGGGGGTGGTGGCAGCCTCTTCCTGGCCTTTAAAACTGTTGCCCATGATGGTGCCAGTGGTAAAGAACTCGCTTGCCAATGCAGAAGACTTAAAGAGACATGGGTTCGATCTCTGGGTGGGGAAGATCCCCTGTAGGAGGGCCTGGGTGGGGAAGATCCCCTGTAGGAGGGCCTGGCAACCCACTCCAGTATTCTTGCCTGGAGAATCCCATGGACAGAGGAGCCTGGTGGGCTAGGGTCCCAGAGCGTGCAGAGTCCAACACGACTGAAGTGACTTCCCACGCTTTGCTGCTCACCCACCCTTGCTGGAAGGGCCTCTTCTGGCTTGAAGCTTCCTCCTCAGGGTCAGGTGGGGGTTCTTGCATGTTCCTGCTTGTCTACCTATCTGGTCATTCTTGGCTACTTTGCGGCCCCTCCTGCCCCTTAGAGGAGGGCGTTTCCTCAGCCTTGGCTGCCTGCTTCTCCCGTCTTCCCTCTGTTGTCTCTTCAGAAACCTCATTCCACCGTGGAGCTTCACTTTCTACATCTGGGCAGCCCCGCCTCCCTGGAGACTGCCAGGTCTGCGTTTGCAAAAGCGAGTTCCTCTAGACAAGTGATTCTCAACCTTGGCTGCTCTGATAGAATCACCCAAGAGAATGTTTTAACATCCTGAAGCTAGGTTGCACCCCCAGACACATCACATTAGAATCTTTGGGGGCTGAGAATCAGACTTTGGCATTTTTTGAAGTCATTTTTAATTCTCCCACCTGGAGATGGTGGTCTCTGGTCAGAGCTCCCACAGTGCTTTCATCTTTGTTCTTAGACAACTGACACATGGTTTGTATGTTTGCTGGTTGTAAAGTCTGGCTTGAAAAACAAACTGGGTTTCCTGGCCTTGATATTTATCAACCATGAGACTTCAGGAAAGTTTGTTCAGCTTCAGTTTTCTCATCTGTAAAATGGGATGTGGAGAAGAATACTGCTACTTACCTCAGGGGATTGCTACAAGAAACTGAAAGCTTAGATCAGTGCCTGGCATGAAACAGGAAATCAATAAAAGTCAACTATTACCCCCCAAATACGCTATCAGACTTTTGAGTAGTCAGTAAGATTTGTAAATGATAAATTTGTGTCTAATCTCGTGGTTCTAGAACCTAAGCCTTTACAAAGATCACCTGAAGAGTTTATTAGAAAACAAATTCCTGGGCCTTATCCCCAGAGTCTCTGATTCTGCAGGAGAGGGGTGGGGGAGTGGTGGGGGGAGGGGCTGAGCACCCTCATTTCTAACAGATGTGGGGTGTTGCATGTCTGAGGACCCAGGTGGGAGCGTCCCTGCCCTCTTCCCCCAGCATCCTCTCCTGCTCACCCCTGCTGCCTGAGGAGTGTCAGGAGGCCAGCTTGGCTGGAGGGCTTCTAGGGCTCCAGACACCAAGGTTGTTGATCATTAATTAGTCCAGCTGCCCAGGTATCAGAACTTGCCTGACTCAGATTCGGAGCAGAGTCCAGGCTGTTCCTTCCGTACCAATCAGAGCTCTCCAGGAGCAGGATGGATTCTGAGGCAATAACTCAAAACCAGCTCCTAGTCGGGGCTTCCCTGGTGGCTTAGAGGTTAAAGCATCCTCCTGGAATGCAGGAGACCTGGTTCGATCCCTGGGTCAGGAAGATCCCCTGGAGAAGGCAATGGCAACCCACTCCAGTACTCTTACCTGGAGAATCCCATGGAGGGAGGAGCCTGGTAGGCGACAGTCCATGGGGTCGAAAAACTGTCATGACACTTTTTAGAAGCTGTGGGTGTGTGGCAAACTGTGAGAATGGACAGAGTCTGCTCTGATTATGACCTATGTCCTCGAAAATGGCCCTACTTGTTTAAAAAAATTTTTTTAATTGAAGGATAATTGCTTTACAATATTAGTTTCGTTTCTGTCACACATCAAGGCGGGGGAGGGGGGTGTGGGGAGCTTCCCTGGTGGTTCAAACGGTAAAGAATCTGCTTTCAATGCAGGAGACTCAGGTTTGATCCCCGGGTCGGGAGGATCCCCTGAAGAAGGGAATGGCAACCCACTCCAATATTCTTGCTGGGATGGTTCCACAGGCAGAGGATCCTGGTGGGCTAGAGTCCCTAGAGTCGCAAGCAGTCAGATGTGACTGAGCGACTGACACTTGCACTGCCAGATATCAGCAGGAATTAGCCACAGCCAATGTACATGTGTACAGAGCCAGTGTGCACATGTCCCCTCCCTCTCGAACCTCCCTCCCACCTCCCACCTTTCCCCTCGCAGGCAAGGAGAACAGACTTACAGAGAGGGCGGGGGGAGAAGGAGAGGGTGAGAGGAGCAGGGGAGCACACACCGCGTCTGTGACAGATAGCCAGTGGGGTTTTCAGTGTGACGCAGGGCACTCTGGAACAGCCTGCTTCTGTTTTACCCTCAGGGTACTCAGAGATGTACCTGAGCCCACCAAGTGCTCTATCCCTGGGGATTGAAACCACTCCCTCAGACAGATAGTCTCTGCAAAGACTTCGGATTGCCTCTCTCTCTCTCTCTCTCTCTTTTTTTTTTTTTTTTTAGTTTATTTATTTTAATTGGAGGCTAATTACTTTACAATATTGTAGTGGTTTTGCTACACATTCGCATGAATCAGCTCCCTCTTAATGAGGCGGGGAGGGGGCACTGGCTTCTTCCTCAGGCAAGATGCTGTTGTGTGGGTCTCCCCTGGGGGAGCACAGAGCTCCTTCATGGTGCTCTTGACCCTGATTCTCGCTTCTCTAATGAGATTGCAACACCAGACATTTAAAGCTATTTTCTTCCTAGGAAGGAGCCAGAATACATCCACCATTGAGTCTGGTGCTGTGCCCTTGTGCTGTTTATTTGGTTTTCCCCTCCTCTGTGCAGCCAGGGCATCTATCTCATTACATTCTCCTGTTAAGCTGACTCTATTCTGTTTCCATTTTCACTCAAGTCCATTACGCTAACTACTGTACACATTATTATCCCCTAAACAACTTTACACAATCCGTTTTAGTGAGCAAGGTCAGGGCCCAGTGAGCTGAAAGACCAGCCTTCCAGTTGGCTCCCAACCAGAACAGCCAGCAGCCCCCTGCTTCTTAAATCAATCCTGCTCCCAGAGGGATGGTGCTTCACCTCAGTGAAGAATGTATTAATTAAAGGAAATGAAACTGTGCTCATTTGTTGTAATGAATTTAGCTCTTGCAGGCCATTTTCTTTGGGGTGGCCTGCCTGGAAGATGTGCTGAAAAGAACCAAAGGGAAAAAAGACATTAAGTTCGTAACGGCCTTCAGAGACCTGCTTTTCACCACACTGGCTTTTCCGATATCCAAGTAAGTTACAAAGATATGCAGGTGATATAATGCACGTGTCATATGGACCAACGCTTCTCCTAGGCAGCGAGAGCCCATTACTGTAATCCGTGGCAACTGTATTTGCATAAATGGCTCGAGGACTGCATTGCACTGCCCAGTGTCTTAGGGAAATAAGACACATCACTGCCAAGATTTATCATTAGCTCTTGTATCTTTGTGAATGTTTGATATGAGATCGTTATTATTGCCTGGCAGGGAAGTCTAAAGGACCTTTCTTAACCAAAATACATCCAAGATAACCTTGGTTCCATCGGGATGATGGGAATGGAGGGTGCTAAAGAGGGAGAGGAGTAACTTGCCTTTCATACATCTGGTTTCACTTGAACAATAAGCATTTGTTACTTTTGCTAGTGGAAACCATTTTTTTTAAAAGGTATGAAACTTTTCAAAGTTGACATTTGAGAGGAGAGAGACAGTCTGTCTGAAATACCTAGGGTGGGGCCCACAGTGGGTGGGGCCTCATGCCTTTTGTTGAATGAGTGGACATTGGGAAAAAGCAAGACATGCAAGGGGCAGTTGTAGCTGATACTGTCCACATTTCTACAACATCACTGATGATTTCATTCATTAGCTAGAATGAAAACAAACTGAAGCCAGGCACACCAATGGCCCAGCAGGACCTGTAATGAAAAATGACTATCTCCTTCCACCTGTCATTGTCCTGCTTCCTACAGTATTGAAACTTTAAACTTAAGTCCAGCATGAAACTCTCCAAGCACTAATGAGTTCTCAGATAGCAGAGCAAGTACTGGCATTCCAATCTTACTTTGCAGGACACCTTCTCCACCCCCCAAAATCTTCTCAAGGCCAGGTTGCTTAACAATGGAGTTTATTCATTTTTTTTAAGAGTTAGAAATTTAGTCTTTGGAATTTAAGAAGATAGGACGATCAGAAGATTAATGGTGTGGTTTTTTTTTTTTTTTTCATCTCCGCATTGATTTTGTAGCATGGAAGGCAGAGACTTTGAAAAGATAGCCAAGGGTACAAGAGGATGGAGATCAATCCAGAGTTCTGAGCAAGAAAGAGATCCAAATGTCAGTTAACTAGCTTGGTGGATTATCCCGGGGGCTTGTCACTTATCCTCCCCCCTACCACCCCCCAACCCTGACCCCAGTCTTCCTGCTTCCCCTGGCCACGCCTACCTAGAGAGTGGGCAAGCCACGTGTAAGGCTTAGCCACTCCATTTGACTGCTTTCAACCCTCCTGGGGAAGCTTAGAGGAGAGAAAAGTCATTGGTTAAAATGAAATGACTTAATGATCCGCAAATCCTGGTTTTCTACATCCTCTTTGCCTGCCACAGTGCCAAGTGACTCCTAACTCTCTGAAGTCCCCAGAGACTAAGCATTGTATTTTAAATAATTTTTTCCTTCATTTAATAATTCTATATAAGAATGTATCTTTAAAGCTGGTATCTATTTTTATTTTGCCATGTTTTCTTGACCCTCTTAGGAAACACTGATTGAAAATAAACCTAATGGTGTTATTTTTCTGTTCTATTTTGCAGTTTGTATTTCTGTCATTCTGGATTCTCTTTCTCTACGATAGAGAACTCGTTTACCCTAAGGTCCTAGATACCATCTTTCCAGTGTGGTTGAATCATGGAATGGTGAGTAAAAGGAAAATTTAGTGAATCCTGAAAAGCAATAGACTCTGTTCTGAGAACTCCAAGTGCCTTATTTATGCTTCCAAGCTTCTTCTCAAGCACCAGCATCCTGTTCACTCCTCTGGCTTCACCCTGTCACTGTTTATTTAAAGAGCACACTGAGAATATGAATTGAACAAAAAGTGGTGCTGTAGTCAGAGTCACTGAGAGCAGATGGGATGTCCAGGCAAAATTCTTTGCTAAGTTGCTTATAGAAGTCATTGAAAAGACATGAAACCAAAAGGACAGACAACTTCTTGGAGGTTCCAGTCCTGAAAGAGAAGCAACTTCAGCAAATATTAATAACATGTAATGAGATTCCTACCTAGGAATTGAATCAAGCAAGCTTTAAAATTAATCATCCTGAATGTTAACTAGACTTACCGTGGTAAACATTTTGCAGTACATATGAACATCAGATCATTATGTTGTACTCCTGAAACTAATGTGTAATTTATGTCGATTATACTTAAACACCTCCCCCACCAAACCACCCAAATGTTCAAAGCATATGTCACAGCTCAGAAGTAATTTCTTAGTTGATAACTGATCAGGAACATTTATCACAAATGTTCTACATAATTCTGTTTTCCATTTGACTTTTTTTATTCATGCATTTATTTTTGAGGAGCTGAAGAGTAAACAGGACCTGTTCTGAGTTATTCAGGTCATGGTCTCTGGATACCAGTGACAGTGGCCTGGACAAGCAGAGCTGGAGCAGGACTGCCCAGGTCTGGGAGGAAGGAGGCGGTCTGAGTCATGGGCACAAAGTAATTGTTCAGAGAGCTTGCTCCACTTCTCAATATTTACAAAATGTATTTCCACATTAGTCAGGAGTTCAGAAGGAGGTCTGAGAGTCTGTGAAGCAAATGACGTTTAAAAACCTCCGAGAAATCACAAGGGAGTAGCGTGTCAAGGCAAAAGGAGAAGGGGTCAGCAGAGGACGAGATGGTTAGATAGCATTACTGACTCAATGGACATGAATTTGCGCAAACTCCGGAAGATAGTGGAGGACAAAGGCACCTGGCATGCTGCAGTCCACGGGGTCACAGGGAGCCAGACTTGACTGAGCAACTGAACTGGGTATGTCAAGGCTCCTCGGGCTCACAGACTTTCTTGCACCCTCAACTTTTCCACTGTCCGAAACTTACATGATTAGCAGTTTGGAAAAGCGGCTCGGTCCGCTAACTCTGCTCTACTACATGGCCTGCCCCTTAGGAAAAAAAACATACTTTTACTTTAAATATGTTCTCAGTGAGATACTAATTATCAACTAAGGTATACAATTCCAATCTCATTTAGAGTTCAGGACTGAGTGTATTAAATAAATCCCAGTTCTCAGAGACCCCTCCTACAACCTTCTCTGTGTCAGATCACCTCCCACCTTCCCAGCTTCCCATGAGCATTAATCTGAAACCCTTACATAGGAAATATTCTGAATATTTTAGGGCACTTACACTATGTTAAATGGGCTTCCCAGGTGACTCAGTGGTAAAGAATCAGCCTGCCAATCTGGGAGACACAGGAGATGTGGGTTCAGCCCCTGGGTCAGGAAGATCCCCTAGAGGAGAAAATGGCAATCCATTCCAGTCACCTGGACAATCCCATGGACAGAGGAGCCTGGTGGGTTACAATCCGTAGGGTCGAAAAGAATAAAACACGACTGAGAATGCACACACACACACTGTGTTAAGCCTTTTCCTCAGATAGGAGCCCAATTAATTCACGCAACTTTCTTTCAATAACAACTACAATCCTGACTTTTTTTCCAAATTTAAAAAAATACTCAGAAAATTTAAGTGATTTACCTGGGGCCACTGAACTCATAAGTGGGACAGTATTTAAATCCACGGCTGATTCACTCTTTGTTGCCTTATATTACAGTAAGTGCAGAACTTTCGGTTCGATTTGGTTTCATAATTCACCAGGCAATCAAAAAGGATGTCACTTTGCTTGATTAACATAGCAAAGTGAGAATTCTCACTTAAAAAAAATCCAAAACCCCCATCTGCCTGCTAATAAGCCAAAGCACTACTTAAGCAAATGAAGCTATTTGAGACAACTGACTGAGCTAGACGTTACTGGAATAAAAAGGCAGCGTATTGAAAGTGTCTTTTATCTGGAGCCAAATACATGTATCAAATAAATACCTTTCAAGGTTTTGTTAGCCCAGCTAGTAGCTTTCCTACATCTATTCCAAGCTCCCTACCTCTTTGGGGTACCATTTTCCCACATGGAAGTAAAGTTAGGTTTCTTCCAAATAGTTGTGATGGTGATGCCCAGCACTTGTGAGCTTGCTAAACAGCCATATGGGTTTTTGGTACTTTCGGAAGCAGACAGCTTGATAATGTACATCCCATCCATCAGTTAATTAGCAAGGCGGATACTATACAACACAGAACAAAAATAGTTGTGTACCTTCACAATTGGGGGTTTCTTTTGACCCTGATCCTTGGCTTTGGGCCAATCAGGTAACCCGAATCCTTTAACGTGAAAGGGCTAGAGTCAGAAAAGGTGGGATGAGAGTGAAAAAGAGAGCAAAAAAGGCAACCTGCCCTGGGTCAGACCTAGACTTTTCTGTGATTTTGTTAATTTAATTGGAGAATCTCTCAAGAGAGCCATTTCTAGTGAAAATGTTGGTGTCAGCAAAACCAGCGTTGGGTACTCCCAGTGGGGTCATCCCCAAACTTCCAGGCTCCTTTTCCTGTCTGATCCACATCCAGTGTGCTCATGACTGCCTCTCTTCCCTCTCCCCTAACCTGCGACCCTTACTCTGGACATTTTCTGTCCTCAGTATTAAAGTCTCCTGGTCTGTGGCCTCAAAGAATGCTCTCTGTTAATTTTCTAAATACTGATATAAAAGAATATAGAAATGACTGTTACTGGGTTAATTTGTTAACACTTTCTACATTTTAACAGTGTCCTTGCATGACAACTGAAATGAGTAAATAAAAATACCCAGAAACCACCACTGTGGCAGCCAAAGTGATGATGAGTAGTCAAACCAGACATGGGTCTCGTTGCCTCCACGTGGGGCTGGGCCTGGCCTTAAAAGGAACCGGTATTGTTCCTTTTTTTTCTTTCCACACTCTAAGAATTTCTTCTGTACAAAACCAGTGTTATGCTTTCCTGAAAGGGTCTTTCATTTCACAACAGCATTTACGTTTGCTATTCCTTAGCTTTGGAATATTCTTCCTGTTGCCATTAGCGTTGCTGCCCTGGGTTTTATAAGTAGTAATTGTCAAATTAAGAAATATCACTCTCCCCTTTGACACAGTGTGGTTCTGAAACCTTTATGTTTCAAGCCTTTGGTCTCCTTCCAGCCTAACCCCTCTAGTTTATTATAGGCTTGCCATTGCATTAAGACCGTTCAAAGCTGACCATCATCTTTAATTGACATTTTTCTATCCTTGCTGTATATTCAACCAAGCAGTAACATCAGTGAAATGCCTACATCCGCCATGGTCAGGCTGCCTTATTTAAAGCATATCAATCTAATTGTTTTATTGCTAAGCATGCTCCAGTCTTCATGAAAGAAGGGAAAGAAACAAAGTATCCCACCAGGTTTTGCCAGAAAAACATTAACACCTCAAGCATTATCTAAATGACTACTAAAGATAGAACCAGAAAAGACAAATTTAAACAGCAGGAGGAGGACTCAGTAACTGAGAAAACAGTTAGCTCTTAACCTGGGGTGTCTGGGGAACTTATTTCTCTGGAAATCCACCTACTTCATTCAGGTTTCTCCAAATGAAAGGTGAAAATATCAGAGAGCAACCGCCCTAGAGGCCCTCTGCATTTGAAAATACCACCGGATTACTGAGCATGTGTATATGAGCACCTTATAAACTACCAAGGACCGCATAAATATCAATATCTGTTATCATGTACGACTCTCTGTCCATGATCACAGAGCTTTAGAACTGAAAAGCCTTCATTCACATTAATGGAGATTTCAAAACTATCTGTTCTCATGAAATAGGCCTTATCTTGGCTCTTTCAATTGGAGTAAATACCAAATCCAGCTACCTAGTTATTTAACGTGTTGTCATTTATCTATCTGAAAAAATAATGAAGTAGTGACTGCCAGCAAATTTGGAAAACTCAGCAGTGGCCACAGGACTGGAAAAGGCCAGTTTTCATTCCAATTCCAAAGAAAGGCATGCCAAAGAATGCTCAAACTACCGCACAATTGCACTCATCTCACATGCTAGTAAAGTAATGCTTAAAATTCTCCAAGCCAGACTTCAGCAATACGTGAACCATGAACTCCCTGATGTTCAAACTGGTTTTAGAAAAGGGAGAGGAACCAGAGATCAAATTGCCAACATCCACTGGATCATCGAAAAAGCAAGAGAGTTCCAGAAAAACATCTATTTCTGCTTTATTGACTATGCCAAAGCCTTTGACTGTGTGGATCACAATCAACTGTGGAAAATTCTGAAAGGATGGGAATACCAGACCACCTAACCTGCCTCTTGAGAAATCTGTATGCAGGTCAGGAAGCAACAGTTAGAACTGGACATGGAACAACAGACTGGTTCCAAATAGGAAAAGGAGTACATCAAGGCTGTATATTGTCACCCTGCTTATTTAACTTCTATGCAAAGTACATCATGAGAAACGCTGGACTGGAAGAAACACAAGCTGGAATCAAGATTGCCAGGAGAAATATCAATAACCTCAGATACGGAGATGACACCACCCTTATGGCAGAAAGTGAAGAGGAGCTAAAAAGCCTCTTGATGAAAGTGAAAGAGGAGAGTGAAAAAGTTGGCTTAAAGCTCAACATTCAGAAAACAGATGTGTATAAGAGACAGATGTTGAGCTTTAAGCCAACTTTTTCACTCTCCTCTTTCACTTTCATCAAGAGGCTTTTTAGCTCCTCTTCACTTTCTGCCATAAGGGTGGTGTCATCTGCATATCTGAGGTTATTGATATTTCTCCCAGCA
>SJXQ01001568.1:198786-231234 GCA_006408695.1 Aepyceros melampus | reverse complement strand
TGGGCTCCAAAATCACTGCAGATGGTGATTGCAGCCATGAAATTAAAAGACGCTTACTCCTTGGAAGAAAAGTTATGACCAACCTAGATAGTATATTCAAAAGCAGAGACATTACTTTGCCGACTAAGGTCCACCTAGTCAGGGCTATGGTTTTTCCTGTGGTCATGTATGGATATGAGAGCTGGACTGTGAAGAAGGCTGAGAGCTGAAGAATTGATGTTTTTGAACTCTGGTGTTGGAGAAGACTCTTGAGAGTCCCTTGGACTGCAAGGAGATCCAACCAGTCCATTCTGAAGGAGATCAACCCTGGGATTTCTTTGGAAGGAATGATGCTAAAGCTGAAGCTCCAGTACTTTGGCCACCTCATGTGAAGAGTTGACTCATTGGAAAAGACTGTGATGCTGGGAAGGATTGGGGGCAGGAGGAGAAGGGGACGACCGAGGATGAGATGGCCGGATGGCACCACAGACTCAATGGACATGAGTCTGAGTGAACTCTGGGAGTTGGTGATGGACAGGGAGGCCTGGCGTGCTGTGATTCATGGGGTCGCAAAGAGTCGGACACGACTGAGCGACTGAACTGAACTGAACTGAACTGACCATATGGATAACACCATGATGGATATTTGACAAGAGTTTTGACTTCTGGCACCCTTAAATCTTGTTGGGCCTGGTCTACATGAGCAAAGCTGAGCTAATAGAGATAACAGTAAATACTAACACATAGGTGTTACTGTGCAGCGGTATGTGATAACTGTCAAATGGAGAAGGTAGATGGGAGGGCTGCTGTGCCCCGCATGTCCCAGCCTGGCTGAGGGTCATGGCTGGGCAACCTGGGAAGCCTTTGAACCCTGTCCTCCTCATTTACAGCATGCAAGACATTGTCCATCACTAAGTTCAAGCTCAGTTTCAGCTTTTTCTCTCCCACCTGTAAGTTTGGTGTGAAACTGTTGGCTGCTGGGTAGAGGCAGGTGAGTCCTGAGGAGTATGGAAGGTCGCCTGTGGGAATATCAGTATCAAACGGCCACCCTTTGTCCTCAACGTTACAAGCCCCTCACCCATGCCTCCTTGGTTCCTCACCCCAGCCCTTTTGGGCAGAGGAGACTCATAGTCTAGGTATCTCTGGATAGCTCAGTGGTTTTCAGCCTTTAGAAAATAGAACGCTTTGTGAATCTGAGGAAGTCGATGAACTCTTTCCCAAGGAAAGCACAAATAACCACAAAATTTTATGCAGAGTTGTAGAAGGCTCACAGACTCTCAAAGGTCCATTTATGGACCTCAGGTGAAAATCTCCTGATATAACTGAGCATACACTTGAAAAGTCGGCCCCCAGGTGAGTTCAAATAAAATTAAGAATTATTCATGGGCAGACAAGAGAAATATTCGATATGATTCCTAACCTCAAGAAGCTTATGGTTTATCTATACGCGTGTTCCTACCTATCCTTTTAACCTGCTCTAAGCAGAGCCTGTGCTCCACGGCATCTTTGGTAGAATGTTTGCCGCAGTTAAAAAACAACCACCTCTTCTCCAGTATTATTCCCCAGAAAGTCCAAGTCTGAAAAGAAAGAGGGTGTCCTGGCCAGGGTTCCTATGACAGCCTCTGCCTCCCATCTACCTCTCTCCATAAGATGTAGGACAATAGCCAGAGCATGTTATGCCGATAAAGCAGTGTCCCAGCCCATGTCACTTGTAGGATGGTAGGTGAGATCTTTTGGAGGCTTAGTCTGAGTGTGTGGATGTGCTGTGCTGGTGTTCAGGATAGACCTTGAATGTAGAATCATCAGGATTCACTGAATTGTGGCAAAAAAAGGGAGACAGGATTATTAGCTTAAGACACATAGAAGGTAAGATGGTAGGGGAGTTGCAAGGGTTGTGGAGGACACGTGTTTTGTTTGGACATGTTTGGGATGCTAATTGGTCAGCAAAGTTTAGATGCCGAATAAGTAGCTGGACGTATAAGCCTGGGGGGGGGGGGGCAGGAATTCCTGGGTTGGTTACAGAAATTTGATTGTCTTCATTATAAAAATTGCTTTAAAATTAAATAAAATCGGCCTACAAAATAAGTATGGTTAGAGAAGATACCCCAGGACTAAGCCTTAGGACCTTCAAACTTTCAGTACTTGTGAGGAAAAGCAGGAGAATTCAACAGAAGGGGTGGAGGAGATGCCAATGAATTAGGAGGAAACCCAGTGCAGTTTAGTCTCCTGGAAGGCAGGTACAAAAATATCTCAAGAAAGAAGAAATACTCTATGTCAAAAGTTGCTGAGAGGTCAGGTAAGAACGTCACTGGAAGATGATCCCTGGATTTGCAGTAGTGAGCGCTGGTGACTTGCAGGAGAGAAGTTTGATCCAGGGAGCCTAGGAGAGCCTTCGTAGCGCTGTATGTGTTACTTTCCCGCTGCTGCTTAACGAATTAACACAAACTTAATGACTTAAAACAGTACGAATTACTATTTTACAGTTCTAGAGGTCAGAAGTTCAAGGGGCTTCCCTTGTGGCTCAGTTGGTAAAGAATCTGCCTGCGGTGCAGGAGACCTGGGTTTGATTTCTGGGTGGAAAAGATCCCCTGGAGAAGGAGATGGCAGCCCATTCCAGTGCTTTTGCCTGGAGAATCCCATGGACAGGGGAGCCTGGCAGGCTACTGTCCATGGGGTCGCAAGAGCTGGATATGACTTAGCGACTAAACCACATATTCAAAACGGGTCTTGGATGGGATAAACTCAGGGTGTCAGCAGCAGCGCTCCTCTGGAAGCTCTAGAGCAGAGTCTGTTTCCATGACTTGCCCGTCTACAGTCTGCCCCCGTTCCTCGGTCCATGGTCTCCTTCTCCTTCACATCTGTGGCACCATTAAATTCTTAAACCTTCTCTGAACATTTTGTGCTCTAGACCAAGTCCACATTAGAGAAAGAAGCTGTGACTGCCAGCGTTGACCAGAGAAGGGTGCTGGGAAATAACCTTTCATGTGACTCTGCGGAGGGAAGAGCGGCTCTAGCTAGCCAGTGACTGGATGTGTCGATGCTGTAACCACGGGAAAGATCCTTTTGCAGGGCCCTGTCCTAAAGCTCCTGGGCAAGAATGAAACTAGAATCATTCATCACACCTTCATATTTACTTGGGTGTGTTTTCAGGTTTGATCACTACAGTGTTATTTATAAGTTGTCCTCTTGCTTTAAAATACCTTATTCTTTCCAGTCACCTCCTAACCTAAGGTAGATTAGGCTCTCCAACAGGACTAGAGAAACACTGAAGTTAAATGAATGCTTAAAGCTCAGCAGTGAAATCAGAAGCTAAGCTGGGATTAGAAGGCAGAGTGAGGTGAGTAAGGACAATAAAGCCATCTTGCCCTTCAGGAAGTCTTCAGGTAAACAGAGGAGATTCTGATAATGAACTTCCAAAGGATTACCAGTCCACTCAAAGTTTTATATAACTAGAACCAAGCAATCACAGTGCCTGCTTTCCTCATCACTTGAGAGCAGGTACCAGAATGGTGAAAGTATATCTTTTTTTTTTTTTAATCTCAATTCAAAGAACTTCCAATGTGTGCTAAAGAGTAGCTTTCTTTTAAAATTCTATTATCCAGTGATACTCTATCAAGGGGCTGCCTTTTAAATAGAAGAATACCAGTAGAAAATACATCTCAATTTCAAAATCAAGGTCAAAGATTTTTAAAGATCAAAAATTATACATATCTTCTAAAAAGTTACTGGGAATTTGAATAACTGAAATCATTTGGTGCCCTTGAGGGTTTGCTAGCAGTTCTCCCCTCCTGTGTGATGCAATTAATCCCTACTTCCATGGCAACAATGTGCAATACCACCAAGAGGATGCTAGAGAATAACCAGGATGAAAAAACTCACAACAGAAGATCCTAAACCTCCTTGAAATTCCAAGACAAATAAATAGAATCTAAGTAGGTTCAGTTCCATTCAGTTCAGTCGCTCAGTCGTTTTCAACTCTTTGCGACCCCATGGACTGCAGCATGCCAGGCTTCCCTGCCCATCACCAATTCCCAGAGCTACTCAAACTCATGTCCATCGAGTTGGTGATGCCATTCAACCATCTCATCCCTCTGTCAACCCCTTCTCCTCCCACCTTCAATCTTTCCCAGCATCAGGGTCTTTTCAAACAAGTTTGTTCTTTGCGTCAGGTGGCCAAAGTATTGGAGTTTCAGCTTCAGCATCAGTCCTTCCAATGAATATTCAGGAGTGATTTCCTTTAGGATGGACTGCTTGGATCTCCTTACTGTCCAAGGGACTCTCAAGAGTCTTCTCCAACACCACAGTTCAAAAGCATCAATTCTTCAGCACTCAGCTTTCTTTACAGTCCAACTCTCACATCCATACATGACTACTATCAAAACTAAAGCTTTGACTAGACAGACCTAAGTAGGTAGGGGAGCGTTAAAGTCCCATGATCTCAGAACAGAAGTGAAAATGCCCACAAGCAGCCTGGTGGAAGGAGGGAGAGTCTTCTCTGATAGATCTGAATGGACATCCCCTTCCTAATTAGGGAGCCAGCACAGAAAAGCCCCTTCATGCTTCTAGCTGCTTCGTAACCTGACAGCAGACACTGACAGCTGCCGAGTCCTGCCCTTGAACAGGGAGCTGCTGACAGAGTCTCAACCAGCGCCCACGTCTCTTTCCCTGTCTCTTTATCTTCTCTGCCTACAGAGCAATCACTCATGCCTGACTGGGAATTGAGCCTCTCCAAGTCCTCTGATCTTACTCTTACCTCCAGGTCTTACTTTCATCTCCAGGAGATGATTTCTATGAGCTTCCTTGGTGATTCAGTGGTGAAGAATTAAATACTGCCAGGGCAGGAGATGCTGATTCCATCCCTGGGTCGGGAAGGTCCCCTGGAGGAGGAAATGGCAACCCACTGCAGTACTCTCGCCTGGGAAATCCCATGAACAGAGAAGCCTGGTGGGCTACAGTCCATGGGGTTGCAAAATGTCACACAGGATTTAGCAACTAAACCACAACCACAACAAGATGATTTCCATAGAGAATTATCTTGTCTATTTGATGGTGATCCCACTGCCCACATATTATACACCGATCACATGGTTTCCTAGCTCTCACCTGCTTATATTCAAAGTTTTGAATTCCCAGCCCTGACCTCTGTCCCTCCCAATCCCAGCCCTGACCTCTGTCCCTCCCAACCCAATGGGCACATTCATTTATATATAGGTACTTGCTTGCCAGCTGCTTCCCAAATCTCAACAGCTCTTCCAACTCACCGTAACTTACTTACCAGCTTCAGCCCTTTTCTTTCACCTTCATGTACTCACTAGACTCATTTATTTTCTCTAAAAGTTTATATTTAGAGCAAAGCCGAAGAGGAGTGAGAACATGGAGACAAGAATGAACTCTTTCTCTAGGGACCTAGGGAGTCCACGAGTGTTGAGCCACGTGAGACAGGGGTGACTGCCAGAGCCTATGAGAGTATCAGCAAAAGGTTTGCTCAGACAGAAGATCCTTCTCTTATGCTCCGTGATTCTACACTGAATGCTGGATGTATATGCACTGTCTTTTAATACTGGTCTGACAGCCAGTATGGCCCAGATGCCGCTAAAGAGCATCTCCATTATTACAAAAATCTATAGGCAGATAGTGCCCACTCCACCTAGTCACTCAAAGAATCAGCTATCTAATTATGAATGTTTAATAACAGAATAAAAACCTGACATTAGAAACAAGGCTGCTGATCAGGAGCAAGAGGGCATGGCCATTGATTGCTTGAAACTACTGTTTTTGCTATTGTTTTAGGACATGTGACTAACAGACAATGTAGTGATATTTCCCTTTTTACCCAATTCGTGCTTGACATTCTTTTGTAGCAGTGATTGGCAGAGCTACTAAAATACTTAACCTATCAAACAGTATTTAATAAAAGTCTTTTGTCTCCATTCAACCTGGGGAGTTTAGTTTAAGGCTTATATGTGGGAACATTTTTAATTAATATGCATACTTTTTCTGACATATTTTAAAATACTTTGTGAACCTCATCTTGTCAGAGTTAGCGGCATTAAAATATCACGGTGATCACAGAAATTGTAAGTTAGCAAAAAAGGTGCTTAAGAAATATTTGTTGAATGATACTTGAGAACTGGAATATTAAGCTGCATATCCAATGGGAATGACACTTAATGTCTTCTGAGGCAGTGACTTTAGAGCACGGTGTATACAGTCTAAGACAACTCCAGGTGCAGATCATCGGGAAGTGTGCCATCTGGTGAGCCAAACTCTATCTTCACAAAAGTCCTTTCACATCTGTTAAGGTTCTTCTTGGGCTAAAAAGTTAGCATGGATAAATATTAGGAAGAAAAGTGTAGGACCTTGATCCCTAAACCTTAGTTGGGGATGAATGGAAGCAAAATGTCTTGGCTCTGGGTCTCAGTTGC
Source organism: Aepyceros melampus (assembly GCA_006408695.1). Classification (NCBI taxonomy): domain Eukaryota; kingdom Metazoa; phylum Chordata; class Mammalia; order Artiodactyla; family Bovidae; genus Aepyceros; species Aepyceros melampus. The sequence goes on along the minus strand of SJXQ01001568.1, from coordinate 224,830 downwards.
AAAAATGGTCGATCTCAGATCAACAAGTTTTCTACAAGTTAAAGTTTGATTTAATGTAAAGATTTTACTTAGGTACCAGAAGATCTCAGTTCTAGCCCCATTTCTGGGATTGTCTTGCTGTGTGGTGTTTGGAAAAGCTAATAGTCTTACACTGGGTGTTAATTCCTTAAAATAGGTGTGTTTACTCTTCTTAATTCTCCCTGATGCTATTGTTCAATCGCTAAGTTGTGTCCAACTCTTTGTGACCCCATGGACTGCAGCACACCAGGCTTCCCTATCCTTTACTATCTCCCAGAGTTTGCTCAAACTCATGTTCATTGAGTTGGTGATGCCATTCAACCATTTCATCCTCTGTCAACCCCTTTTCCTCCCGCCTTCAATCTTTCCCAGCATCAGGGTCTTTTCAAACAAGTCTGTTCTTTGCATCAGGTGGCCAAAGTATTGGAGTTTCAGCTTCAGCATCAGTCCTTCCAAGGAATATTCAGGGTTCATTTCCTTTAGGATTGACTGGTTTGATCTCTTTGCTGTCCAAGGGACTCTCAAGAGTCTTCTCCAGCATCACAGTTTGAAAGCATCAATTCTTTGGCACTCAGTTTTCTTTATGGTCCTACTCTCACATATGTACATGATTATGGGAAAAACCATAGCTTTGTTGACAAAGGTGATGCTATTAGGAGAAATAAAATAATATGTGTGCAACATAAAATGCTATCAGGGATACGTAGTAACCTATGCCATAAGTCCCTCCCTTCTCCATCCTCCTCTGTGTAGCAAGGGGTGAGCTTGGAACCGCACACCAGCTCTTAGAATCCCTTTCTCCATATGGTTCCAGGTAAGAGTCAGCCAATGAGAGGCACACCCGTGAGATGTAAAAGTAAGGGAGCCATTTTATCTAATGTTCATTGAGAACAGATGTGCAGATGTGAGATTAGCATCAGCTCCTGGACAGGCACCCAGGAATCACAGGCCTTTATCCTCAGCGGCTAAGTTCAAGGGAGGCAGTACCCAGAGACTGCTGAGATTTGCTGCAGCTTCTTGGCCAGCCCCCTTGATCGTTATCTCATAGTGGAAGTCTCTGTGACTTTTACCGCTTTACCCTTTCCAATAACTGCCAAAGCCTCTGAAACCTTCATGCTTAGAAACCCTCAACGGGCTCCCCGTTCTTGTGGGCTCCTGACTGATAATGAGAGTGAATTCTTGCATCTTTCCAAATCATGCCCTTAACCCTTAACAAGAGGAGAGAGTCATTCATCCAAAGGAAACAAGGACCTGAGTGATGGCAGTTTCTGGTTACAGAGAGCAAGAGTAGCTTGAAGCAAATACACACACACACACACACACACACACACTCACACTTCACAAGGCACCTCAAATATCAAACAAAATATTTTAAAAATATTAGTAAACGTTTGACTTACAAGAAAATAATGGAAATTCCCCAAAGCTAAAATAAAATAGAAGAGGAGCTAAGGAAGAGTGATGTGCAGGCAGTATTTGAAGAGAGAATCACTCATTATTTCTTGGAATTTATGAGAAACTAATCCTCAGATTCAAAAAGTGCAATTAAAAAAAAACACACACACAGGACACAGAGCATCCATCTCTTGTATGACATCGCAGACACCTTAGACAAAAACATCCTAGAAGTAGCCAGACTAATAAAATGCATCTTCCCAAAAGAGAACACTGCTACACTGATAGTGAAAAGCCAGAGGAGATGGAATCATAGCTTCAAAATATCGAAGAAAAAAATGGCCAACCTATTTCCTCACTGAAAGTATCTTCTGAAACAGAGACAAAGTAAAGACGTGTTTAGATGCACCAAAACAGACCTTACCACCTGCAGACCTACAGTAATGGAGAATGCTAAAGGTTATACTGCAGGAAGATGGAAAATGGCCTCAAAAGGGAAGTGTGAGATACCAAAAGTGATGACAAGTAACATGTTCAGTTTATGATTTTAAAAAGAATGAACTAAAATCCTGGATGAAAATAGGGTAAGTTGAGAGAGAGCTGATTAAAAGTTATGCCCCCCCAAAAAAAATTGTTATTATTTTAATAAATCTGGTAGTCTGTAAAAAATAAAAATAAAAAAAAGTTATGCCCCTCCTCAACTGCTGGTGGGGAGGGCTAGAAATAATGATTTATATTAGCCGTTACCACATTAAATAAGCCTGTTTTAATGTCTAGAATGGGCTTACCTGGAGGTTCAGAAGGTAAAACAATCTGCCTGCAATGCAGGAGACCCAGGTTTGATCCCTGAGTCCAGAAGGTCCCTTGAAGAAGGGAATGTCTACCCACTCCAGTATTCTTGCCTGGAGAATCCCAGGGACAGAGGAGCCAGGTGGGCTACAGTCCATGGGGTCGCAAAGAGTTGGACACAGTTGAGTGCCTAACACTTTCACTACGCTAATGTCTAGATTCAGTTCAGTTCAGTTCATTTCAGTTGCTCAGTCGTGTCCGACTCTTTGCGATCCCATGAATCACAGCACGCCAGGCCTCCCTGTTCATCACCAACTCCTGGAGTTCACTCAAACTCATGTCCATCGAGTCAGTGATACCATCCAGCCATCTCATCCTCTGTCTTCCCCCTCTTCTCCTGCCTCTAATCCCTCCCAGCATCAGAGTCTTTCCCAATGAGTCGGTTCTTTGCATGAGGTGGCCAAAGAATCGGAGTTTCAGCTTCAGCATCAGTCGTTCCAATGAATATCCAGGACTGGTCTCTTTAGGATGGACTGATTGGATCTCATTCCAGTCCAAGGGACTCTCAAGAGTCTTCTCCAACACCACAGTTCAAAAGCATCAAATCTTCGGCGCTCAGCTTTCTTCACAGTCCAACTCTCACATCCATACATGACCACTGGAAAAACCATAGCCTTGACTAGATGAACTAGATGGCAAAGTAATGTCTCTGCTTTTGAATATGCTATCTAGGTTGGTCATAACTTTCCTTCCAAGGAGTGAGTGTCTTTTAGCCACATAGAAATGGAGTGTATGAACTCTACATCAGAAGAAAGGAAAAAAATGAATAGGAAAAAAACTGATGAAAATTCAGATCCACAGTGAGAGGCTCCTCTAAGGTGTGGAGACAAGCATGGGAATGGGACCCGGCGTAAGGTAGATTTAAAGGAAAGACCAGTTCTGCAGGATTAAATTCCCACGCCCCCAGAAGCATTGCTACTGTAGTGTTCTTGAAGGCACAGATCTCTAAATTATGTAACCGACTCCTAACTGAGCTATTCCAGTTAATAATGGAGTCAGATATGCTGGGGGATGGGGGTGGGTGCGGTGGCATTATGGGAAGGTCAGGATATATTTGAAAGGGAAACACAAAGTTTCTGCAGTACTCATTTTAAAGGGGTAGACAAAAGCAAAGAAAGAATTAATGATTAAATCACTCTTTTTGTTCATCCATTTATTAGGGACAAGAGCCCCATTCCCTCAGGCTTATTCCACAGGCTGCTATTTAGTAATACTAAAGTGTGATTATAGATGAATTTGGTGGTGTGTTCTCCTTTCTACTTCTGGCGACTGTCCCTGGAGAGGAGGTCCTGAGAGTTTCCTGGCAATTAAGAAAAGGCTCTTGATCCTAAAGTGATCTCTGGAGGTGATCAAATTGCCTGCCTTTCATACTAGGCAATGTAACAATTAAGCACAAGTTTGTTGTTATTTTTTTCAATATTCTGGCACATGCTGTGTATTTGTTCGTATATAATTCAAGTTTCAGGATTGGGTTTTAAAGTCCAAGATTGCCTGATTTACCTTCCTGTTAATGTCAACAGGGGAGTTGTGCACACATGTGCAGAATAATCTGGACCTACTAGTGAGTGGAGGGTGAAATGCATGCCCTGCTTGTTAACTGGGATTTCTCCCACTGAGAGATCTAACTGGAAGCCAAGCTCTCAGCTCTCCCTTGAAGCTGCCCAGTGCCCCCACATGGAGACTTTATCAACAGAGGCATGTGTGTGCATGCTAAGTCCTGCCAGTTGTGTCTAGCTCTGTGCGACCTTATGAACTATAGCCCACCAGGCTCGTCTGTCTGTGAGAGTCTCCAAACAAGAACACTGGAGTGGGTTGCAGTGCCCTCCTCCAGGGGAATCTTCCCAACCCAGGGATGGAACCCATGTCTCTTGTGTCTCTTGCATTGGCAGGTGAGTTCTTTACCTCTAGTGCCACCTGGGAAGCCCTCTGGGGGCTATGAAAGAAAGAACGTGAAAATGAAGTCGCTTAGTCATGTCCAACTCTTTGCAACCCCATGGACTGTAGCCTACCAAGATCCTCCAACCATGGAATTTTCCAGGCAAGAATCCTGGAGTGGGTTGCCATTGCCTTCTTCAGGGGATCTTCTCGACATAGAAACTGAACCCAGGTCTCCCACATTGCAGGCAGACTTACTGGAGGCTGTGGGGTTGGCTAATTAGAAGTCTCTTTCAGGGCAGATACTACTATTCCAGCCACACATACTAGAAGCAGGGGTGCCTTTCCAAACAGAGCAGCGCCCGAGAGCACTGCCCCAGACCCACACGTGTTCCCTGTACATCCTGCGTATCCCTCTTACTCTGCTCGCCAAGTGTCCCCACGCCGCCAAACCCAGGGCTCCTGCATCGGCCCCCATCTTAGTTACCTCTCAGCAGCATTCGGCCTCCTGCCCTTCTCCTTCCCTGAAACTCTGCCTTTTTTGACTCTACTGACAGCAAACCGGCTAGTTTTCCTCCTGCCTCAGTCTCTGACGTGCCCTCTGCCTGCCCTAAATGATGGTGTTCTTTAGGCCAAGGCCCTTCACTCCTCATCTAGACCTCCATACAGGTCTTCCTGCTTTCATCCTCAACCTTCTCCACAGAGCAACGTAATAAACAGGAAATCATGTCTCTCTCCTAGTGCCTGCAATGGCTTTCCGTTATACTTAGAATAAAGCTCGAACTTCTCCTGGGCCCGGCTGAATGTTCTAGACTCTGGTGGAGCCTGTCACCCCTGACCTTGTGTTACAGCGGTTTCAGCTCTGCTTTGTTCCTGCCTCTGTCAGAGCTCTTTCCCACATAAAGACCTCTGCATATGCTGTCCCCCGTCCCTGGAATGTTCTCTGTCCGCTCTTCCATGACTTGCACTTATCATATAAATCCCAGCTTAAAAACAACCTCTTCAGAGTGACCTTCCTGGACTGCATTATGGAAAAGCAAGCGCCTCCCTCCACTTTCCTTCTGATGCATAGATTCCTGTTCGTTTCTTTAGCTCACTTATCATGACTCGAATCTATGCGGTTGTTTAGTTGTTTATGGAAGATCTTGCTGATTAAACTGTAAGGTCTACAAGGGCAGGGCTCATATTTGTCTACATTTACTCCTAGCACCTCGTACAGCACATGGCCTGGGGTAGACATGTCATGAATTCGGCTGCACCAAAGAATGAACAAAGTTTTTCCCTCTTGCCCTGGCGGCTCCTCTGTGCCCTTGACTGACCCCAGAGTTCCTCCTCTGGTACAAGGTGAGGTGCGTGGGGCCAAAGGGCATTGAAGGCGGAGAAAAAGCCTTTAGCAGCCCTGCCTTCAGAGTCTGTGGCTGATATTATATGCTTGAAACTTTGAGGTGTTCTTTTGTACAGAAAGTTGTAAGTGACGAAAATTCTAGAGAGATTATTGGTACCTTGAAATATCTCTGGTGCTTTTAGTTGTTTTATCTGAGATATAGGACTGATTTATGCTCAAAGAGTTGTACAGAGTCATATTAATGACATATCTTTTATTAAAACAGTTGATATTTATTCTTATTTGGACTGAACTGTGGCTCAAAAACGTTCTGGAGAAACCATTTCCAGGCTTACACTTTCCTCTGCTATCACCATTCTCAGCTGTTAGTTAGGTAACTGAGTATTCATGTAGCCAAAGAGACTTAAAAAAAAACAAAACACCCCATTAAATCAAGGAGGAAGGGTGGCAAAGGCTGAACTTAAGAAGAGGGATGAAGAAATGACCACGGGGGTAACTAGATGAAAGAAAAGTAGTCAAAGGGAAGAGGAGAAGAATCAGTTGCAAAAATAGCCTCTTTATTTCTTTATTTATTTTTTGACTCTATGAAAGTGTGTTAAAGGTCAGTTTCCCCTTCCTCTTTCTGGCTGGGCTAGCCCTGGCTCTGAGACAGATTCTTGATAAGATCCAACCAAGGGTTCTTGTTAATGGGCAGAAGCTAGTGAGTTATGGGGTACATTAGTATATGTGAAAAGTAAGCCCAGGAGTGTGGAATTCCACCAAGAGAAAAAGAACAACAACTTAGGTGGCTTCATGGAACCTAATGTTTTAAGAATCCATCATAATGAAGAGTCTTATGGTGAGGGCAGAACAGAAAGTAGAAAAAAAAAAAAAAAAAGAAGGCCTCATAAAGGCAAGGGAGATTTTAGCATTTCACTTCCCTTACTGAGAACAGAGTTTACCAGTGAAAATTCATATCTGAAAGCTATAAAAACTAAACAGAAACAAAACAAAAACCTTTGTGCTATTTTCCCCCTGAGTTTGGAAACCAGAAAATGCAAAATCATTTCAGAGGGGCATCCTGGAGAGCTCAGCTAGCACAAACTGGTTGGGAATAAAAGCTCGTGTGTTTAGAGTATCTCTGTCCAAACACATCTAGGAACTCATAAAAGCCGCATTTTACTATTCCATGGTAAGAGGGAATTTTGTGACCTTTTGAGAAACTTTGTTTTGTTTTTCCTAAGAAGACCACAATAAGGAAGTCAGCCACATTTCTTGGCAATGGGACACTATTTCAGTCCCCCAGGCTTGCATTCCTAGGAGCGGAGAGGGCTCTGAACAAGCGGACTTTCATCAGCTTGTCCCACACACAGACTCCCAAATTTTACACTCACAAACATGTCTAGATTTCCACCCCCTCCTGGGGGTTTGTAGAACAGAAGGCCATGGCAGCCATGGAAGCATCTTTATGTTAACCTTCTCCCAGACCCAGAGATTCCAAGATCCAAGTCTAACAATACTATGAAGAGGAGGTTGAAACCCAAAGATGCAGGAAACTGGACCAGAAACATGGGAGTCAGCCTGGGAGGAAGAGGAGCAACCGGGGACATGGTGGCAAGCTCCTCTCTGCTCACCACATGTTCTCAGCCCTAAAGCCAGGGCTGCTATACCTTTCCTTGGCGTTGGGCCACATCTTTTTCTCAAAATACTCTCTGCCTTTACCTTACTGCCAGACTGTCTGACACTCCTTTTCAACTACCTTTGCAAGATGGACTTCTTTTGTCCATCACTTAAATCAGGGATTTTCGACTGGGATTGCTTTTGCTCTCCAGGTAACACATGGCGATACGTGGAGACAGTTGTGGTTGTCACAACCAGGGCTGGGGGTTGGGGAGCGCTCCTGGCTTCTAGTGAGTTGAAGCAAGGGCCGTGCCACACCTCCTAGAAGGCAGAGTCAGCCCTCCATGGCCAGGCATTATCTCTTCTTCAACATCAGTGGTTCAGAGATTGAGAAACCCTGGCTTTCACAGTGTTTACTTCTAGAGTCCTCATTATTATTCTCACTCTCACGCTTTCTTTGGGTTATCTCATCAACTATCACTAAAAAAATCATCCTCACTGATGGCTCACACAGCTCTATCTCCAGCTAGCTTTCTCTTTTGAGCACCAAGCTTGTGTATCTACTGTCCTACAGGGCTGCTTCCGTTTGCTATCCTATAAAGATCTCTTTTGTTTTCACTATTGAGCTTTTTGATGTTCAGCAAAAAAAAAAAAAATAATAATTGTTCATAACTGAAAAAGTAGTCTGTGATTATAGTTATCTGCTTTTAATGAAACAGAATGAAGATTGACTGTTATTTTGAGAAAACAAACACAGCTCAGTGACCGTCTATGAGACATTAGGACGCAGACTGTCTTGGCGCTCCTTTTCTGGGACGCCTCAAAAGCTGTTTGGGAGAAACCCTTGAATCTGTTAGGTGTGATGAATTCTTACCTAGTGTGTGAAGGAGAAGCAGGTGGTCTTTGCAGTGAATGACAACTTGTTCTCTTTGGATTTGGACTTCAAGGGCTCAACCCAGTGCTGCCTGTTGCTGCTTAATGCTGTCAAAGCCTCCGTGACAGAGAACCTGCCCGGGTCTGTGTGCAACCTGTAGTGTTAAGAGTCAGTGTAAGTTGAAATTCATCAGTATCTTTGTGAGTTCCAAAACCACATCTTCTGGACCTTTTAATGGCCTGGAATGCTGAAACATCTCTGCTGCTCAAGAGGTGGTTGATGGATATCAGATGAGGGCATTTCCCAAGCAAACTGTTCTTTTGCTTCCAGACCCCATTTCCATCCATCTCTTTCCTATACAGGGGAGACACAGTGAACTCATGTACCCACCTCATACAGACTAACTTACAAGCTAACCCTCAGTCAGCCACTTACATACATTTGGGAAAATCCTCAGTAAGCAACCAGCATTCTTGCCAAACAGCGGGTGAGTCCCTTTAGGAATACCCTGATGGGTTAGCAAGGAGAGCCGGAGGCAGGAAAGAGACAGTGTGGAAATGGTCCACCGCAGGATCCATCACCTGGAGAGTTTGGAACTTTGCCCCCAGTGCCTGTGCTTCCCCGCTGCTCTCTCGATTCGCTGCGGTCTCCCAGGGAAGCCAGCTGCCTCCACATCGAGACCTTTAGCGACACGGGGAGGAGAGAGTCCTCGAGAGGACAGGACAGCGTCCTGAGAGACAGGGGCTCTAAAGCAAGGGCGGATTCTTGCGCTTCCCAAACTCTCTCTTTCTTGAAAAGAACAGTCTCCTTCCTCCAACTTGGAGCAGCTTTCTAGAGAGCTGCCCATCTGTCTATGTCTTAAAAACAAGTCTCCATGTGTGCTCTGTGGAGCCAGGCACACAGCATGGAGGAAGCATGGATTACAGATGGACAGAGAGGAGGGGGTACAAGGAGGACAGTGGACAAAACCTGGCGAGTTTCCATCTGGCCCAGTCTCAGAACAGAGGGCCCCAGCCAGCGGTCCCCAGAAAGAAAGAGTCTGCTGGCTCAACACCTCCTGACTTCCTGCGGGGCTGCAGGGAGGGTGACCCGTCTTTACTGAGTCTGTAGTTTAGTTGACATCATGTGGGCACCCAGAGGCTGTTCCCAGGAGTCACATTTTCTTAACAGGTGCTCCTGTGACCCACAACATACCCGTTTTCAGGATTTGGAGTGCCATCTAAAGCTTTCCTGGTGGCTCAGTGGTGAAGAATCTGCCTGCAATGCAGTAGGTACAGGAGACGTATGTTCAATCCCTGGGTGGGGCAGATTCCTTGGATGAAGGCATGGCAACCCACTCCAGTGTTCTTGCCTGGAGAATCCCATGGACCGAGGAGGCTGGCTGAATACAGTCCATAGGGTTGTGAAGAGTCAGGTGTGACTAAAGCAACTTGGCATGTGTGCACGTGTATAGCCACGACAGAGGGTAGAGGTGGCCAGCCTGAAGTGGAGCTGACTCTGTGGCCCTGCTAACTACAGGCACAGCCTGATCTGCGGCTGCCAAGGCCAGCTGCGTCTAGCCTGTGGCTGTTGTCCTCTCGCTCCGGAACACTGACTGTCTTCCCAGGCTGTGCAGAAGAACCCTTCTTTCTCTTCTGTCCCACTCTGCTGTTTCACTGATTCAAGCATTAATGCCACAGGTATTCAGTGACCAGAGAGGTTAAGCCCCATGTTAGACACTGGAGGTCACCTGGAGACAGCCCTCAGCCTCGAGTTGTTTCCATCTCTGGAAGGTCTGGCTAGAACTGGGCGAATGAGATAGTGTGATACTCTGATGCAGGTGAGCAGAGAGGTGATCCAGCCCTGCCAAGGAAGGGCGCCTGCTAGAGGTTCCGTTCTGCCCTGGAGGCCGTGATACCTACCCTGAGCCCTACAAGGGGAGAGGTGGAGGGGGCTGAGGAAGGAGAGACATAAATGTGTGTAACGTACCAGGGGTGAGAACGGGGACTGTGGGTGGAGGGCAGTGTAGTCAAGGGGTAAGGGCCAGATGAAAGTCATAGGACAGGGGTGGTGCAGGGCAAGGAAGTCAGATGGGGCAGGCAACTGGATCAGGGGAAGCTTTGCAGGCCATATTAAGGGTTTAATTCTTCTTTGTAACACACAGGTTCCAATGAAGAAAATCAGTCAAAAAGTATGTATAGATCAGAGGGTGAAAGGGAGTCCTGAAAAAAAATAGGAGGTGAGAGCTTTGACCTTAAATTGTTTATAATTGAATCGAGAATAGATGAAAAATACATGAAATTAACAGTGTGAAAAATGAAGACTGAATATAATTAAGCACAGAAGAGCCTAATGTAAACCAAAAGAGCTGCAGGAAGAGCAGGGGAGAGTCTGCATCTCATGCAGAAGCAGGATGTGTCAGGGGTGTGACATGCCTGTGACTTGGGCCCCAGAGGTGGCAGAAAGAGCTGGGTGCTCAGCTCGGAGAGGCAGGATGGTTTCTGTGGTGAGGTTGTTTCTTTGCAATAAAAGAATGTCAGCACCGCCACTGACTCTGAATTCCTGCAAGCCTTTAGATCTCTGCGTCATCAACAGTGTATAATACCTACACTCTAGGGTCTAAACAGAGAAAGAAACACTGGCTGTTGTCTGACTCACAGAGTGAAAGCCAGCAAAGGCACTCATGGCACAGATGTTATTTCTGGAGTCCCTCTATCGCTCCGATCCTCAGAAGCCTAGGTAATTGTAGAGTTTTATCCCCTTACTGGCAGAATCCCCTTCAAAGTATGTGTTATTGTTTTGCTTCCAGATCATATCAGATTGTATCATTTTAGGGCACTGAGGTCTCTGAAATGTTCTGCTATGGGGACACTGGGGAGTCCAGGGCACTATTACTTCAGTCAGTCAGTTCAGTCACTCAGTCATGTCTGACTCTTTGCGACCCCATGGACTACAGTGTGGCAGGTTCCTTGCCCATCACCAACTCCCAGAGCTTGCTCAGATTCATGTCCTTCGAGTCAGTGATGCCATCCAACCATCTCATCCTCTGTTGTCCCCTTCTCCTCCTGCCTTCAATCTTTCCCAGCATCAGGGTCTTTTCAAAATGAGTCAGTTCTTCATATCAGCTTCAACATCAGTCCTTCCAATCTATATTCAGGACTAATTTCCTTTAGGATTGACTGATTTGATTTCCTTGCGGTCCAAGGGACTCTCAAGAGTCTTCAACACCACAGTTCAAAGACATCAATTCTTCAGCGCTCAGCTTTCTTTATGGTCCAATTCTTACATCCATACATGACTACTGGAAAACCATAGCTTTGACTAGACACATCTTTATTGGCAAAGTAATGTCTCTGCTTTTTAATATGTTGTCTAAGTTTCTCATAGTTTTTCTCCCAAGGAGCAAGCGTCTTATAATTTCATGTCTGCAGTCACCATCTGCAGTGATTTTGGAGCCCAAGAAAATAAAGTCTGTTACTGTTTCTATTGTTTCCCCACCTATTTGCCATGAAGTGATGACGTGAAGGTGCCATGATCTTAGTTTTCTGAATGTTGAGCTTTAAGCCAGCTTTTTCACTCTCCTCCTTCACCTTCATCAAGAGGCTCTTTAGTTTCTCTTCATAATAAAACTCAACAGAAAAAAGTTCTTTGAGGCCTAATTACTAGTGGAAAAGCTTAATTTCCCCTAGACAAGGAACTGTATCCGTTCTCTCTCTTTTCATTCTGGCTCTGGAACGGAACTGCTAAGTCTGAATCTTGACCACAGCAGTCCAGCAAACCTCTGGCAGGCGCGTTCCTGTTTCAGTCTTCTCCTGGGTCCTCGTGACCTTTCACATCTTCTCGTGTTAATGTGTGTGCTTTTGGTTGGGAGGCATCTCGAAGGTGTGTGGGTCTGACTGAGAGGGAAGAATTGAGAAAAGAGTTAGGTCGATGTGAAGAGGGAGGGGTTCTAGGAAACAGAATGGAACATGATAATGAGGAGCTGGGTTGAGTGGAAGCCTGTGGAGATACTGTGGGAAATGTGAGAGACAGATGAGGTCAGAGGAGTGGACAGTGGACTGAGGCAACAGGCAGCTGCAGAAGTAACACGAAACTTGCCTTAAGAGGCTTGGTCTAATTGCAATGTTGAGTATGTACCAAAATAGGAGAGAGTGAGCAAGGTGATACTGGGGAAGATAAAAGGAATAGGCGGCCATGGGAAGCATCTGAGGGGGAAAGTGAATCAAGTTTGGATTGAAAAGGAAAAGAAATGAGTCACTGATTACAGCTGGTGTCTGGGGTGTTATTATTGCTGGAAAGAGTCAGCTTGGAGGAAGGGGTTTGGGTACTTTGCAGAGGCAGGGACAGAGAGGAAGAGAACAGGAAGAGGCAGGTATATTCCTGACTGCAGGGTCCTAAGAGCCCAGATCTTTATTTTGTCTCATCCTTAATTGGATAGACTCTAAATGGGCACTTCTTCACCAGGCTGGACACCATCAGAGCCAACTAGCTTCCTATTAATAGAAGAATGCTGCTTTGAAATGTTGGCTAAACTACTTATTAACCCAAAGGACAATAGCGTAGTAAGTAAAAAATCACTTAGAAAGTTCAGAAATTCAGAAAGTTATCTTTTAACCATAAAAGATTCAGAAAGTTATCATTTAACCACCTGCTCAAGTCACATACAAGTTCATAAATAATGGCATGCCTTGCTTCCTCAGCCCAATGGAGCATTCATTTCACTTTCCAGGTCAGTAAGACTATTCATATCACTCCCAACCTTTTATTAGGAATATTTTTAAACATAAATCACAGCTGAAAGAATTTTATAGAGAGTACTTGTAACCTGCCCGTTAGGTCCTACTATTAATAGTCTACTGTATTTGCTTTGTCATAGATCTATATATCCATCTATCCACCAACTCATCTTATTTTTGGTGCAGTTCGGTTCAGTTTAGTCGGTCAGTCATGTCCAACTCTTTGCGACCCCATGAACCGCAGCACACCAGGCCTCCCTGTCCATCACCAACCCCAGAATCCACCCAAATCCATGCCCATTGTGTCAGTGATGCCATCCAACCATCTCATCCTCCGTTGTCCCCAATCAGAGTAAACTGCAAACATTACTACTCTTCCGCAATAAATAAAACTCTTGTTTTTTAACTTTTGTTCTCTGAATTTTTACCCAACTGGACTGTGTCAGCCCACCTAGGTAGACTCTGAAGATCAAAGAGAAGCATTTAGCTCTTTCCGTGGGTGGCTTATCTCCCCAGTCCCTCATACCCAAACACTGACTCTTTACATTAGTGCCTAATCTGTGTCCTTGAGTTCCTAGAAAGTAGAAAAGGGAATTTTTACAAATCCAGTCATCTTCCATAAACTCTCGTATTTGAGATGGAAAAGACTCCTGGTGGAAGAGTGAAAAAAAAGTCCCTAAGATAAATAAGTAATATAACCTATGTCTACATACCTAGATTACCATCTGTGCAGCATACGAGCCACAGGGAATGCAGATGTTCTCTGCTTTTGGATACAAAATATTCCCAGAAAGACCATCACCTCGTCCCAAACTGTGGGGTTGAGAGGCAGAAACTGCAGTGAGAGAAGCTGGTGAGGAGTGAGGTCAAGTTTTCTAGCTGGCAAATGGATGTTATCAAAACCAGAGATTGCCTTACTAAGACTGGCAAAGCAACCGATTACTGTGTGTGTTTCACCGTGTGTAGTTTTCAAGCTTAAGGAACGTGATCTGCCATTGCAGTAACAATGGTGTTCTATTAAGATTTGTTTTTTCTCCATTTTCATGTCTGTTGTTTCATTTATGTTTTGACCATGTGTTTGCCCTGAGGAGATTTTGTGAAGGCTTCCATTTTGAAACACATTTTTAAAATAATATAGTTAATATACAGTAAGCAAAAATATTCTTGTGTATGTATCCAGAAGTAAAATCTTACTGGTGCACTAAAACTTCATTTTAAATGTCTATCCATTACTATGATAAACAAACCAAAGACGTGATCTTAGAGACTCGAGAGAAAGAACCTCAGTTTGGGGAAGCCAATAGAAGGAACTACTTCTCAGATCCAAGTGTTGCTGAACAGAGAGGAAGGAGGGAGAAGACTGGAGCAAATGTGAACTGGGCAATGTTACATCAGCTCAGGACTAGGAACAGCACATGGAGGAAAAAGCCTCTCAATGACCAGTCTGAGAAGGTGGAGGCTGACGTATTTATATTGGTCAACTCAACCTAAGAGCTGGTGTCATAAGGAAATGAAATAGAGGAAAGAGGCAGAGAACTGACTTTAAAATGTTATTGTCTCATTTTTAAAATGTCTCGGCTCTCTAGGTTTTTTTCGCTGAAAACAATTAAGTGTTCTTGGACCTCCAAGAATCTTGGAGATAAGAGTGTGGCTATTCTAGCCTTCCAAAGGACGGGGATTTGTCGCCTCTGTGGGTAATCTGAGTGATCAAGACTTGTGTCTTTCTCAATAGTCAGGCAAATGCATCCTGTTTTAATTTGAGCCTCAGACATAGGGAAGCTATTTAGAGCAGCTTTGTCTACAATGAAGTTAGTAAAAATAAGTGCTCATTACTTTCCGTGTTGCCATTCATATAACCTTACAGGAATTCTCCATAGGCTGGCAAATTTTAGTACTTATCTGCAAGGCTACTTTGCAACCATGGAATCTGAAGTGCAATTATTATATGAATACTTAAATCAGTCTTTCATGCTTATATTTCTGTCTCCAAGATGTTCTGATGGAAGTAGGTATCACACAAAGGATAGAAGGACAGGTGTAACTTAGTAGAAAAAGATGAAAAAAAAGAACAACACTTGCCTTTTAACCAGTGCTCTTGGAATGAGGTATTTAAGTAAGAATCGACCGAAATGATGGCTCAGTTGACGAGGAAAGATACCTTCCTCCCATCCCCTCTGTTTACGCATACTATTGTTTCAGCCCATGATGTTTTGTTTACTTTGGAAGGAAATATTTTACCCCCTCTGAGATAATTAATTTTTGTCAGCTTCACTGTTTATAAGGGAAACTGAGAAACTGTTAATTGAAATACAGGATGGTCACTGTTTTCAGTAATTTTTGGCAGCATTCTAATTTGTGTCAATCCCAGCCTAATTATTAGATTTTTTGGAAGCAGAAAGCATATTTGATTTTTCTCTTACTAAAATTTTCTCCTGTTTTTTCAAAAATATGTACTGCCTGACAAAAGTTATGTAATTTATGTCAACGTGAGGTGAAATGCCGGTACCTCTGGAATACCAAGAGGTTTATGGCGTCACACCTGGCTCTTCACAGTAGCTCAATATTTAGAAAGCTCACAGACTACAATCTTCCTCTTTTCCACATTCCTACCCCTCAGCCCTGACCAAACAATGTGATTCTTTTAAAGACCTTTTAGCTGGTATTAAGCCACAGTATATGGCCCATCACTAATGACATCACTGAAGTAAACTTCCCAGAAGCCATCAGGGAGAACTCATTTGGAAATCCAATTGAATGTCACTTGCAAAGGGCAGGCTCCTAGAAGAGGCAACCAGTCACGCATTCCTGAGTTATTTGTCGTAAAAGCATTAATCACTGTGAACTCATTTGCTCCCCATGCAAACGCACCACACTGCAGCACAGGAATTCTGTTCCAAGCGATCATTAACGTAGAGAACAGAAGCTGCTGACTGTGGGCAGGGATAATAATCCCTGTCAGATCAGTGGCCAGTATAATGGGACTGTTAACGGTTCCTAATAGAAGTCGGACCTTCCTGACGGAGTGAAGCGGATCAGAGAGGCAGGCAGCTCTACTGGGCAGACAGCCCCATCTCTGGCCCGCTGGAGGATGAAAGGGGCATCAGTGTCGGTCACCGAGTATTGCTAGGGCTCTGAGGTGGCCATCGCTGGGAGCGTGGGCAGCAGCTATGGGCTGGGGAGGGACCCGTGGAGACGCAGCCACACTCTAGCCAGCCGCCGGCCGCAGGCAAGGTTGCCGTCGGACATCTGGCTCTGTGGACATCCCCGAGCCTTGAACTCACCCCACTCCACACTGGGTCACCATGGACAGGGAGGGTGGCTATCCCAGGGACAGTGGCAAGCCGGGCACGGGAGCACGTGACGCGGCTCTGGGACATTCCCAAGCCCCGGCCACTGCTGTGATTGAGGTGCTGACGCGGCTGTGCCGGGGCTCCGCAGTGGGGCTCGGGTGGAGCTGGCAGATACATCTATGGATGCAAGAGGCTTCCAAGAGCTGAGGGAACTGGGGAGCAGGGATGGAAGAGGGATGCTCGCTCTAAACGTAAAAAGTGTAAAATACTGACACTGCGGGATGTTTGCCAATAAGCACAGAGTACCACGGAGGAACTGAATACATGCGTCTAATAGATGAAAGGACGTTGCCAGTGACTCCAGTCACCTTTCCCAGATGAGTTCCCAGAAACCAGAGCAGAGTGGGACACGGCAGTCTTTGTGCCAGAAAACACCACTCATCCTCGATTATGTCGTTTAGTAAAACCTAGTGTTCAAGAGTTTGAAAGATGTGAGAAAACAGATGGTTATAAAGAAGGAGGTGAAGCAGGGAAGCCGCGGGGAGAGGACAGAGTTTGCAGAGGAGCCTCTCCCCGCGCCCTGCCCAGCACCGCCACCGTCAGCAGGACCGTCCCTAACCCTAACCCTAATCCCAGGAGCCAGGCGCCCCGCAGCGGGCAGAGACGGGCTGATGGCTCTCGGCCTCTCCCCCACAGAGGCAAGGCGCACACACCGAGAGTGCTAGACTCCAGGCACAGGGTATAAATGCAGCGGCACTGGGGGAGCGAAACCAGCAAGAGGGAAATTCAGAGACAGTGGCGTGGAAGACCACGCTGGCTGTGAACAGCGTACACGAGACCAACCCGGGGAGGGGGGAGGGAAGACACGCTCCAGACAGACTGTCGAGGCATGAACAGGGGTGTGGAGGGGGAGCAGACACGCTGAGTGCAAAGAGGGAAGGAAACAGCCTGCGTCGGTGACGGAGTGTTGCATGTGCGTGCGTGAGTGTGTGTGTGTGTGTGTGTGTGTGTGTGTTAGGATAGCAGAACAGCAGGCAATACGTAAGACCAGAAGGGTGGTCACGTGTTACAAGAGCCTTGGTAGCCAGACAGAGGAGTCCAGATCAATGTGGTGGGCAGTAGAGACCCACTGTAAGCCCTTGGTGTCTGAGGAGCAGAGCCAAGCCAAGTTCCGGAAAGCTTCATCTGGTGTCTATGTAGGAGGGGAGACTGGAGGGAAAGAGAGAATTGGGGGGGCGCTGGGGGCAGCCGGGGCGCCCTGACTTGACGAGCTCTCACCCTTCCTCCTACAGCACACGTTCATCCTGCCCTTCTCACTAGTCGAGGTCATCCTCAGACCGCACCGCTACCCATTGAGAAAGAAAGGACTCACTCTGTTGACTGCTGCTGCGCTCGCCTATGTCAGCAGGTAAGACTGGCAGAGAAAAAAATCAACTTGGACTGGTCATTCCAGATGCTGAGGAATATTCCAGAAGCAGCACACTGCTCTATAAGCATGCCTTTATCATGGGACAGCAGGGATTTCACCATCTTTTAATTTGCAAGAAAAAATGAATCTTATTGCTTGCTTTTGCCGCTCATGGAAACATCACTTGCCTGAGAATACGTAGGTATGCGTGCGTGCACACACACAGCAGGTCACGAGCTCTCCAACCCCCTCATGAAGAATTCATCTTTGTAAAGCTATGCATGTTACCTTCCCTAGGAAAACATTGATCTTTGGTTCCATCTGTAATTAAAATGTTTGAATGGTTGAATGAGCTAGGGCATCTAAACATATTGCATCTGAAAAGGCATTTGACAGGTTGAGCAGCCAAGGTTTGGTCCGTCCCTCTTGCCTGGATCACCATGGGCTTACTTGCATCAGCATCTGGCACTTGGGCACCAAGAGGGCCTCTGGGCAACTGTCCAGGGGCTTGCAGAACAGCCTCACTGGAGGCCTGGGAGATAATTCAAGGAGCTGGCCTAGATTTCATCATTCAGCCACCTGGCGACACTAATTTTCAGAAATTTTGCCCAATGTCTGTAATCAAGGAAAAGTGCTTGGCCACGCACCCAGAAACTGGAAACCCCCCTTTCTGTTCCACAGCCTTTCATCCACGGCCAAGCTCTGGCTCTACTGGGAGGGGTGTGCCAAGCAAAATACCTGCAGATTGGATGTAAAACATGGTGTTCCTACTCTAGCCTCGACTCACCTGCGCTTTTCACATCTGCCAATCTGGCTAACTCCCCAACCCCCACTGGGGGAAAGTTTCACCCAGGGCAGTGCACTGGTAGAGACAAAAGCCTAGAAGAGAACACAGGCCACAGGACTTGGTCTCCAGCAGCACCTGCTCCCCCTGCCTTTGTCTTAGAGCCGTAAACTTTGTGCCCAGAACTCAGGTGCTGGTTCCTTGCTAGCCTTCCCTTCCCTTTTGCAAGATATGTTCCTCCCACACTTCTGCAGCCTTCGTTCCCTGAGGACAAAGTCCCTTCAGGTTTTTTCTGTCCCTAAGAAATCACTCGCTCAATAAATCCACCCCAGCTCTCCATTGACCTACACTGTTCACTAGCCTGGGCCTCTGCCTTTTAACAAAGGACGTTTTGAGAGAATAAAGCATAGACTGGGGACCTGCTGGTAGCTGAGGTCTGGAGCACGGTGTCGAGGAGGATTCTGAGACTTGTGCTATCATCTGGCAATATCTGCCAATAGCATGTGACTGGAGACTGGTGTTGGAGAAGACTCTGGAGAGTCCCTTGGACTGCAAGGAGATCCAGCCAGTCCATTCTAAGGGAGATCAGTCCTGGGTGTTCATTGGAAGGACTGATGCTAAAGCTGAAAGTCCAATACTTTGGCCACCTCATGTGAAGAGCTGACTCATTGGAAAAGACTCTGATGCTGGGAGGGATTGAGGGCAGGAGGAGAAGGGGACAACAGAGGATGAGATGGCTGGATGGCATCACTGACTCAATGCACATGAGTTTGGGTAAACTCTGGGAGTTGGCGATGGACAGGGAGGCCTGGCGTGCTGCGATTCATGGGGTCGCAAAGAGTCGGACACGACTGAGCGATTGAACTGAACTGAACTGGAGAGTGGTGGGACATGTGTTGTGTATTTTCTGTCTGGCTTAACCAAGAAACAAATCCCTATATAGAATATCTAGGACCTGGGGTAGGGTAAGCATATGCATAAAAGATACATTTTTTTCTCTTGTGTGTGTTGAGAAGCAGCAGGATGGTGGCTGGTTGATGATGCACATGGATTTCCATACTGGTGTTTGGTTTTTTTTGGGTTTTGTTTTTTTTTTTTTTTTTTTTTTTGTGGACTTTCAGCTGATTTTATTCTTTCTTGCCAAGGGTAACTTTTAGACGTTGTATATAAGATAGGATTTTTGGTCTATTAATTTTTTTCTGCCTAAAGACTTGGGAGTTGATCAACAATCCTCATATCTACCCTTATTCTTTCTCCTCAGAAACCAAGGAGGTCAAAGAGTACCTGAGGCCACTGGTATTTGGAGAAAACTGTGATGCCCATAAAGATGAAACACAGTGGTCAAGAGGGTTTGGCTCTTAGCTGCCCGGGCATGTACTCTGACGTGCAGGGAATGTGGGTATTGGAGAAAGGAGGTGTAACTAGAAGGCACTTATTCCTCACTGCCAGGCATTGAGCAAAGGTATGAGGACACAGAGATGTACACGATACCAGGCTGCCTTCAAGAACTGCCCGAGACAGAGGGAGGAAAAGAGACGATGGTCAGACAGGGTGATGGGACTCTCAGAGGGAGAAGCACAGGGTGCTGGGGGATGTCAAGGACTGGCTTTTCAAGGGAGGCGGTGTCCAAGCTGAGACTCGAAGAATAAGTAGAAGTTAAATCAACAGCGATGTGGAAAAGAGCATCAGGCAGAGGGAAGGGCATATCCGAAAGGCTGGAGGAGCTGAGGGCGTGGCTGAACTGGAAGACAGGGAGGAATTAGATCAAGAATCCACATCAGTGGGTTCAGACTTCTAAATGGAGGGGGTTTTCTCTGTGAAAGTTTTCGCAGACAGGTGAAATAACGTGGCTTGTGGAAGAAAGATGACTAGAAAGACAATTCTGGCTGGAAAGTGTGGAAATTAAAGAGGAACAAGACAGGGAAGCCCGTCTGTGGCATCTGCATAACTCAGGAGAGTTGATGTTGGCTTACAGATGGCGATAGCAATCAGTCTGCAAACAGAATCAGAGAGGGTGGGTGGTGGAAGGCTCAGCGGGTTAAATAGCATGGCCAAGGTCACACGGCAAGGGCAAATCAAAGCTGAGACTTAAATCACGGACTTTCAAATCCAGTTCTCTTTTCAGTGTATTCCGATGGCCGAGTATTTGTTCACTCCCTGTTTGGGGCTTCCCTGGCGGTTCAGATGGTAAAGAATTTGCCTGCAATATGGGACACCCAGGTTCGATCCCTGAGTCTGGAAGGTCCCCTGGAGAAGGGAATGGCAACCCACTCCAGTATTCTTGCCTGGAGAATCCCATGGCAGAGAAGCCTGGACTAACACTGTGTAAAACATACGCTACTATATGCTAGAGGGTGAGAATGCAAACAATCTTACCATCATCTCTAGAGTCTAAAAGCTTGCAGGAAGTCAGGCTCGGGTCTGTGCTCACACTGTACGTCACAGTGAAATAATGGAGCAAATGAAGGGAAGGGACGGAGCCCTATCCCCAGCAGGAATGTAGGCGGGTGGACCCTGACAGGGAGTTGAAGTGATTTGGGATTGGGGTTTTCTTATCATTAATGAGGGGCTTCCCAGGTGGCTCACTGGCAAGCAAGTTGCCTGCCAATGCAAGAGATGAGAGTTCGACCCCTGGGTCGGGAAGATCCCCTGGAGAAGGAAATAGAAACCTGCTCCAGTATTCTTGCCAGGGAAATCCCACGGACAGAGGAGCCTGGTGGGCTACAGTCCACGAGGTCATGAAAGAGTCGGACACAATTTAGTGATGAAACAACAGTAACAAATCGTTAAGGAAGTGAAAAATCAGCACTCTGGACAGTAGGTCTCATTTTGCTGGAATGGACCAAAGGCGTTCTACGCTGCCCTCCTGTTTGACAGCTCCCCACTCTGGCTGTTCCCTCACCAGGGGAGCTCAGATTCACTGCCGCCAGCTGCCTCCACCCTTACATAACACTCTGGGGGCACACGGCCTTCTCGGCCACAGATGGCCATCCACAAGTCCCACAGACTGTGGATGTCCATGGAGATATTTTAGAGTCATCTGTCAGGCGTGTCCGTTTGGATGCTCAAATAGGGAAACCGCATAGCAGGAATGAGGTAAAGAATATGGTCCCGAGCCAGAGAGAGCGTGGGAAACCAACATGAGTCAAAAAAATGGCAACCACCCTGACCCAGGGAAGCATTTCTCTGCTGAAACCACATTACAATGACTTAAAAATAGTCCCCAAGACCATGGGGACGGCCTCCTATGTGGCACTTGCTTTTCTGTTATTTTTCAGATTGCAAAATTGGAGGGTTGGCCCCGAAGAGGGAAAATAAAGCTTCGCAAAGTAGTAATAACTGTAAATCTTTCATTTCCTTTGGAAAGCATTAGTCATCTATAAATATGGTGGCTCGCTCACTCCTCCCTTCTCTCTCACCCCGGAACACCTCACCTAGCTCTCTCTGAGGCCATGCTGAAGAGCAGGAAAACAGAAATGTTCCTCCTGCTGGCTTTTATTCACTCTTTTATTGAACAAATATTTCCCCTAACACAGGACTGGTCCTGCTGGGAGAAGCAAAGTTACATAAGGCCAAGTCCCAGCCTGGAGGGGGTTTGTGCTTAATAAGTGGAGATAGATGAGCCATGCATACAAATTATAAGAACACAAGATGGGAAGTGATAAAATGTCATAACAAGTACGAGGAGCCAACAGGAACACAAGGAGGAAGCGGTTACGTCTGGCTGGGCCATGTGGGAAGGACTTTATCAAAGGTGTTGTTGGATCTGGGCCCTCAAGGACTGGCTGGATTGGAGCAGCAAAAAAAAAAAAAAAAAAAAAAATAGGAGAAACTGAACAACACAGCACAATCGCAAAGCCAAGAGGACACAGATCACGTTAAAGCAACAACACAGCACAATCGCAAAGCCAAGAGGACACAGATCACGTTAAAGCAACAACACAGCACAATCGCAAAGCCAAGAGGACACAGATCACGTTAAAGCGATGAAGAAACTAACAGGAAATGGCCCTGGAACTGCCCGCTCACCGTCTTGCAGATGGCAGGCTGGAGGGGGCTGGACATGGTTTAGGCTATGTGAAATGTGCCTGTTGCTGCTGTTTGCTTGCCGTGGCGTTAGGAGTGAGAATTATAACTTGGCCAGAGAGTCATGCTTTAAAAAAAAACGATCTTGACAACAGTACCTATAATGGATTGAAGTGACAAGACGTGGAAAGCAAGAATCAAGCAATATCCAAATAAAAAGTCATCCAGAAGACTCTGAAGTTATCTAGTTCAGCCGCAATGGTTTATTCTTCATCCACGGATATTTCACAATTTCAGCGTCACCCCACGTCTGGATGCTTGGAACATCCTTCTGCAAGGGGTCTCGTCCTCCAAGACCTCCATCTCCAAGGGATCTTAATAACTCAGTGAGTGTTCACACATGGCCCTGTGTGCACTGTCCTGAGCATTCCTCTCCCTCACGGACTGCAAAGTCACAGTACCCAACCTCCGGGATCCACCACCCGAACTGGGACTTGCCTTAAGGTCAGCTTACCGCCCTGCTGCTATCTCGGCCCACACTGCCCCTGCCCATCAGTCTCTGCTGTTGGCAGAAGTAGGATGCTGCTGCTGCTACTGCAGCAGCCCCAGCTGGCCTGCAGCACACCAACGCCTTGCGTTTGATAGACCAGAAATCCGCTGATGCAGTAGGTGTCTCTGCCAGTGTATCCAGTATTGCATGCCAGGCGCAAGTGTCACACAGATATGCAGCTATAACCCAGCCTGGGGAGAGAGAGCTGTAAAGTCACTGCTCAACTGCAGTTCTTATGGGGAAAGAAATGATTCTTTTCTTCTGTTCTGTGCTCACTCGGGTGTAATAACCCTCTAAGTTTTTGCACCCATTTACACATGCACAGTTACACACATAGACATCTTACCCAGAGAAGATGTTAGAAACTGCCAGAAGGGCAAACTGAGCTGAGTTCCAGGACCAGCCTCCTTGCTTTACATGCACCAACAATCCTCTCTATCCCCTCTAGTGCACTGTGTAAATTCCCTCCCAGAGCCACTGTGACCTTTTCCTGAGATGTGACCTTAGTCCAGGTGGCTTAGATGGCACCATTGTTTTACAGCCTACAAAGTTGGGGTCAGAATCCTAGCTTCATTTTCCACAGAAGAACTCCTTAGCCCTCATGTGAATTAGTATAGGAAAATAAATATGAAGATGCCACACAGCTTCCCCTGTTATCAACATCTGGGGTCCAGGCCAGCCTGCATGCAAATTGAAGAGGAATGGAAATGGAGGGCTAGGCGTGGAAATGAGTGTCTACACTTTTCATTCTTCCTGTGCAAATCTCACTTCCTGCTCACCCAAAATGCCTGTTACAAAAGTAAGAGATAAGAAGAGGTTGAAAAGGGAGATAGCTGTACAATTAGGAATGAGGGACATACCTGAGATATATTACTGGTGGAACAGAATGGGGTTTTATGGATTGATTGGTGTGTAGTAGGCTAATGAAAAGGAAAAATCAAGGAGAATTCTCAGGATTTTCAGCTGGTGAGCTGAGAAGATGGTGATTCCCTTAAAAGATATGGAAAAGTTAGAGAATAAATAGTTTTGGGATATAATGTTAAAAAGCCAATTTAAAAGCCCATATCTGGGTCCCATTCCAGAAGATTCTGGTTTAATTGGTTCAGGATATGTCCTGGGCATCAGAATTTTTAGAATCCCCAAGGCAACTCTGAATTCAGCCTGGTGGCTCAGACGGTAAAGAATCTGCCTGCAATGCAGAAGACCCAGGTTCAGTCACTGTGTCGGGAAGAGCCCCTGGAAAAGGGAATGGCTACCCATTCTAGTATTCTTGCCTGGAGAATTCCATGGACAGAGGAGACTGGTGGACTACATTCAGTCCATGGGGTCACAAAGAGTCATGGCTGAGTGACTAACGCCCTAAAGACAACTCTAAATCTTCAGTCAAAGATGAGCTACTTGTCTAGAGGAACTTGCAATTGGAAATGCAGACCGCGGTCTCCAAGGAGGTGGAACTGGGAGATGCAGGAAGTGGAGCCCCTCGGTGGGATGAGGTTTCTCAAGAGACGACAGAGGGAAGAGGAAAGAAGTGGGCAGCAAAGGCTGAGGAAACGCCCTTCTCTGAGGGGCCGTATGACCAGACGGTAGAAAACCAGGAAGATGCAAGAACCCCATGGCCCTGAGGGAGGAGGAATCTTTGAGGCAGAAGGGAGCCTTCCAGCGAGGGTGGACAACAGTTTTAAATGCTATGAAGAGGCTGCCACCCCCAACAACTGTCATTAATACTGGTATTTTAAACACCCACCCAGGTAAACTATTTATCTAACACTCTAGCTTCACAGTTTCTTTTCACTCCTTTAAAAAATATATATATTTATTTATTTATGCTTTTTGCTTCCCACCTAAGATTTATTTGAAAGTAAATCATGCAGGAAATTTATTTTTAGGGCATTAGTAGAACTTCACAGCTTTATATTAAAAAAAAAAATTAACTCTTGTAGTTATTAAAGCTAGGAAAGTGAAAGTGTTAGTAGCTCAGTCGTCTCTGACTCTTTGTGACCCCATGGACCGTAGCCTGCCAGGCCCCTCTGTCCATGGAATTCTCTAGGCAAGAATACTGGAGTGGGTTGCTATTTCCTTCTCCAGATATTCCTGACCCAGGGATCAAACCTGGGTCTCCTGCATAGCAGACAGATTCTTTACCGACTGAACCACCCAGGAAGCTATTTTCCTTCATATTTCGTCAGGAACAGAAACCCTGGACAAATAGGTGAACAGAGGCAGGAGTTTCGAAGTCAGTACCAGCTCCACCTACATACTAAGGAGTCATCAGGTAACAAGGTCTCAGGGGAATTTTCAGTGCAGGAAGTCTTCTGCTAACTTGTCGAATTTATTTGCAAAATGTAAATACAAACTGTGCTTGCTTTCTGGCATCAGATGTAACTGTGACCCTCCCCCAGGGTTATTTATGAAGTCTATGAAAACATGGAACCAGAGGAACCTATCATTCTGTTTATTCTGCTGGTCTCGAAAGATATGAATGAGAATTAAAACGTTGAGAATTGTGTGCCTGCAGCTGACCAAACCCTTAGTTATCTACTAACCTCTAACCCAACAGACTTCCACTATTGATAAGATACAGAAAATACAAATTTCATGATCCTCATTTGATGCTACAAGATTTAGGATGAGGAGATTATAAAAGATTAATGTTTGGCTACTACTTTATGCCCTCCTAGCCTTACTCACACAGATTCACACGGCAGACAGCTCCATATACAGTATTCATTGCCAAACTAAGGGTCAGAAGCATTGGCCTCTTCAAAGTATTAATAAAGTGAGCAGCCAATTAACTACCATTTGGAAGGCTACTGTTACACTTCTGCGGTGTTCTTGATGCGTCAGCAGCCAAGGCCTGCCTGTAGAAGCCGCAGCGAACAGCAGTTAAAAGGAAACACTGGTGCTTGTAGGGCCACCTCAACAGTCATTTATTTAAAAATAAGGAACTTGGGAAACAGATAACGCATATCAGATAAAATCCCCGTCCTCACAGCGCTCCCAGAAGCCCTGAAGGAAGACAGACAAATATGAGACCAAGGTAAATTCATGGTCGCGGAAGCACAGGGCGTGGCAACCTAGTCCGATGGGGGTCGTGGGAACTGTGGGAAGAATGGGCAAGAAACTTTTTCTGGAGAAATGAACTTTTAAGCTGAAATTCAAACGTGAGGGAGATTCAGCTAGGGACAGAATAAGAAGTGTCCTAGGAAGGGTGAAGGTCAGAGTTGCTCCAGAGACGACAGCAGGCTGCAGAAGCTGCGGAGCTTGGTCCATTCAAGAAACAGAAATGGGTCCGCAATGGTGGGGCTGCAGATCTGAG
>SJXQ01001568.1:187608-198547 GCA_006408695.1 Aepyceros melampus | reverse complement strand
TGTGGATCCCCTGGGAGGAGGGGGAGTGCTGGGAACAGGTATTTTTCTTTTAGAGACATTATTGAGTTGCTGCAGTGTGGAAAGTGGACGGAATGGAGGATCCTGGATTGAAATCATGAAATGAGTACCCAGCAGAAATACCTAAATAGGATTCCATGGGATCAGATTGGTAGCTAGGGAGGACCTGAGGCTTCCCTCATAGCTTGGTTGGAAAAGAATCTGCCTGCAATGCAGGAGACCTGGGTTCGATTCCTGAGTCGGCCCCGAAGAAGGAAATGGCAATCCACTGAAGTATTTTTGCCTGGAAAATCCCACGGACAGAGGAGGCTACAGCCCATGGGGTCGCAAGAGTCGGACACGACTGAGCAACTAAACCATCACCACCAGGGAGGACCTAACACTGACTGAGGGGGAGGACTAGGACGATTCAGCTGCACACAGGCTGAGTGCCTTTCCCTCCCTCCCCCACGCCTCCCATCTTCTGCCTCTCCTTCCGTCTCCCCCTCCCTCTCTCTCTTCCCTTTTTACACATATCCTGGTAAGCCATAAGGAGATAATAGCACCTGAGCATGACTATCTCTGCACTCAAGCCTCTCTGTGGACCGCCCTGCATTAAATTGACTGCCATCTCCCCTGACACCCTTTGTATTTACCGCCGTTAGTTAGTTATCACACTTAAAACTTTCTCTGCACCTTCTCTGGGAAAGCACAGACTTCATTAACTTATCTCAGGAACTTTCCTTTACAAACCTTACTCTGGAGGAAACAAAAAGTAAATAAATAGAAACTTTCCAGACCTCTAGGGAAACGTCCTTATTGGTAGACTATCTTATATAAATGTGCATGGAAACTAGGAAGCCCTACATTCAACTCTAGGAAGTAAACAAAGCAAACAAATTAATGCAACCCGTTTGGAGTCTGTTTGGAGCTCCTCATCGACCCCAAACCCTGGGCCTAGGTACTTGAGGGTATTTGCTTTCTGTCCCTAAAATGTTCCTTTCTGTCCCTTTCTCTGTCCTGTCTGCGATGCAGCCAGGCAGGAAAGAAGTGTCATGAGTGTCCTTCTAGAATGCACCCACGGGATACACGTGTCACAGAATTCCAGCATTAGTCATAATGCTAATAACTGCTATTGTTTTCAATCCAGTCCTGTTTTGAGGACATGAAAGCAGCATCTAGACAAGTCCAGGGCAGCAGGGCGACACCAGCAGGGCCAGAACGAGGGACACACACAGCATGAAATTTACCATTTCAAGTACACAGTTCAGTGGCACTGAAGACATTCTCACTGTTGTTCAGCCATCACCACTATCCTTTTCCAGAATGTTTTTCTTCCCAAACTGAAGTTTTGTACTCCTTACACAGAAACTCCCCGTTCCCTCCTCCCCTCAGCCCCATTCCGCTTGGTCTCTATGCGTTTGATGACCCTAAGCACTTCACATAAGTGGAATCATACAGTATTTATTGTCCCTTTGTGACTGGCTTATCTTACCTAGTATTCTCAAGTTCCATTCATCTTGTAGCACATGTCAGGATTTCCTTCCTTTTGAGGGTGGCATAGCGCTTCCCCGGTGGCTCAGCAATAAAGAATCTGCCTGCAGTGCAGGAGACTTCAGAGATGTGGGTTTGATCCCTAGGTCAGGAAGATCCCCTGGAGGAGGGCATGGCGACCCACTCCAGTATTCTTGCCTGGAGAATCTCATGGACAGAGGAGCCTGGCGGGCTACAGTCCATAGGGTTGCAAAGAGTCGGGCACGACTGAAATGACTTAGGACACGTGCATGCAAGGGTTGCGTAATATTTCACTGTGTGTGTACACCTGTCCCACACTTTATCTGTTCATCTGTAAATGGACACTTGGGTTGCTCTCATATTTTAATTATTGTGAGTAATGCTGGTACTCATAGAACATAGGAGTACAAATATCTCTGAGTCTTTGCTTTCAGTTCTTTTGAGTCTGTGCCCAGAAGTGGAATTGCTGGATCATATGGTAATTCTAGGTTTAATTTTTTGAGGAACTGCCATACTGATAGCAGTTACACCATTTACATTCCCACCAACAACAGTGCCCAGGGGTTCCAATTTCTGCACATTCTCTTCAACACTTGATGTTTTTTTCTTTCTTTCTTTCTTTCTTTCTTTTTTATAGAAGATAGTCTAATGAGTATGAAGGTAGTATCTGACTGCAGTTTTAATTCACATTTCCCTAATGATTAGTGACACTGAGTATCTTTTCCTGTATTTGCTGACCATGTGTATATCTTCTTTATTGAAAGATCTATTCAAGTCCTTTTTCCATTTTTCATTGGATTTTTTATTTCCTGTTGAGTTCTAGGAATTCTTTATATATTTGCATATTTTGGATAATCAGATGCATGATTTGTAAATATTTTCTCCATTCTGTGTTTCCTTTTATATTCTGTTGGTTGTGTCCTTTGATACATTGAGATGAACCTCACTCACCTCACCCTAGTCCTGGCCCTGATATTAGCCCTTCTCTCTTCCAACAAAGCATTTGACAAAGTATTTGAAACAACCAAGAATGCTTGGGTTCTAAAAGGTGAATTAAGTGCATCATTTTCATTCCTCCATCTGAACTCTTATGACAACCTGGGATATCCAAATCTGAACATCATTTCTGAAGCATAAGCTAGGCTGTGCTAAGTTTTACAAGGGATGAATAGCCATAAAGAAATTGCTGAGGCATGCCCACTGTGCCATCCCTCGGAGAAGAGAAGCTTTTAAACTCTTATAGAATGATTACAATATGCCAGACGCTGTTGTGTGTAATTTGCATGTGTTAAATTAACACCCTTAATCTTTGCAATAGCCTTATAAGGTGTATACCCTGTGCACCCTCACTTTATACAGAGCTTAGGGGGAGAGGAAAGCTTAATAAATTAGTGAAGGCAGCATGGCTGGTAGGAAGCAGAACTAGGATCTGAATCACGGAAGCCTGGTTCCACATTCCCTACTCTTAACCAACTATAAACTGTAGCTGCTATATCATCTGCCTCATATTTAAGGAGTTATTTCAGACTCTGGCATCTTCTGGTGCAGTTTGTTCCAGCAAACTGCATTTTTAGGCTTCACTTAGACATCACGGCTCCTCTCCTAGCATTTCTTTTCCTTCTCTTGGCTGACAGAAATGACTTATATTCTATCCTCACAAGAGCAAAATCTGAGCCTCCTGGAGATCCATCCATTCCTACTTAATACTCTACCCCTGGCTATTTCCCCGAGCTGCAATCGAGGCCAACAATTAAACCCCAGGCCTATTGTATCAGAGTAGTGGTGCTGCGTCTCTGCCCCTCCTACCCCAACAGGCTTAGGGGAGCTAATGGAAAGCCACATTTAACTCTTGGGTACAGAAAAGCAAACCCCACTTATCTGGCTGAGAGTGAGCATATTGGGCACCATCTTAGCAAGTTCAATGTCTCAGCAGGTCGTATCTCTCAGGGGAAGAAATAATCCATGTTCTTACACATTTTGTTTAGCTAATGGTGTGTACAATGTTTTCCCATATTCTTTTACAATCGCTGAATTTTAATGGATTGGGTAAAACAGCCCAGCCCAGTGCATAAAACAGAAGGTCTCAATGAAACAGTCTAGTTATCCAGGAAATACTCACTTCTGTAGCTTCAGAAAACACCTCAGCTGTTAAAAAAAAAAAAAAAATGTCCCCTGGGTTTCTTTTCCTCTGCCTGGATTCCAGGATATCATTGGTCTTGAAGGGACTACGGCTTTCTCCCTGCTGCTGTCCTAACCAGTGTGATTTGTCATTTTTTGCAGGATTCTATGGATCTACTCTGAGACGGGTACATGGGTATATCCTGTGTTTGCCAAACTCAGCCCAGTGGGTCTAGCAGCCTTCTTCTTTCTCAGCTACATCTTTACCATTGGCATCTACCTATTTGGAGAGAAGCTCAACCACTGGAAATGGGGTCAGTTCACTTCTCATTTCCCTACAGAAACATTTCTTTGTTGTGTGTCTTTACTCCTCCTGAAAACAGAAGGATACTCAAGTAAAGCAGAAGGCAGTAATGTTTGATGCCTTTGTCCAAAGTAGGAACAAGTCTGGGGGAAGTCCCACTTTGTCAAAAGACCCCATCAAATTATCTCCCCCACTGCTCCTCCAAACAACGCCTCATTTAACTTTACAGCTAAAAGCCATCTTGTTTAGAGAGCTTCGGATCCAAAGAGCGCGGTGTCACCCTCCATGAAAAAATGGACTCAGAACCTCCCTCCCTTGAGTGGGGACTTGAGATTCACAAGCTCTTC
Source organism: Aepyceros melampus (assembly GCA_006408695.1). Lineage (NCBI taxonomy): Eukaryota > Metazoa > Chordata > Mammalia > Artiodactyla > Bovidae > Aepyceros > Aepyceros melampus. The sequence continues at coordinate 194,266 of SJXQ01001568.1, read as the reverse complement.
AATGTCAAGATTTCTTCTTCGACTGAAATGGGTCCAGGTGACCTTCTGAGCTCCTTCCACCCTCAGCTGTGCCTTCCCTGAAGAGTTACCACCCCTCTCCCACAAGGTTGCTTCTCAGACTTCAGTAAAGTGTTCCTCAGGTAAAATCACACCCTGTACTTGAGATCAGAATTCTCGTTGGAGGTTTTAGGCAATGTGAGTATGTCAGAGAGCTGAGCTTTCTAATTATAGGTAGGCAGAACCATGTTGCTTCTTCATAGCAAAAAAATAAGCCTAACTTAGTTGGTTTTAAAGTGAAAGATTTCATTCTCCTCCCTGCTTCCCCTACGGCTCCCACCCCCAGAATAATTTCTTTTGGAAAAGTAACCACGGAAAACTCAGGTTGCGAAATATCCACGATTTGTTACCTACCCTAGGAGAAGTGCGGGAACTCCACTCTGATTTTGTACATAAGGAAGGCAAGAGTCACACACAGTCCCCCACCACACACCCACGAGCCATTCTGTTCTATTAAAATAGAAGTGCATCTTCCGCCCAATCTATGAACTGGTGTGAAAACATAAGCCTGTGTATGCAAAAAAATTAAAACGAAAAACCAACAGTCTGAAGGTTCAGTACAAGAGTGTATATTTCTGAGAGGAGACTGAGACCCTGGAGAAATAAGCATACAACTTGGCTTTTTCACATATTTTCGACTCTTGGAGAATTTAACTGGTTAAGAAAGCCTCAAAGGCAATATTCTCCTTGAAAGCAAACATTAAAAAAAAATGAAATACTAAAAATTACTCAAAAAATCAGGATTTCAAATCACAGGAAATTATCCAGAAAAAAAAAAAAAAGTGTTGACATTTCAGATGTGCTGACTTCTGATTCTAACTAGTTTTGGCTTCCTGAAGTTCTGGGTAGATTTTTGATGCCTTCCCAAAATCTATATTAAAAAGAAAAAAACAAGGAAGGAAGGAAGAAAACTAATCCATTTAAAACTTGGCAGAAAATGTGCAGAGAAAAAAGTGATTACTCAGAGCTTAGAGAACAATAACTTTTTAAATCAATTGTATTGAGTTCAATAGGATTAATTTTAAAATTGACAGGTTACAGTGACTTTTAAACATTTTATTGAATTAAAAGAAAAACAAAATTTTCACTGCATTCATATTATTGAAATTGCTGTTTTCAACACAAAGCCCTTTTAACAAGCCGAAAGCCCCAGTGAGCAAATGAGTTAGTGTCAACATGTGGTCACTCATTTGCACCGTGCATGTGTGAATATTCATGTTAGGGACAGACACTACCATCAGTGGCTGTGTTTCTCTCTTCTCTCTAGACTTTTAACTCCTTAAGAATAGAATGAGTATTATACATGAATTCTATGTAGCATTGGAATAGGATGTATTATATTCTGAACTAATGTTAATTATAAACAGTTAAACAAGAAATTAAAAGAGAAATTAGATCACATAAAATTCCAATGGCAGTGAACACTGGCTTGCACGTTCATTCACTCTGTCATGTCGGACTGTTTGTGACCCTGTGGACTGTAGGGACAGACACTACCATCAGTGGCTGTGTTTCTCTCTTCTCTCTAGACTTTTAACTCCTTAAGAATAGAATGAGTATTATACATGAATTCTATGTAGCATTGGAATAGGATGTATTATATTCTGAACTAATGTTAATTATAAACAGTTAAACAAGAAATTAAAAGAGAAATTAGATCACATAAAATTCCAATGGCAGTGAACACTGGCTTGCACGTTCATTCACTCTGTCATGTCGGACTGTTTGTGACCCTGTGGACTGTGGCCCACCAGGCTCCTCTGTCCATGGGATTTTCCAGGCAAGAATACAGGAGTGGGTTGCCGTTTCCTACTCTAAGGAATCTTCCCGACCCAGGGATTGAAAGTGTGTCTCCTCAGTTTCCCGCATTAGCAGGCAGATTCTTTACTACTGAGCCACCTGGGACGTTAGCCATGTCCCGAGTGAGCACTAAATCACCTGCAACTAAAGAGACCTAAATATGTGGAGACTTTTCTCACTTCCTATCCTGCCGGAAGCCCTGCAGAGACAGTGAAAGGGAAAGTCACTGGTCATGCCTGACGCTTTGCAACCCCATGGACTACACAGTCCAAGCAGTTCTCCAGGCTAGAATACTGGAATGGGTAGCCTTTCCCTTCTCCAGGGGATCTTCCCAACGAACCCAGGTCTCCCACATTGCAGGCAGATTCTTTACCAGCTGAGCCACCAGGGAAGCCCAAGAATACTGGAGTGGGTAGCCTATCCCTTCTGCAGGGGATCTTCCCGACCCAGGAATGGAACTGGGGTCTCCTGCATTGCAGGCGGGTTCTCTACCAACAGAGCTATCAGGGAAGCCTGAAAGCTCTGCAAGTCTTCCTCAAATGACAGATGAAAGTCTGAGTCTTCAGAAGGCTCACAAGGGTCTCTGTGAGCCAGGCCCTGCCTTGACTCTTGCTCACCTACCTGCGATAATGCATTCAGGTCCTCAGTGATAAGATGACCTGTAGGAAGGGCAATTGCACAGCTCCCTTTGCCCAGGACCGTCCTGGTTAATGCCTGCTGTGCACAAGTGAACAGTTTTACCCTGGCCAGGCTTGAACAACACCTCCTTCTACCTCTGAGTCCCTCTCCAAGCCCTCTGTTCTGGATGTATGAAAACATGTAGGTAGCCAGCTGCTCTGTCCGAATTGAGGGCTAACTGTACTCTGGCCTTGCCCACAGCCTGAGCTTCCTTGGATGAGAACAGAAATTGAGAGGAGTGCTTTGATGATGCGGTGGGAGGCAGTGGTTAGGAGAAAACTTCTGTGCCTGATTGCCTGGGCTCCTCCCTTGGGCTCACCACCTACAGACCTGTGACCCTGGGCAAGGCACTCCATATCCTAGCATTCTGGTTTTCTCTTATGCATCATGGAGACAATTTTAGTTCCCTCCTCATAGGATTCTGAAGGATCAGAAACGACTTGGGAAATGTCAACTGCCAAGAACAGGATCTGGCACAAAGGGTTAGTCAACTACTGCCGTAATAATTACATTATTAGTATTGCTGTAATAATTTCATTCTCACCAAGGAAAAATCAGTAACCTTCTTTTCTATGTGGATATTCCAATCTTCTCCTGCAACAGCATGCACACATTATCAGTTTTCCCCAGCGGAAGGTGATTAAAAGTAGCAACCACCTGCTGCTGCTGCTGCTGCTAAGTCACTTCAGTCGTGGCTGACTCTGTGCAACCCCATAGACGCCATCCCACTAGGCTCCTCTGTCCCTGAGATTCTCCAGGCAAGAACACTGGAGTGGGAGCAACCACCTAACAGAATGCAAATTGACAGAGGTAGTGTAGTTCCTGAAGAACTTACAGAGTGAAATGGGAGGTCAGGCTAAATGAGGCTAAAATTAATTGGAATCTCTGCTACTGAAATCCTGAGCTACCCTCCCCGGGGGTCACCAGCCTGCCACCAGGTGATCAAGAAGTATCCGTTAGGACCCGGGTCATATGCAGGTGTCTCTCGAGTAGTCGTGCTCAAATGTGAGTATAGATTTACGAAATCACTAGGGGAATTTTAAGAATACTAAGTCCCAAGCCCACCCCAGACCAATTAAATCTATCCATGGAGATGGACTTGGCATGGGTATTTTTCAAAACTTCTCAGTTATTTTAATTTATAGTCAGAGTCAAGAACCACTGTCACAGACCAGTGCCTCTCAAACTTGTATGCACCTGCAAATCTTGTTAAAATTAGGATCTTGTTAAGATGTAGACTCTCATTCAGTAGATCTGAAGAAAAGCTTGGAATTCTGTCCTTCCAGCGTGTGCCCCCAGAGAGACGGCCACTGCTGGTCTGAGAACAAGGCCCGATGTGCCACAGGACGCTGGACTCCTCCCAGCTGAGATAATTGAATCTACTAGCTTGCTTGTGCAATGTGGTGTTTTCCCAAGTCAGCTGCTTGGACGAGAAGGAAGTGCCTCTCAAACTTGTATGCACCTGCAAATCTTGTTAAAATTAGGATCTTGTTAAGATGTAGACTCTCATTCAGTAGATCTGAAGAAAAGCTTGGAATTCTGTCCTTCCAGCGTGTGCCCCCAGAGAGACGGACACTGCTGGTCTGAGAACAAGGCCCGATGTGCCACAGGACGCTGGACTCCTCCCAGCTGAGATAATTGAATCTACTAGCTTGCTTGTGCAATGTGGTGTTTTCCCAAGTCAGCTGCTTGGACGAGAAGGGTGTTGGCAATGACGGTCATGTGTGCACACTTTCTGCCTCCTCATGCATCATGTCAATGGGTGAAAATGAGGAGAAGCTTTAGAAGGGCAATAACCGTGAGTGACACCAGGAATCAAGTGTAAACTTGGAAGTGTATGACATCCTCCAGGGGTATATAAATGCAGAGAGCAAGCCCTGGGCACCAGGAGACAACCCTGTCAGGCCCGCTGGAAGGTGCCGCTGGCCTTCAAAAAGACGCTGTGGCTCAGAAAGCTCTCAAGAGGTTCCAGAGGACCAACCTGCTTGAGTTGTTACCATCTCATTCCCAGACCTGTACTAGCTTTTCAGTGTCATGGAACAGAGGGGTGGACAAGCACTGAGCCAGTTATTGGGGCCAAAACCCACAGGGTAAGAGCCATTTTCTATGTTGCAGGCAGAGTGAGGTGGAACACGGATTTCCATCACTGACAAAAGCCAACAGGGGGGTGCGGTCTTTGTTCGATCACTGAAAGCTTGGCTCACTGTGTCTGAGCACCTAGAGAAGGTCTCGACAGATTGCTTCCACTCTGAATGCTCAAAGAGAGGGGCTGCCATGGGGTCCCAACACAGGCCTCCTTCTCTGCCACGTAATATTTAACTTTGCTTTTTGTTTTTCCCCCTTCTTGATAAGATATAAAGATGCTGACGCCAGGACACAAGTCTATCAGGAAGAAAAACCCAACAACCCACAAGATATATCAGGCATGAAAGGGGCCAAGTGCCTCCAGGCCAAAATGCAGAGCCTCTTATATGTAGGTGTGGCTGCAGAGGCAGTCAGCTTACCTGTGACCCGTGGTCCCTGTCCTCATATTTACACTGGGGCTATGTGCCAGGCGCATCCTTTGTCAAGGCTCAAGACCACAGATTCTTTCCCCACCAGGATAGTTTATAAGCTGAAGATTCCAATCTGGCCAAGTAACCTTGTGATGGTGCCTTGGACAGAATGATATTAAAACCTTCCTTTAATATCATTTCCTATAGATTAGATTTATTTAAAGGAGATTTTATTGTTGAAAGCTGCTTAGAGGCCATCTAGTATATCCCGTCGGTTTTATCCATGAAGAGATTTGTTATAAGGTCTATCTTGCGTATTGTCCCTGATCATTTCATAAAAAAGAATCCTACCGTGAGTTGACTCCACATGTATGTATAAAGCATAACCCCACTGGGCACCATTTAGTCAAAAAGAAGAATACAGCTCCTTTTCGCATTTCTTGTCCTAACTTCATCTCTCTAAGCTCTAAGAGAGTCCACTCCGGATTATTACTTTCCCTCTTCCTCAGCCTCTTTTCCCTTGAGGATTTCTCCAGCCAGCTCTCAATTCCATCTCCTCCCACTACTTTCTGCACTGTGACTTGTACTCATCTATGTTCGAATCTCTTCTTCTAACACCTCATATCCCCCCAACAGTCTGCCTTCTCACCCTTTTCCAAGCCAAGCCTCTGAAGCTCAACAAATGCTCTTCAGATTTTCAGCTCTAAGTCAGTAGCTTTTATGATTGTGGATACATAGGTGTCAATTTTTTGAAATAGTATGATTTTACTTATCCCGTGTTCCAACTGTACCAATAATAAGGCATATAATTATGTATGTGTCCATAGTGATGTTGACTAAAGGAGTGGTTTCCCTTACCATGCCTGCAGAAAATGTTTGAATTTTGCATGAGACAAACATTAAATGTTTGGCCTAAAATACCTCTACTCCTTGGTACTAACAGAGGATAAAGAGAGGACTGAAATAATTCAGGATGGGAGGAGATCAGAATGGGGTAGTAGGAGTATGCCGGGCTCACCTTCCCTCATGAACACATCAGAACCACAAGTACGTATAGAGCAACTCTCGCCGAGATCAACCTGGGGACCAGCAGAGCAGCTATTCTACAACCCAGGCTGTAAAGAAAGATGCACGCAGAGCTGAGGAGGAGGGAGGAGAAGCAATCTGCTCAGGACCTCCCCTCACGGGTGGGGGACACAGGGGAGGGGGAGGTATCACGGGCGAAGGGATCCTCCCTGGGGAACAAGGACTTTGAACCATGTATCAGGCACCTCAGCCCTTGGGTCCGACATGGGAAAGATGAGCCCGCTTGGCTTGCTTGAGAACCAGTGGGGTTTACTAAGCGCTGTAAGAACTGAGCCTCCACTCTTAAGGAGGTCACACACACGTCTGCTTCCTCCCCACGACAGCACAGAGGCAACTGGTTGCAAAACGCTTGGGGACCGCCTCGGGGTGCCCCCCAGCCTGCACCAGGCTCCGGCTCCAGGCCCTCTTGCTCTGGTGGTGCTGGTCTCCTCTGAGGCAGAGGCCACCGTTGCCAGCGAGAGTATGCACACTCAAGGGTGTGGAGCCAGCCTGGCCCCCCTGGCCCTGCTCTGACTGGGGTGGAGGCAGCCATTAGCAGCTCA
>SJXQ01001568.1:0-187366 GCA_006408695.1 Aepyceros melampus | reverse complement strand
ATCCCCTCTGGGGGGCGGTGGGGCGGGGTTGGGGGGTCAGCTCAGTGGCGTGGCATCAGCTTCTAACTGAGGGCACACACGGGGGAGAAAGTAAAACCAGCACCCAAGTGCGGCCCCAAGGCCTTAGGCTCCGCCTTTGTCGCAAACCAAGATGGGGACTGCTGTCACACCCGAGAGAAACCAGCTCCCTCAGCGGTCCTTGCTGCAGCCCTGCTGTCCCCAGCCACCGCCCCCCTCCAGTAGAGCAGTGACAGTCACTGAGCAAGAAGCAGCCTGCTTGCACCTGGTTCTGGCTCTCGCCCCTCCAACCCCAGTCCTTCCGCCCGCCAAGGCCATGACCAGCAGCACGCCCTGGATGAAGACATGCTCACTTCAAAGCCGGCTCTCCCACCAGAGCTGATGGGCTCACGCACACTCCAGGGGAGTGCTCCAACACAAGGACTTGACATCGAGACAGAGCCGAGCATCTGTTTCACCTGACTTCATACAGATAAGAAAGTGAAACAAAATGGGAAAACAAGAGGACTGTTTCAAATGAAACAACAAATAACAAAAAGTGCTAATGAAACAGATAAATAATTTATCTGACAAAGAATTCAAAGAAATAGTAATAAGAATGCCAAACTGGAGAAAAGAATAGATGAACACAAGAAGAATTTCAACAAAGAACTAGAAAATACAGGAAAGAATCAGTCAGAATTGAAAAATGCAATGACTGAAATGAAAAATACTCTAGAGCGCATGAGCAGGAGATTACATGATATAGAGCAATGCATAAGCAATCTGGAAGATAGAATAATGGAAATCGCCCAAGCAGAATAGCAAAAAGGAAAACAAACTTAAAAAAAAAAATAAATGAGAATAGTCTAAGAGACCTCTGGGACATTATCAATCATACTAACATTTGTGTCTTAGGGTTTCCCAGAAGAAGAGAGAGAAAAAAGGGTATAAAATGTATTTGATAAAATCATGGTTGAAAACTTCCCAAACCTGAAGAAGGAAACAGATGCGCAGGTACAGAAGCACAGAGAATTCCAAACAAGCTGAACTCAAAGGGACTTACACCAAGACATATCATGATTAAAGCGAACAAGGTTACAGACAAAAAGGAAGTCTAAGGACAGCAAGATAAAAACAGAGCGTCACAGACAAGGGAACCCGCCTGAGGCTGTCAACTGACTTTTAGCAGAAGGTTTGCAGTTCAGAAGGGAGTGGCATGGTATAGGTAAAGTGCTTAAAGGAGAAAATTACAACCTAGGATACTCCTCCCAGGAAGATTATCCTTCAAAATTGAGGGAGAAATAAAAAGCTTCTCAGACAAGAAAAAATCAAGAGCTCATCAGTACTAAACCAATCTTACTCCTCAGGTTCACTGGTAAAGAATCCACCTGCCAATGTAGGAGCTGCAGGAGACGTGGATTTGATCCCTTGGTAGGGAAAACCCCCTGGAGGAGGACATGGCAACCCACTCGTGTTCTTGCCTGGAAAATCCCGTGGGCAGACTGCAGTCCATGGGTCACAGAGTCGGACACGATGGGGTGCGGGGAGAGAGAGAAACCGATCTTACAAGAAGTGTTAAGGGGTGGTCTTTGAATAAAAATGAAAAGGTTATAAAAAAAATAAAATTATAGGAAGGGGAAAATCCTACAAGTACAGGCAAATATATACTAAAGGCTGTGGATCAACCACTGACGTAAGATAGCATGAAGCTTAAAAGATAAAAATGTAAAATAAACTATACAATAAACAGGGAAGGGACAGACAAGAAGATATAAAATGTGACATCAAAAACACAAAACATGGGGATGAGGGGGGAAAATGTAAACCATTTAGAATGTGAATATTCATTGGAAAGACTGATGCTGAAGCTGAAGTTCCAATACTTTGGCCCACCTGATGCCGCAAAAGATTGAAGGTAGGAGGAGAAGGGCATGACAGAGGACGAGATGGTTGAATGACATCCCCGCCTTATGGACATGAGTTTGAGTAGGCTCCAGCAGTTGGTGATGGACAGGGAGGCCTGGTACACTGTAGTCCATGAGGTCGCAAAGAGTCAGACACAACTGAGCAACTGAACTGAGCTGAACTTTAGGATCTATTTGAACTTAAATGACTACCAGTTTAAAATAAATGGATATAGTTACAGATCAGCATATATGAACTCCACAGTAAGCACAGTCAAAAAACTACAATGTATATACAAAAACCAACTATGCATTGTGAAAACATGGTCAGAGATAAATTCTGAAGACTCAAAGAAATCTAGAGACTGTTGAGCCCCATGAGAATTCAGGACTAAGAACCCGTCCCTACCTTCTAGAACCCAACAAAAAAATATGATTCCAGTGATATTCACAGGGTGTGAGTGCCCTCAGAGCTTCATGGTTGGACATGGAGCCTCTGATCCAGTGGAAGGAGCCACCTGCCTTTCTTCCCCTGAGGAACTTCCCACCATCACCTCCGCTCCTGCTTCTGCTGTTTCTCTCCAAGATGTCGTGTTCTGTTGTTGTCTCTTAACTCGAGAAGGAATCCCCAACCTTGGCATCTGGGGTTGAAGCAATGAGCTTTTGATTACAGTTAGAATTGAAGTGCTGAGGGTTGGTAACAACATGGATAAACAAAGTTTTAGGTTGCCTCAGAGAGATCCTGGAAGGAACAACTTTGAGAAGTTTACAATGAGCAAGCTCTTGAATACAAAAGAACTAACGTGTTGTTTCAGAGAAGGCAATAGCACCCCACTCCAGTACTCTTGCCTGGAAAATCCCATGGATGGAGGAGCCCTGGTGGGCTGCAGTCCATGGGATCGCTAAGAGTCGGGCACAACTCAGCAACTTTACTTTCACTTTTCACTTTCATGCATTGGAGAAAGACATGGCAACCCACTCCAGTGTTCTTGCCTGGACATTCCCAGGAAGAGGGGAGCGAGGTGGGCTGCCGTCTATGGGGTCGCACAGAGTTGGACACGACTGAAGTGACTTAGCAGCAATGTGTTGTTTACCTGGAAACAGATTCATTAAAGGCCCTAAATGTATACTTCAGAAAAGAGAAGATATTGTGCTTATGTCTACAGACCTAATGTAGACATAATGTAGACCTAACTGGGGCAAAGAGAATTCACATCAAAAATGTAAAACAAGTGGAAGCATCAATGAAAAGAATGTGAAACATGTAAAGCTAGATAAATCAGCAAGGCTTCACTTAAGTTATTGGATGTAGTATGGATTGATGAAGAACTGAAGAAAGGAGACTGTGCTTAAAGATGTTGACAGATATGAATTCAAAGGTGGCTTTGGGGGCTGGGTGATTAGGAGCTAGCCGCTCTAGAAAATCAGTGTGATGAGGCGGCTATAGGAGGACCTCATGTCATCAGTTTCTAACACCTCGGAAAAGGGGAGTTCCAGCAAAATGCAATGATAAGCTATTTAAACTTTACTGTTATGGATATAACTGATGGAGGGGGCAGAGTTTGAAGAATAAAGCCTGGAATTGCAAGCTGAGACTGTTGTGGTAATATGAGCCAGGAGTAACAGGGCTCTAGAAGGGCTGAGAAGAGGCTGACTCGAAAAAGACTGCGTTTGGCAAGACAGGAAGGACAATGAGTTAATGAAGTTTCTGAAGTTTCAAAGTTTATGTGAAGATTTGTGATCATTAAAGATGGAGGTACAAATTGTTGGCTAAATGGAAGTCTTTCTAGAAATCTAATGCTACAATTTCAGTAGAATAAACCCCTCTAATAAGCTTACTACACACTAATCAATATGCCAGTATTTTTCTACCCATGCCAATTGACTGATTTGGTGAAAGGTCACAGAATGGCCCCTAGTTAGGTGAATAGCCACGCTTCTATTTCCTCTCTCATGTGATTGATGTGGTCTCTTCATCTGCAAAGTCTCAAAATTTGTTGACAGACTGTGTGCAGCCTTCAAACATACGCCGGAGGCAACAGCCATCAGGGGGTCACAGGAAATGTTCAGAGCCACAGGATGCCGGCCGCCCCTTTGGTCAGCTGGGCAGCTGTGAGCCACGCCTCAAGCAGGACAGCAGAAACATCTCCCCTGTCCTTGCAGCAGTGCTGGTGGATTTCAGAGCTCTTCAGCACATCATCTCGCCTGTGGAAAATTTCCTCAACTCTCCGCACGAGAATACCCGTTAGGGAAGCCTGGATGACTGAGGTCTCTTTCTGTTCTCGTTTGTGCAGGTGACAGAATGCAACCGGGGAAGAAGAGGAAGTGATCAGACACTGTTTTCCAAGAACTAAGAAGGAAGAAAACATGAGAATTTTTTTCCCATCTTTTTTTTTTTTCCTGGTAGGGGAAGGTGGTGGAGTAACATAGGAAAGTAGAAGGGACAGGGAATGATATATAAATTTTAAACGAGGGTTATGAAGGTAGGGGATTAATTTGAGGACTTTTGGCTTTTTGAAACATTTGCCCCTAAAACAATTCCTGCTCTCGCAGAATTTGTTACCTCTGTCTGACTCTGGGGAGGATGGTCTGTGGTCGTCTCACCGAAGGTCAAAGAAACTCATGTAAATACGGTATCAGAAAGCGTTTAGAGAAATGCAGTGTCAGAGAATGTTTAGAGAGGAACTTAGGGTCATCCACATTCTTCACAGAGAAGGAGCCTGAGGACCTAGACGGGAAGTTACCTCATGCAGCCAAAGCTTTAGTGTTAGAACCAAGACAACAACTTTTATCTCCCAGACCTACCAACTCCCAGTCCTGGCCCATTTCTGAATAATCCCAATTTTCCTCAAAAGAAGCACTTTCATAAGCTAGTTATTTTCATGGGGTTTTCATCTATTTTTTTTTTTAAGAATTTGTTACCTCTGTCTGACTCTGGGGAGGATGGTCTGTGGTCGTCTCACCGAAGGTCAAAGAAACTCATGTAAATACGGTATCAGAAAGTATTTAGAGAAATGCAGTGTCAGAGAATGTTTAGAGAGGAACTTAGGGTCATCCACATTCTTCACAGAGAAGGAGCCTGAGGACCTAGACGGGAAGTTACCTCATGCAGCCAAAGCTTTAGTGTTAGAACCAAGACAACAACTTTTATCTCCCAGACCTACCAACTCCCAGTCCTGGCCCATTTCTGAATAATCCCAATTTTCCTCAAAAGAAGCACTTTCATAAGCTAGTTATTTTCATGGGGTTTTCATCTATTTTTTTTTTTCCCTGTAAATGGAAATGTAGGAAGATGGCTGCTGCTAGCAAATTAACTGAGGCAATGAGAAAATAAGTTATAAAAATATTGGGAAATCTACCTTTGTGAGCAAACATGTGGGGCAAGTAAACATGGAACACAAGAACATTGTTAGAATCTCTTACATGCATGGGAATATGATTGCTTCGTTAAATAAATGTACATTTTACTTGGGGAACAATCGGGATGGGAAGTGACATGATTATGACTGCTGAGACTGCTTGGCTCGAAGCACTTTGCTGAGTTGTTGTTCAGTCGCTCAGTCATGTCCAACTCTTTGTGATCCCAAGCACTGAGGCACGCCAGGCTTCCCTGTTCTTCACCATCTCCAGGAGTTTGCTCAGACTCGTGTCCATTGACTCAGTGACGCCATCCAACTCATCTCGTGCCTTAGTTAGGTTATGGTTTAAAAAAGCTGATTGTCAGCTGATTAACGAACGTGTTCATAAACCTGCTTTAATATTCCTAGAGAATTTTTTCTTTATTGTCAGACACATTTTATAAAGAACACAAATGATTAGTGGCAGGTAATCATGTTCGAGTCCATCAAAACTCCAACAGACCCGGCATGGGTTGGATGAATTGTACTTGGGCTTTCCAACCTAACATGATACAGGAGAAATATGGTTAAAATGGACGCCAAGGGCGGTTTGATAGATTTAGGGAAGAGAGCAGAATGTTCCAATAAGGCAGGGAGTCCAGGGGAAGACCAGGACAGGCACCAAGAGACCCGCCAGATCTCCACTCCTCTTCAGTTACGCAAATACGAGCCGCGAGTCTTTTGTTCTGAAGCTGGAAACACCGCCTCCTTTCCCACACCAGCTGCTTCTGGACTGCTCCACACACCTGGTCTCAGCGGGAGCCCAGAAGCAGTTGTCACAGTGGAAATTCTCCAAAGGTGAAGCCCACAGGGGATCACCCAAATTTTCCACACACCCCCCCCGAATGACTCGGGCTGCATACTTCTCAGGGTCACAGTAAGCTCCTGCCTGGGATGAGCCTGCAGATTTCTATTTGTGACTTCACTGTCCCTGGGACCAAATTAAACTCTGCTAGCTGCATGACTGGCCACCGTGCAGTAGCTATTCCAGCCCTAGAAATACCTCAGAACCATTGCCCACTGAGCACAGACGTAATCACACAGCACTTCCTTGGTGCTGCTGTAGCTTGAGAAAGGAGAAGCAATAGAACACCCATCACGAACACTAATGTGTTCATTGAAAGGGAGATAGTGTCAGCCACCACATAAAGCTGTGCTAGACCCTTAGTAGTTAGAGAAAAATACAAACCAAATGATAATGATGAGAAAACTGGCAATATTTGTACAGGGTCATGAATTTAGAGCCACTCTCACCTCCAAGACCTCATTTTATCTAGGGTGTAGTTCAGTCGTTTGGTCGTGGCCGACTCTTTGCGACAATGGACTGCAGCACGCCAGGCTTCCCTGTCCTTCACTATCTCCCGGAGCTGGCTCAAACTCACGGGCTGGTCCATCCTGTGCTTATATTCTGGAGTTGCTCTCTCCCATGAAACACCAATTTTGAGTTTGGGGAGAAGACTTGCCTGGTTTGCCTAAACAGTGCATTAGCCCCATCCTCCCTGCGAATGGGTCATTCGTTTCTCAAGCTATTTTTGGCTCCTCTGCACCTACTTGCTTGCAATACTTGTCATTACAGGAAGTTAGTTTCATACACTGTAATCCCCAAACGCGTGGTGCTGGCATGTGGAGAGTGTGGGGTGTGGGGGCGGGGGGTTGAGGAAAGAGTGAGGAGGCTAGTCTCCCAGAAGGCTGCCTGGCTGAGTGCTGAGCTCACCCCAAGTCTGGGTTCTCCCACCCCAAGGGCACAAGTGTCAGAAACCTGAGTCCATATCCAGACTTTATTTTCCATTCTCATGTAGCCAATGGTTCCTTTCTTTCCTTTTTTTTTTTTTTAATAGGAGCATTTGAGTAGGCAGCAAAGCCAGTCAGAACTGTTTATTTATAGCAGTGGATTTTCAATGCTGTATAAATTAGAAATCATTGCTGAATGAGGCCTGCGCCCACTCACACACGCAGGGCCGCTATCTGAGAGTCCTTTCACACAGTTTGACTGTACACAGTCTAAAACGGGAGAAAATGACATGCTCCAAGTCAAATGACGGAGTCACAGCTAAACTGCAAGCAGAAAACCAGCAATTATTTTTCTCCGGCACAATATGGGGAGTACGACAGGTGCAATTATCCAATATTATTTAACAGCACCGGTTTGTGGTGTAGGGAGAAAAAAAGGTTTCTGTGTCGTGAAGAGAAAAAAAGAAAACGGGAAAGAACTTGCCTCCAGCTCCTGTTTCTGTGGATTAAGCTGTGTTATGTAAATTGAAACTGGCCTGGATTCCAGAAAAGGAAGGAAGGAGCACCTGGCTCCCCGGAAGCTCCCCACTTGCGTCACCAGGGACTCTTGAGAAAGGCCCTTTCCTGGGGATCCTGAGCCACCTTCTCAGAGGCAGTGGCTCCAGGATGGAAGCCACTGCATGGAAGGCTGAGCTTCCTGAACTCCTGTCCCTTAGAGGGAAAGCGTCTCTGGCAATGATTCCTCCACCCTCAACTGAATTAAGATGCAGTAAAAGCAAAGGCAGACCACAGGAATAATTTTCACTCCCTTAAATCTCCAGGATTTTGTCCTTCAGCACACTTTTATTTCCACCCCCAAGCCTTTCCTTTCTTGGCCATCCTACTTGGATAAGTTGGATGGCATCGTCGACTCAGTGGACATGCGTTTGAGCAAACTCTGGAAAATGGTGAAGGACAGGGAAGCCTGGCGTGCTGCAGTCCATGGGGTCACAAAGAGTCGGGTACACCTGAGTGAACAACAACAGACCTAGAAAGACCTCTCTTCCAGCTATTATCATATAAGCTGTCCTTCGTGGCTTCCAACTCTGTCTGAGTGTCACTTAGTTCTAAAAAGTTCTCTCTTGCCGGTCCTGGGCAGCGGGCTCTTCCTCCCAACTCCCACCACAGGCCCCACCCCGCCTTCTATACTGCTCTCCTTTTCACCTCTCCCTCTTGGATTCTGTTTCCAAAAAATACGGAACGCGGAAAAGCACCTAAGCATCAGAACCCTGTCAGACCTGAATTTAAATCCTGGCTCCACCACTCAGTATTTATATAGAACCTGGGGAAAACAGTTTACTTTTCTGAGTCTTGGTTCCTTAAAATCATTTGATAATCCCAATCAAGGAAGATGACTGAAAGTGATGCATGCAAGTGTTTGGCATGTCCCCTCCCCATTCCACCTCGCTTAATTGCAACTCCCAGAGCCCAGGTAGTTGTCTGTATCTCCCATAATGCCTAACTCCACGCCATGAGAAAGTACTGAAAATACATGCAGACTCACTTGAGGATTACTTGCTGCTACTGCTGCTCAGTCGCTTCAGTCGTGTCCGCCTGTGTGCGACCCCATAGACAGAAGTCCACCAGGCTCCCCCGTCCCTGGGATTCTCCAGGCAAGAACACTGGAGTGGGTTGCCATTTCCTTCTCCAATGCATGAAAGTGAAAAGAGAAAGTGAAGTCGCTTAGTCGTGTCCGACTAGTAGCGAACTCATGGACTGCAGCCTATCAGGCTTCTCCGTCCATGGGATTTTCCAGGCAAGAGTACTGGAGTGGGGTGCCACTGCCTTCTCTGGAGGATTACTTACAACTTCCAAATTTTACAGGCCTATTCACCGAAGAGGAACTAAAAAGCCTTTTGATGAAAGTGAAAGAGGAGAGTGAAAAAGTTGACTTAAAGCTCAACATTCAGAAAACTAAGATCATGGCATCTGGTCCCATCACTTCATGGGAAATAGATGGAGAAACAGTAGAAACAGTGTCAGACTTTATTTTGGGGGGCTCCAAAATCACTGCAGATGGTGATTGCAGCCAGGAAATTAAAAGACGCTTAATCCTTGGAAGGAAAGTTATATAGTATAGTATATTCAAAAGCAGAGATATTACTTTGCCAACAAAGGTCCATCTAGTCAAGGCTATGGCTTTTCCAGTAGTCATGTATGGATGTGAGAGTTGGACTGTGAAGAAAGCTGAGTACCAAAGAATTGATGCTTTTGAACTGGGGTGTTGGAGAAGGCTCTTGCAAGTCCCTTGGACTGCAAGGAGATCCAACCTGTCCATCCTAAAGGAGACCAGTCCTGGGTGTTCATTGGAAGGACTGATGCTGAGGCTGAAACTCCAATACTTTGGCCACCTCATGTGAAGAGCTGACTTATTGGAAAAGACCCTGATGCTGGGAGGGATTGGGGGCAGGATGAGAAAGGGACGACCGAGGATGAGATGCTGGATGGCATCACCGACTCGATGCAAATGAGTTTGGGTGAATTCCAGGAGCTGGTGATGGACAGGGAGGCCTGGCATGCTGTGATTCATGGGGTCTCAAAGAGCCGGACACGACTGAGCAACTGAAATGAACTGAACTAAATCACCAAATAGCTTCCTCCTTTTCCAGAAGCTGAGAGTCCCAGCATGAGATTCACTGTTTCATTTAAGATACTTTCTCCATCTTAAGTCCCAGAATCCTACTGACAATGGTGATCAAATTTTCACATGATATAGCAGTGGGAAGCATATGGATAGAATGGGACTTAGGATGAGTAAATTTTTATAAAGAAATAAAGAGAAAGATGAGGGAAGGCCTGAAGAATAACCATTGCATACAGGTGAATTTCCAGATTAGACTATCAGAACAACATTGATTAACCCAAGGAGAGCCCATAGTATACTAGGATTCAAGTCAGGGAGACCTTTAAAAGATGAGGGGGGGAGGGCATAAAAAATAAATCATGTTTAGCTCTGAATTTATTTTCCTTTAGGTGCCTGCCCACCTCTTCCTCACAGATGATACCTGCTGTCATTGAGACTTGGTCTAATTTAACTCTTACTTCATCATAACAGACTTCTTCAGTCACTCCATGGTATGAGTCTTCAAGGACCTTGGAAAGGGGACTCTGCCACCCCAAATATCTTGCCAATGTACAAAAACCTCCTTCACTAGAAACTAAAACTTTTCATTTTACGTGGAGAGACATATTGAACATAAACACTTCTGAGGCCTTCCCTGGTGGCTCAGATGATAAGGAATCTGCCTGCAATGCAGAAGACCCATGTTTGATCCTTGGGTCAAGAAGATCCCCTGGAGAAGGAAGTGGCAACCCACTCCAGTATTCTTGCCCGGAAAATTCCATGAAAAGAGGAGCCTGGCAGGCTACAGTCCTGACAAAGAGTCAGATACGACTGAGCAACTAACACTTTCACTTCTTATGAGAGAGGTAACCTATTGACTTACACTCATCCATGTCCATTATCAATGAAGAATATTTGATGATTTAAAAGTATGTTTTAATATGGCAAGAGGCATGCTTGGAAGAATAAAAATGGGGATATTGTAAGAAAAGGAGCAGTACAGAAAGGGTCAGCTACAGACTCAGAGGACAAACCTTACTAGCCCACCGCCTGGCTGCCAAGAAATGACTGGGTGATGCTCACCCCTCCTTCTGAGAGCTAATCTATGGCTGGAGTACCCCCAAATAGAGTAGATGGTGATCTTAGCCACTGATGGGTCAGAAAAATTCTGCATCCCTTTAAGGAAGCATGGCTATGACCCACCACGCTTGATGATACCAGTCTTGACCAGCTGGCTGCACCACAAGAATTTAAACTTGTTTTATGACTGGGGAGAGAAGTCACTGCAGGGTTGTTACTGTTCTTAAGAGAGGAGATGGCAAAGACAAAAAGTGATCCCACTGGCTCCTAAAGCAATTCTGATGCCTTCAGAAATGCATTTTACATCATGACCCAGCAGAAACACACACACACACACAACACACTTTTAATATGTATGATAGATCAATTATTTTCTATCCTATTATTTTCTACTATTTGAAAGATTTTGTGATAATTAAATTGATTTCTTAATACAACAACAATAGGGTTGCAACCAATCAGTTGAACCACACTGTACTCCATCATATTGTGGGATTCATTCGCTCATTGAACAAGTAATTATGAAGTGAATACTATGTGTATGAACAGAGAAGGCACTGGCACCCCACCCCAGTACTCTCGCCTGGAAAATCCCATGGACAGAGCAGCCTGGTGGGCTACAGTCCATGGGGTCACTGAGGGTCGGACACAACTGAGCGACTTCACTTTCGCTTTTCACTTCCATGCATTGGAGAGGGAAATGGCAAAACCACTCCAGGGTTCTTGCCTGGAGAATCCCAGGGACGGGGGAGCCTGGTGGGCTGCCGTCTATGGGGTTGCGCAGAGTCGGACACGGCTGAAGTGACTTAGCTTAGATTATGTGTATGAAAGTGGAAGTGTAGTTACTCAGTTGTAGCCGACTCTTTGCGTCTCCAAGGACTGTAGCCTGCCAGGCTCCTCTGTCCATGGGATTCTCCAGGCATGATTACTGGAGTGGGGAGCCATTCCCTTCTCCAGGAGATCTTCCCGACCCAGGGATTGAACCCAGGTCGTGCGCATTGCAGGCAGATTCTTAAGCCACCAGAGATACTTTGCGTATGGCCCTGGCCATGTGCACGCCGTGGCCCGAGGACAGGAATGTGGTGGCCATCACTGCGTTAGGGCTTGGGGTGTGCGGCCTTTTATTTTGCTGCACCCCTGGGAATACAGAACCAAGCCTAGTTTTTCCAGCTCAGTCTGTTAGCAGCTGCTCTGCCAGGCTCAGCTCCTCTGAGATGCTGACAGGAAGAAGAGAAAAAACACTTCCACTGCAAGAGCTTACAAAACCTTCCGCTGAGGCTTAAGTCTGGCCTGAGCCAATATATTTGGTTACACTTTGGGGATTTGTTTTCACTCAACACTTAATTTTATTAAGATTCAAATGATGAAGTTAGATGACGCAGAGTTAGGAAAACAAATACTATACGACTTCTACCTTGCCAGGAATCTGGTACAGGATTCTGAGAACTCTCAATCTAGGCATGTTTTATTCTATTTGAAAAGTTTTCTAACTAAATCCTAAAATGCACTCATGTTGAACATTTTATGTACATGCATTAACGCAATTTTTAAAATCATGGAGATAAAATTCTTTTTACTGTGAAATAAATTGCGTGGGCACTGCCTGGATTTTCCCCTGTAGACTTCCTGCCATCATGAACTTCCAGTGCCCTTATATCACCAAACCAAAAGGAAGAGGCCAAGAGATCTGTCTTCACCCAGTTCAGTCACAGCCGCCTTGCTCAGCAGTGTGGGTAAGCCTCACTTTAAGAAAGAAAAGATGGGTTGAAAAATATTCTTCCCAGTTACAGACGAGCCTCTCTCGGGCCCACCTGGGGGCCATATTAGACCGTAGGCATGGAATGAATATAGGGGTTACTTGTTGACTGTATCAACAATGATGAAGGGAGACTTTGCTGTCATTCTGGTGGGTTTAATGAAAAGGCTATGTGCTCATTCTGTGGCTACTCACCGAGACAGAGATTGAGATCACAACTTTAGAAGCAGATGTCCAAGGATGAAAGCCAGCGAAGTCTGAGCTGTTTGTGTGTACATGTGTTTATGTGTGTGTTACAAGAGTTGTGCTTGTACACCTGAGATTCAAGGGGAGCAAGCCCCTCTCCCCTGGTTGGTGGGTGGAGGTGCCCAGGGCAAGCAGCAATTCGACATTTTCTTATTGCCTTCCTGCCTCTCCCCTTTCCCCCTCTACACGCATCATTCATTAGTTCATGCAGCTCTCACACAGTCACCCTTGAACACCCTCCCAGTGCTAGTGGTCTCAGCCCCTAGCATAGAATGTCATCAGATAAGTTTATCTAGTAACTAAATAATCTTAATTAATATTTAGCTAAAACAAGAAGGGGATGACAGAGGATGAGACGGTTGGATGGCATCACCAACACGATGGACATGAGTTTGAGTAAGCTCCGGGAATTGGTGATGGACAGGGAGGCCTGGCGTGCTGCAGTCCATGGGGTCGCAAAGAGTCGAACATGACTGACTGAACTGAACTGAACTGAACTACCATTTCTAATTTTCATTATATTTACAATATAGATTCATTTATAGTTGCAATAACACAGAAGTACTATATTACCTACTGAATTCGTTTCCTCCGACTACCATAACAAAGGACCGCAAAGCAGGCTGACTAAAAACAGCAGAAGTTTATCCGCTCACAGTCCCAAAGGCTAACAGTCTGAAATCAAGGTGTTAGCAGCGCCACACACCCTCGGAAGGCTCCAGGGAAGAATTCTCCCTCCTGAGGGCTTTTGATGATCCTCGGCTTGTGGCCACAACACTCCCATCTTTTCTTCCAGCTTCAAATGGCATTCTACTTCGGGTGTCTTTGCGTCTCTTACGTTAGAGAAAACCTGGAATCTGTGTTCAAATTCCCCTCTCCTTTTTGTGTACAGACAGCAGTCATTGGTTTTGGGGCCCACCCTAAGTCCAGGATGATGCCATTTTGAGACACTTCACTGATCACATCTGCAAAGATCCCATTTCTTAATATAGTCACATTGTGAAGTTCCAAGTGCACATTAATATTGGAGGGATGCTATTCAACCCAACACATTATCCCTGCTTTACAAATGAGAGAACTGAGGGGCACAAGTCATTGGACATCAGATTTTAGCTTTTAATTTCTTTCTCTTGTCTGTCTTAAGCCAAGCAATCACCAATAGTTTATACATCTATTGAGTGCTTATTACAAAAACGGTCATTTACTATGCATTGACTATGCATTATGCCATTTACTATGCATTATCATCTAGTCTATTAATGCTTTGGAGAAGACTCTTGAGAGTCCCTTGGACTGCGAGGAGATTCAACCAGTCCATCCTAAAGGAAATCAAACCTGAATATTCATTGGAAGGACTGATGCTGAAGCTGAAACTCCAATACTTTGGCTACCTGATATGAAGAATCAACTCATTGGAAAAGATCCTGATTCTGGGAAGGATTGAAGGTGGGAGGAGAAGGGGATGAGAGAGGATGAGATGGTTGTATGGCATCACCAACTCAATGGACATGAGTTTGAGTAAGCTCCGGGAGCTGGTGATGGACAGGGAGGCCTGGCGTGCTGCAGTCCATGGGGTCGCAAAGAGTCGAACATGACTGAGTGACTGAACTAAACTGATCTCTCTAGTCCTTCCTTGTCTGAAGGGCAGACATTATTATCCCAATTTTAAGGATAAAGAAACAGGCTCAATGAGGTTGACGAATATGACCAAGAAAGAAAGTTACCCTAGAAAAATGGAGCCCAAGCCCAGTCTGGTCAGTTCGGATGGCTCCTTTTCTTTACACCATGTAACTTCTACCAAATCTTGCTTCTATTTCCTTCATGATGTCTTTCCCTCGTGATCAGTCCTTTCTGCTGTCTCCTCAAGATCATTTTATACCCTCTGATATGACATGGGAAGGTACGGCCCCATGTCATACAGGAAAATCACATTATGGTGGAAAACTCTCTTTTCAGAGCCAGAGCAGCTCAAATGGCCATGAAAATGGGTTACATGGACATTGTGGGGAGCCTCATACAATGTGGGGAGGTGGGGAAGGAAATACAGCTGACCCTTGAACAATGAAGGGCTTAAGAGTGACAACCCCGCCCACTGTGGAGAATCTGTGTATCTTGTATAGTCAGTCTTCTGTATCCGAGCTTCCTCTGTACTCATGATTCCACACCCATAGATCTAACCAACAGCAGATCACGTGGTACTGTAGCATTCACTACAAAAAAAAAACCCAGGTAAAAGTGGACCTGTGCATTTCATATTTGTGTTTCTCAAGGTCAACCGTAGTGCAAAGAGCTGCTGAACTGTATACAAAAGAGCTATTCAGTCTTGCCTGCATATTTGGAGTCATCTGGGAAGCTTATAAAAATACTTTTGCCCAGATCCTTCCTCCAGAAATTCTAAATTGTTCTAGGCTTTGGATTAGGCCTTAGGAGTTTTAAAAGCACTTCTAGGTCATTCCAATGGGCAGCCAAAGTTGGAAGCACTGATATACGGGAATTCTGTTTAAATATTATTTGGAAGTGGCAGCAGCTGAGGCCTAGTTGAATATAATAAGTTTTGATTGCTTTAAACATCACCTGGGAGAGCCCCCGGCCTTCTATCTTCGCTGGCTTCTGAAGCCCTGCCATCCTAGCACCCGGCAGATTGGGAGGCTTCATTGACGGTCTGCTCTGTTCGGATGCAGTATCGGAGGTGACTCGGGCAGACTGCGGGGCCAGCCTCTGAGGGTGGTTCACAGTCCTCTCCAGAGCTTTCTGGTGGGGTCTTCTCACAGCTGCCTGTAGATCTCATTGTGGTTCCCTAGCAGAGACAAAACCCGACGGCTAGAACCCAGTGGAGGTTCCTATCAGGAACTCTGCTGGCAATCCGCCTTTGGATCTGAACTGCGGCACTGGCTGGCCTGGATCTCCAGCCTGCAGGCCCAGCCTAAGATTTTGGACCTGCCAACCTCCGTGAAACCTCTGTCTCTCTTTCTCTCTCCACCTACCCACCCACCCAGACACATAAACACACACCCAGACACACACCCACACAGTCAGACACACACCCACCCAGACACACACCCACACACCAAGACACACCCACACACACCCCCACACACACCCCCACCCATTGGCTCTGCATCTCTGGACAAGCCTGGCTAACACACCCCTCTCCCTTCCCCTCCCCTGGCCTCACTTCCTCCTCTTCATCTGCGCCCCCCTTCCCAGGCCCCACTCCACGCCTGCCCCTTATTCATTCACCCCTCTCTGATGACGCCTGCAGCCCCTGTGACTCACAGGCCTATAATAAGCCCTCAGCTTCCGTTTGACAAATTCTCTCTCCTCTCTTCATTCAAGAGTCTCCCCAGATCCTACATCATCCAATCAAGGAAACAACAGTCTGTCCTTCCTCGGATGAGTTCATTCAGTGAAACAGATTTCAGAAAAAAATCCAATGCACGAATGTTGCTTTGAAAATTGAATTCTGAGACTGTTCCACACACAACTGTAACAGGCCTCGGTGTTTCAAAGTTCTCTGCTTTAGGGGCCGGGCTGCAAGGGGCTGGGTGTGGACCGCAGAGATTCATCCTTGGCACATTCTCACACGTGCTAATGATGCTCACGAGGCCATAGCTTCCGGTGTGACTTCCCAACTGAGGTGCTAAAGGCCACTGCCCTCCATGGCTACAGATTTTACAACCAACCTCACACTACCTCTGTCCATGTGACACTGCTTGCCAGGTGCACTGGGTCAGAAGGAGTAAAGGGGTCGGACAAATCCGTAGGCATATGTTCTCCTGCCTTCTTTCTGGGGGCAAAGCCCATTCTTACACAGTTCAGTTCAGTTCATGTCTGATTCTTTGCAACCCCAAGGACTGCAGTATGCCAGGCCTCCCTGTCAGCCAACTCCTGGAGTTTACTCAAACTCATGTCCGTTGAGTAAAGGAGTCAGGAGTAAAGGAGTAAAAGGTCAGGACAAATCCATAAGCATATGTTCTCCTGCCTTCCTTCTGGGGGCAAAGCTCATTCTTACAAAAGTCCAACACAAATGATCAATATGTTACAATTACTCTGGAGCCTCGTCAACCCCACTTGTGCTTTACCTGCAGACCATTCCACAGTCAGAGGCCATTCGTATCTGATGAGAAGAATGAAGGGAAAGTGAAAGTAGCTCAGTCCTGTCTGACTCTTTGTGACCCCATGGACTATACAGTCTGTGGGATTCTCCAGGCCAGAACACTCGAGAGGGGAGCCTTTCCCTTCTCCAGGGGACCTTCCCAACCCAGGGATCGAACCCAGGTCTCCTGCATTGCAGATTCTTTACCAGCTGAGCCACAAGGGAAGCCCGAGATGAGAAGGATAGCCATGGCCAAACCATGGCAGTTATTGCAGAAGCTCGGCAAGGGTCCTCACGGCCCCCTGCACAGGGGATGACGGAGGGCTGGGGGCAGGACCCCTCCCTTTCCTGCTGCACATGCAGAGGGGCCTGGTGCTGCTGCTGCAGCTGCCATCACACCACACTCTCAGCAGGCATTGCAGGGCTCATTGCAGGGGCTACTGAACACACTGCTCCACCAATGAGCTGTACTTTCAAGGCTCCTAAATGGTTTGGGGAGAGGAATCCTTAGGTAGCCAGGGGATAAAGAAAAAACGAGTCAAGGGCATGGCAACCCACTCCAGTATTCTTGCCTGCAGAACCTTCTAGACGGGGGAGCCTGGTGAGCTACAGTCCATAGGACTACAGAGTCGGACACAGACTGAAGCGACTTAGTGCACACACACGCATGCAAGCTCATATTATTGAGGCTGGTCTGAAAGACGATGAACTTCACAGGTAAGCAATTCAGTGAGTCCACAGCATTTACCATCTTGGGTGACTCGTTCAACCTTTCAGATCTGGGTTTCCTCCTATATAAATTGACAGAGCAATACTTACTTTCTGTTAAAGTTACTTTAGCTGCTGCACCTGCTAAGTCGCTTTAATCATGTCCACTCTGTGAGACCCCATAGACGGCAGCCCACCAGGCTCCCCCATCCCTGGGATTCTCCAGGCAAGAACACTGGAGTGGGTTGCCATTTCCTTCTCCAATGCATGAAGGTGAAAAGTGAAAGTGAAGTCGCTCAGTCGTGTTCGACTCTTAGAGACCCCATGGACTGTGGCCCACCAGGTTACTTTAGGGACAGATTTTAATAATGAAACTAGAACACAGCCCAGTGTGTGGCCCCCAATAAAGTTCCATTTCCTTCTCTGCTCTCTTAACTCAAAGGCTCTATTAATCCAATGAGGGGTTAATGATGGGGGCACCAGGGGTCAGAAAATTTTAATGAGAGGGACACTAACCTATCACTTGCACAGCTTCACAAAATCAACAAAAGGGTCCCAATCATTCCCTGACTGAAAAATACAAATAAGAAACCATTACAAATGACCCAACAATATAAAAGTCAGAGAAGGCAATGGAAACTTGCAAATGCCAACCCAGCAATTCTAGTTTTAGACTCCTCTAAGTCTTGACAGAGCGCTGAAATTTTAGCGAACGTCACCACTTCAAGCCCCATTGTAACTCTCCTCTTCCTTCCACGCAACACATGGGAATACCTCCCAAGTGTCCTTGCATTATCACAGGGCATTAGAGATAAATTCAATTTTCAACTAACAAAAGACAAAGAGGCCCTCCTGGACATTCAGAGACAGAGTGTTTAAAGCACACTGGCTAGTTTCAATTCTCTCATCTTGTAGTAAGATGACTCGGCAGGATGTCCTTGCAATGGTCGTGTCCAGCTAACGGAGTGGGAAACCGTACATCCTCCTCTGGTCTGCAGACGCAGTTTTGTCTATCTCATGAATAGTTCTGGGCTTACAATGAAATGGAATGATGAGAGCCCTCTGGTGGCTAAATTCACTCTTCCGTTTTCTTAGAGGATTACATTCCCTTATGTTGTGAAAGTCCTTTGAGTTATTCTCATTAGCAACTTGCTGCACAAACATCATTGTTTCTCCACCTGTGTCCCTCCCCCTTCGATAAAGAGATGATGAGATATTTTATTTTCAATCTTTTTGATGCTCTCACTCTGCAAATATCTGGGCAGATATCTAATACTTCTGAAAAGATAAACACATTTTAAAAAATTAATTTTCAGACATTTGTCTAACATTATCTGTTGAGCGTCTATAGCAAGTCAGGCACTACATGATATGCTATAAGAGATATAAGAAAATTCAAAACATAATCTCTAACTGCAAGGAGCTTATTGAACAGTACAGAAGAGAATAACATCCAAGGCTCTGACTTAGTTGGTCCAGGGCATGTGGGATCTTATTTCCTGGGCCAGGGATCAAACCCATGTCCTCGGCATTGTAAGGTGGATTCTTAACCACTGGACCACCAGGGAAGCTCCTGAACATTTGCATCTTCTTAGGCCTAAAGGAGAAGAGGGCAACAGAGGATAAGATGGTTGGATAGCATCACCAACTCAATGGACATGTGTGTGAGCACTGGAGATGGTGAAGTGTCGAGGGCCAGCGTGAGGAATCCCACCCGTAACAGGGTCACGTGGTAGGCTCAGATGGCAGGGCAATTTGAGTCATCGGATTTCTCCCTGGTTTTTCCTGAGCATGTACCCCCAAAAATAAGAATTTGTCTGTATTTGTCTGTTTCCCCACTGTTCTCTGCCAGTTTCTCAGAAAGAGTTAATTCAAAGCTTTAGCTTCCTGCATTTGAAAGGAGTGTTTCAGCCCAACCCCCACCCCCTTTGATAATGCTCTAGCCTGCCTAAACAGGTTCCCCTGACCTTTTACAAGCTTGTGAATTGCTCCCAACCCCCAACTGTGAGGGGCAAAAAGGCCTTGAAGTGTTTTAAAGTTACAAACCTTTTCTAAGAGCCAAAGCCTTAATAGTGATAGACTTCACTGTTGCCTCAATGATTGCTGCCAGACCTCCTTATTTGCACCTGGAAGTTTCTGCTATACAAACAATATTTGGAAATAGATATGTAGTAGTTTTTTGATGTTAGCAACACTAGGCCTTTGAGTTATTGCTTTTTTTTATAAATCATTGTACTCCCTCTTGCTTGCTGTGTCCTTGCTATGTGAGAATGCAACTTTGTTTAGTGCCTCCTGAGAATGGTGCCAGACCTTAGAAAAAATAACACTTATCAGAAAAGAGCTGTAAATTGTCAAATTGGCCTTCTGGCTGGAAGATGATGTAAATTATCTAAGACTTGTGTATACAATTAGGTATGCAGAGAATAAGCCTGGTCTCGATAAGAGTTAGGGCTGCTGTCATTGCCAAAATTTGTGAAACCCATTGATCTTCACTGTATAAAAAGGACATGTGAATAATAAAGTGGGGGCCAGTTTCGGGAGCAGTTTTCTCGGAGCAGTTTTTCCGGACCAGCTTCTCAGACCAGTTTCTCAGATGGCTCGCTCTAACTCCTTCTTTAAAGATATCTGGCTCCCCCCCCCCACCCAGTCTCTTTGTCTCTGTCCTCTTGTACTTTAATTTCAGGCTGAATTCCCATCTGGAGCAGGAGGCTCACCACGTCTACTTACTTGCCCTGGCTCTAAGTTCTGCAAGAAAAGGGACCCACAGTGGGGCCCCTTTAGAGATTCAAGCAGACGCCAGTGGCCTATGTAGATGGTGCAAATCTCTTATCTTGAGATTTTATTGGCTTTCCCCGTAAACCAAGTTATTCAGCCTCCTATTTTTCTACTAATTTCCTATTATCTTATCCTATCCTGAGCTATCCTATCCTATCCTGTCCTGTCCTATCTCGCCCGCTCTGTCCCCGCTTTGAATATCCCTGAATCCACCGGGGCTGGACCCCGGCAGTGAAGGACCCAGAAGTCTGGCTTGCTGCAGTCCATAGGGTCACAAAGTATCAGATTTGACTGAGCCACTGAACAACAACAACAAAGTTAAGTTTGGCTGCAGGTCAAACAACAGGAAGGGAACACAGCCCCGTCCATCAACAGAAAATCCGATTAAAGGTTTACTGACCATGGCCCCACCCATCAGAACAAGACCCTGTTTACCCCTCAGTCAGTCTCTCTCTGATTCCCTGGTGGCTCAGACAGTAAAGCGTCTGCCTACTCTGCAGGAGACCTGGGTTCAATCCCTGGGTCAGAAAGATCCTCTGGAGAAGGAAATGGCAACCCGCTCCAGTACTTGGCTGGAAAATACCATGGATATGGAGTGTGGTAGGCTACAGTCCATGGGGTCACAGAGAGTCGGACACGACTGAGCAACTTCAGTTCAGTTCAGTCTCTCTCAACAGGAAGTTTCCATAAACCTCTTATCCTTATCCATCAGAGGGCAGAGAGAATGAAAACCACAATCATAGAAAACTAACTGAACTGATCACGTGGACCACAGCCTTCTCTAACTCAGTGAAACGATGAGCCATTCCATGTAGGGCCACCCAAGACCGACGATCATGGTAAAGAATTCTGACAAAACGTGGTCCACTGGAGAAGGGAATGGTAAACCACTACAGTATTCTTGCCTTAAGAACCCCATGAACAGGGTGAAAAGGCAAAAAGATGGGACACTGAAAGATGAACTCCCTGGGTTGGTAGGTGCCCAATATGCTACTGGAGATCAGTGGAGAAACAACTCCAGAAAGAATGATGAGATGGAGCCAAAGCAAAAACAACATCCAGTTGTGGATGTGACTGACTGGTGATGGAAGTAAAGTCAGATGCTGTAAAGAACAATATTGCATAGGAACATGGAATGTTAGGTCCATGAATCAAGGTAAACTGGAAGTGGTCAAACAGGAGATGGTAAAAGTGAAGCTCAACATCTTAGCAATCAGTGAACTAATATGGACTGGAATGGGTGAATTTAACTCAGATGACCATTATATCTACTACTGTGGGCAAGAATCCCTTAGAAGAAATGGAATAGCCATAAATGCAGTACTTGGGTGCAATCTCAAAGACGACAGAATGATATCTGTTCGTTTCCAAGTCAAACCATTCAACATCACAGTAATCCAAGTCTATGCCCCGACCAGTAATGCTGAAGAAGCTGAACTTGAACAGTTCAATGAAGACCTACAAGACCTTCTAGAACTACACCCAAAAAAGATGTCCTTTTCATTATAGGGGACTGGAATGCAAAAGTGAGAAGTCAAAAGATACCTGGACTAACAGGCAAATTTGGCCTTGGAGTGTGGAATGAAGCAGGGCAAAGGCTAACAGAGTTTTGCCAAGAGAACGCACTAGTCATAGCAAACACCGTCTTCTAACAACACAAGAGAAGACTCTACACGTGGACATCACCAGATGGTCAACACCAAAATCAGATTGATTATATTCTTTCCAGCCAAAGATGGAGAAGCTCTATTATATAGTCAGCAAAAACAAGACCGGGAGCTGACTGTGGCTCAGATCATGAACTCCTTTTTGCCAAATTCAGACTTAAATTGAAGAAAGTAGGGAAAACCACTAGACCATTCAGGTATGACCTAAATCAAATCCCTTACAATTATACAGTGGAAGTGACAAGCAGATTCAAGGGATTAGATCTGATAGATAGAGGGCCTGAAGAACTATGGACGGAGGTTCGTGACATTGTACAGGAGGCAGTGATCAAGAATATCCCCAAGAAAAAGAAAGGCAAAAAGGTTGTCTGAGGAAGCCTTACAAATAGCTGAGAAAAGAGAAGTGAAGGACAAAGGAGAAAAGGAAAGATACACCCATTTGAATGCAGAGTTCCAAAGAATAGCAAGGAGAGATAAGAAAGCTTTCCTCAGTGATCATTGCAAAGAAATAGAGGAAAACAATAGACTGGGAAAGACTAGAGATCTCTTCAAGAAAATTAGAGACACCAAGGGAACATTTTATGCAAAGATGGGCACAATAAAGGACAGAGACTGTATGGACTGAACAGAAGCAGAAGATATTGAGAAGAGGTGGCAAGAATACACATAAGAGCTATACAAAAAAGATCTTCATGACCCAGATAACCATGATGATGTCATCACTCACCTAAAGCCAGACATCCTGGAATGTGCAGTCAAGTGGGCCTTAGAAAGCATTGCTATGAACAAAGCTAGTGGAGGTGATGGAATTCCAGTGGAGCTATTTCAAATCCTAAAGCTGATGCTATGAAAGTGCTGCACTCAATATGCCAGCAAATTTGGAAAACTCAGCAGTGGCCACAGGACTGGAAAAGGTCAGTTTTCATTCCAATCTCAAAGAAAGGCAATGCCAAAGAATTTTCAAACTACTGCATAATTGTACCCATCTCACACACTAGCAAATTAATGCTCAAAATTCTCCAAGCCAGGCTTCAACAGTATGTGAACTATGAACTTCCAGATGTTCAAGCTGGATTTAGAAAAGGCAGAGAAACCAGAGGTCAAATTGCCAACATCCATTGAATCATCCAAAAAGCAAGAGAGTTCCAGACAAACATCTATTTCTGCTTTATTGACTATGCCAAAGCCTTTGACTGTCCATCACGAAAAACTGTGGAAAATTGTTCAAGAGATGGAATTATGAGACCACGTGACCTGCCTCCTGAGAAATCTGTGTGCAGATTTGGTTAGAACTGGACATGGAACAACAGACTGGTTCCAAATAGGGAAAGGTGTACATCAAGGCTGTATGTTGTCACCCTGCTTATTTAACTTCTATGCAGAGTAGAGCATGTGAAATGCCAGCTGGATGAAGCACAAGCTGGAATCAAGATTGCCAGGAGAAATATCAATAACCTCAGATATGCAGATGACACCACCCTTATGGCAGAAAATGAAGAAGAACTAAAGAGCCTCTTGATGAAAGTGAAAGAGAAGAGTGAAAAAGTTGGCTTAAAACTCAACATTCAGAAAACAAAGATCATGGCATCTGGTCCCATCACTTCATGGCAAATAGATGGGTAACAATGGAAACAGTGAGAGACTTTATTTTTGGGCTCCAAAATCACTGCAGATGGTGACCGAAGCCATGAAATTAAAAGATGCTTACTCCTTGGAAGAAAAGTTATGAGCAACCTAGATAGCATATTGAAAAGCAGAGACATTACTTTGTCAACAAAGGTCTGTCTAGTCAAGGCTATGGTTTTTCCAGTAGTCATGTATGGATGTGAGAGTGGGACTGTAAAGAACGCTGAGCACGAAGAATTGGTGCTTTTGAGTTGTGGTGTTGGAGGAGACTCTTGAAAGTTCTTGGACTGCAAGGAGATCCAGCCAGTCCATTCTGAAAGAGATCAGCCCTGGGTGTTCATTGGAAGGACTGATGCTGAAACTGAAGCTCCAGTCCTTTGGCGAAGAACTGCCTCTTTAGAAAAGACCCTGATGCTGGGAAAGATTGAAGGCAGGAGAAGAAGGGGACAACAGAGGATGAGATGGATGGATGGCATCACCGACTTGATGGGCATGGGTATGAGTAAGCTGCAGGAGTTGGTGATGGACAAGGAGGCCTGGTGCGTTGTAGTCCATGGGGTCGCAAAGAGTCGAACACGACTGAGTGACTGAACTGAACTAACAGAAAATAATAGCCTTTAGTTTTTTAAATTGTGATTTTTTTCCCACCAAACATAACCATCGTATCCAATACACATATTTTCCTCTACGAGAGATACTCTTCGGCGCTCTTTTTCTGCTCGCTTGGGTCCTGCAGCAGGAAGCTGAGCACCATCCTCGACCCCCCCTTCTTCCACTCGCCTTTCCAATTACTCACCATGTCCTGCTAATTCTACTTCTCTTTGTTTCTGTTGACACCAGCCTAGCTCAGGGCACCATGATTTCAGGTTATTTCAGTATATTTTTTTTAATATTTTAATTACTTTCGAGTTATTAAATCATGTACATATTATAACATTCAAAAAGTACAATGAGAATACATAAAAAATAGGTCTCTTCCATACCCTTAGTTTCCTAACTACCCAGTTTCCCTCCAAGAAAGCAAGCTACAGTCTCAATCCCTTCCATGTGCTGCTAGAGATACTATATTCATGTACAAGCATATACATATTTTTTTGCATAGATATATTTTTTCACAAGTAGCGACATTGTGTTCTGCACCTTGCTTTCACATCCTCCACACATTTTGGAGAAAATCTTAACTGTGTAAAGAGGGCTGCCTCATTTTTTTTAAGAGATTAATAAAATTCTCCTATATGTGTACTACCATAATTATGCAATCAGTTCCCTATTGATGGAAATTCAGATGGTTTCCAATCTTTTGCTATTATAAGTTGATGCTGCAGTAAAGATCTTCATACAGACATCATTTTGCATATGTGCCAGAATATATTTAGGAAAAATTCCTAGAAGTGGAAGTGTTGAATTGAACAAAATGCTTTTTTTTTTTTAAACTACTGAGTTATTGCCAAATTACTCTTCAAAGACATTTCACCAATGTCTACACTCACTGACAAGACATAAAACCCTGTTACCCCAAATTCTCAACA
The DNA here is from genome assembly GCA_006408695.1 of Aepyceros melampus. Lineage (NCBI taxonomy): Eukaryota > Metazoa > Chordata > Mammalia > Artiodactyla > Bovidae > Aepyceros > Aepyceros melampus. Next base: position 162,248 of record SJXQ01001568.1, on the reverse strand, counting down.
ATACAGTGGGTTATACAATCTTATGGGTAGAAACAGTATCTCAATATAGTTTTAATTTACATTATCCTTATTTTGAGTGAGGTTGAGAGTCTTTTTATGTTTAAGATGTATTTTAGTTTGTATAATATATATGTGTTTCTATGAATAGACTTTTGTATCTTTTCTCCATTTTTCTGTTTTGAGAGCTTTTTGCCTTACTGAACTGTAGGCACTTACAGCAGGCAGCTTCAAGCGTGACCCCAGATGACCCCCAACTCCTGATATTCACATCCTGGTGTAATCTTCTCTCATGTCTTACCAGGTTTGGTCTCAGGGAGCCAATACAATATGGCAGGAGTGATGGCATGTCATTTCAAGATCAGCTTGTAAAAGATGTGATTCTCTCTTGGTGGTCCACTCTTTCAAGTTCCTTACTCTGGCAGAAACCAGCTGCCCTCTCAGCCACCTGCTGATGGAGAAGGCCAGTGTTGAGGAACCCAGGCCTCCAGCAGGCAGCCAGTGAGGAACCGGAGTTTCCTGACAAGAGTCACATGAATGACCTTAGAGGTGGGTCCTCTGGGCCCAGCTGAGCTTTTAGATGAGGCTGTGGTCCCCACCGACAGCTTGACTGCAATCTCATCATGAGTAACACTGATCCAGACCACCCAGCCAAGCTGCTCTCAGATTCTAGGTTCTTAGGAACTGACAGATAATACATGTTCATTCTAAGCTGTTAAGTTTTGAAGTAATTTATTACATATCAATCATAACAATGTAGAATTCCAAGTATTTTAAGAAATCAGTCTTTTCCTTTGAGTCTAACTCTTTGTTTGAGCTTCAGATACTTCTCTCCATTTGTTGAGTGTCTCCTGGCCTTCTTTGTGCTTTGTGTTTCCTTTCTTTTCTTTCTTTCTATGCAGAATTTTAAAAATTCACTCTGTAAGCATAGTGAAATTTACCAATTTAGGAGAATGCTTCTATACTCAGAAAACAGTGAAAAAGAGACTATTAAAAAACATTCCAAATTTAATTTCCCTCCTTTTCTAAAAATAAAGGGATGGGCCATTTGCATTACCTCCCTGATAAAAATTTATAAAATAATTTTCCTAAAAGTTTGTAATAATTTCCAGTCTCCTTAAAAGCATCAAAGGGATGATAAGATAATGAGGAATTACCAGATCAAGTTCTAAGAGAATCTAAGAACTCAGAAAGGCAAGAAAAACAACCAAAGCCTTTTGCCCTGAGGACATATATGGGGGACTTGTGTTACTGTTTTGAAGACTTGACAAAGTAAAAGAGACAAGTCAAAGCTCAGGGTCCACCCAGGTTGAAAGACTAATGTTAGATACCACCTCTGTTAATCTAGAATCCCAAAGGGAGAACCCACCACAGGATAAAGGCAAACCAGAAGTAAAACTACTTACTTCTCACTCCCAACCTACAAAAAAAAAAAAAAAAAAAAAACCCACCAAAACCAAGAATCCAAAGACAGAGATGTCTTAATAGAGCAAAGAAAGAAAACAGACACACACACACATAATCTGTCCTCCAATAGTTCTGCCCAGAGGCCAGCCCCCTGAGAATTTATAGTGTGAATTCAAATCCTAGAAGTAGTTCAGAAAACTTCAGGTTATTATTTTAGTTTGAACTGGTTACAGAGAAGTGCTGTTGCTCAGTCGGTAGGTCATGTCCAACTTTGTGACCCCATGAACTGTAGCATGCCAGGCTCCTCTGTCCTCACTATTTCCCAGAATTTAGTAGTAGCGTCCATAAATGTCTGGAGGGCAAGACAAGACTGTCTGGAGAAGGGCTGCTTTACTCAGCCCACAGGAATCACCAAAGACTATGTCTAACGGACAAGGAACACTGAGAAGTCAATGACAATCAAGTCGCAAGAAAAGAAGTTACAATGAGAAAGACACAGCAGCAAAAGAAAAGTACTAAACTATATGAACAGACCCTGAAGGACTTCAGATCCTGGAATAATCAGAGGCAAGTTATGACATACCTATGTTTAAAAAAAAGATAAAATCTATAGTAAATAAAAACTTGAAAAAATGACCTAGCAGATTTGAAAAAGAACCAAGTAGGACATCTAGAAATGAAAAATACAAAAACATAAATGAAAAACTCAATTGATGAGAACTTCCCTGGTGGTCCAATGGTTGGGAATCCACCTTCCAGTGCAGGGGACACAGGTTTGATCCCTGGTCCGGGCAATGAAGATCCCACATGCTCTTGGGGCAAGCAAACTCATTTGCTGCAACTATTGAGCCTGGACGCCTCACCTAGACAGCCTGTGCGCTGCAAACTACACAGAGCCCAGGCCCCACGGAGCTTGCATGCCACAATCGGAGAGAGCCACATGCCGCAAGTAGGACCCAAGGCAGTCAAAATGTTTGTTAAAAAATTAAAAAACAGAAAAGCACTACCAAGCTCCCTGGTGGCCCTTTGCCTCCCCGACCCCGCTCCCTCCCCCGCCATGCTGGGCTGCACCACTAAAGGCAAATCGACATAAGGGGCCTCAGGGTAACAGGTTCCTCGGGGACAAACATGCCCAGGCCTAGCACAGTCGCCACACTGACCCTCTAAACCTGTCACCCAGCCCAGGCCAAGTCTGCTGACATGGAGGTCAGAGGGCAGGCTTCCTGTTTTTGCTCTGCTTTTCCGGCAGCTGCTGCTTCACCACCAGAGCACTCTGTCCCCACCCCTACCCACCCCCTGCCACTGATTATTACTTGCCTGCTGGCTTTCTGGTACAATCAGCATTTCTGTTCCAAGGGTTACAGGTAAACTGCTACCCAAGGTTGTATGTTTACTCACTTTTACTGCTTTCTCTATGAGAAAGCAGTGTTGGTGGCTTTTTCCCTATTCAGGAACTTAAACGAAGTCCTCCGGTTGTTTTAAGGGGGAAGCTATTCAGCAAAGCACCATGCAACAGCCCAACTTCTCTTCTTCCTACCATATTCTCTGTGCTCTAAAGAGAACTCATTTTCTCTAACGGCCTCCAGCCCCTAGTAGGACTAGTAGTTCACCAGAGATCTCTGGCCATGAGTCAGAGGCAAAAGCCTCATTTCCCCTTGCTGGTAACTAGATGCTAATGTCATGAGTGGAGAAAGTCAGGGTTACAGTCTTTTCCCTTTAAATGCAGGGGACTTTCTGCATGAAAAGTTCCCGGAGCCCCAGTGGCCATATGTAAACTAAGCCAACGGACCTGGGTTTAGACAGTCAAAAGAAACAGATCAGCCATCAAGTTCTCTCAAACTTTTATAGCCTCAAAATCCTAACATGGTCCTCTAAGAGCACAGCTGCAAGCACTCTGTGTAATTAGCTGCCCAAACTCCTACCCCCTGAGGTGGTGCTGATAAATGCAGTGGGTTTTTGTTTTTTTAAACCATGCTTTTCAATCATTTCTTTTCAAAGACGATATTTTCCATTGCATTTATTCCTTAGTCTGTACATTTCAGTGACAGGGATACAGGAAATCTGTGAGGATATGTACAGATTTGTGGTTCATTGCAAGTGAAGATGTGATTTTGAATCAACCGGAACATATGCCCACTAGAGTCAAATCCATTCAGAAAAATGGTCAAGGAAGTATCTTCCCTGGAGACCCCCACAGTAGCAGACACTTGTTTTCTAAATGGTTCCGGGCAGCCAGAGATTGCTGTTTGATCTTTGAGTGTGACTGAAAGCATATCCTTAAACCTAAGTTTAAGCCCTACAAATTCCCAGGAAACAGTCCCTCTTTATGACTTCCTAAATGTTCTGACTCAATTTTTTTTTTTTTTTGCTAAAATCTCATCTTCACACAGACTTACACATTACTTCTTTTTTTAAGAATAAAGGTAACTTTATTCATTGGAATGGCAGCTTGAAGTTTGACACCAAGAATTATAATAGCTTGAAGAGAGACAAAGGTCAAGCATATGAGCCTGAAGGAAAGTGAACCCAGAGAAATAATTAAAATGATAGTTACGCTTATACAATTTGCCAGTTTACAAAGCACTTTTACATATATGATCTATAATAATCTACAATAAACTTGGAGGCAAATAACAGACATAATTCCTGACTAACCACTGTGGAAACTAGTCAGACTCTTCACCAGACTATGCCAACACTGGGATTCTGCCACCATTGAAGCCATCCTCTGGGGCTGACCTCTAAAAGCACCCGAGTCTTTGTATCCCTCCCTCCAGACTCAGAGTTCTAGGTAGGCACATCTGATCAGCCAAGCCAGTGACCCAGCTGCTAGAGAGATAAGAAAGGCAGTCCTGACTTCCTTTACTCTCACCTCTTGGTGTTCAGTACTGAGTGTACCAGTTTCTACTGCTGCATAATAAATTATCACAGACTTAGCAGTGTGAAATGTCACAAACTGATTATCTCACAGTTTCTGTGGGCTGGGGATTCCAGCATCGCCTTAGCTGGACTTTCCATTCAGGGTCTCGTAAGGGTATAATCAAGGTGGCAGCCAGCTGCATTCTTATCTGGAGAGTCAACTGGGGAAGAATCTGTTTCCAAGCCCCCACAGGTAGCACAGTTCATTCAGTGTGTGTCTGAGGCACATACTAGCACAATTGAAGCTGTGTGTCTGGGGCCCCTGATTTCTTGCTAGCTGTCTGCTGGGAGCCATGCTCAGCTTTTAGAGGCAGCACTCAAGTTCTGGCCATGTTCACAGGTCCATCCGTCATGGGAAGTTCAGTCAGACTGCTTGCTTCTTCAGGATCATCAGGGTGTCTCAGGCTTCATATTTTCTTTCAGGGAGGCCTCAGCTCTCTTTTAAGAGTTCATTGGCTTAGGTTAAGTCCACCCAGGAAAATCTACCTTTGCATTGACAACTCTACTTAAGCACTATGGTGACCTGAATGGGAAGCAAGTTTGAAAGGGAGGTAATATATGTATATGTGTGGCTGATTCATTTTGCTCTATGGTTGAAACTAATACAACATTGTAAAGCATCTATGTATGCTAAGTCACTTCAGTTGTGTCTGACTCTTTGCAACCTTGTAGACTGTAGCCCGCCAGGCTCCTCTGTCCATGGGATTCTCTGGGCAAGAATGCTAGAGTGAGTTGCCATGCCCTCCTCCAAGGGATCTTCCCCACCCAGGGATTGAACCCCAGGCTCCTCTAGTTCCTGCACTGCAGGCGAATTCTTTACAGCTGAGCTACTGGGAAAGCCAAAGCAACTACACTACAACAGAAATTAATTTTAAAATAAAAATATTTTTTAAAGGAAGATAAAAAGAAACAACTTGGAGACAGAGAGATCCTCTGTACTGGTTAGTATGAGAGCTAAAGTCTACATTCTTACTGTAGCTGTTAAAAAGTCTTTACTCATCACAAAGAGTGATTATTTTCTAATTGAAAAAATAAAGCTGAAATAGAACTAAAAAAAAAAAACTTCACAGGAGTAAAACCTCATCATTTTCACAGATGTCACCCACACTCAAGGAGAGAGGGTTACACAGGGTAGGTATATCAGGAGTGGGAATCTCTGGGTCCATCTCTGCATTCTGTTTATCATACTTAGCAAAAAACGACAAGAACCCTCCCACTTCACCTTATTGAAGAAGCAGGTCAGGCATAACATTTCTAATTTTATAGAAGGGAAAAATAAGACTCTCAGAAGTCAGGGGACTTGGCTATAGCCACAGAGTTAATACACAGGAAGTGCAAGTTCGACCCCTGTGTTGGGAAGATCCCCTGGAGGAGGAAATGGCAACCCACTCTGGTATTCTTTGCCCAAAAAATCCCATGGACCGAGTAGCCTGGTGGGCTACGGTCCAAAGTGTGGCAAAAAGTCAGACACGGCTGAACGACTTAAGCATAAGCACCGAGTTCAGAAGCAGATAAACAGGAACATGACATGCAACTTTTAACAGTACTTTTTTCAAAGACAAACAGAAAAAACAGCAGCAAATGTAAACATTCATGAAAATAAATGATTTGACCATTGATGCTACAAGATCTGATGGAAATAAATGAAAAGTAAAGATGGAGACTTATGACTAATGAGCCCATGCCTGCTAAGGGAGGCTGCTCTTCAGCCTCAGGAAACAATGCCAACAAAGAACATGAGCTGTCCATTTGATGTCAGAAAGAATGGCATGCATCTGTGACATAACTACTATTTTTATAAACAGCAACTGAGAGCAGGTTTCAAAGGTGAATATTCAAGGAGACAAAGTTCTCCAGAAAAGACCACGCAGGAGCTAGAGAGATCACTGCCAAAGCCCTGTAGTTTCACCAGCTCTCCTCTTCTGTGTGCTTTTTGCTTCCTGTTCACCTCTTCACAGTTCACAGACCACCCTATGTTCCAAGAGACCCTCCTTGGGCAGAAATCTCAAAGAGAAATTGGGCTTATGTCAAGCTAACCAAGTTATTTGCTTCATCACCATAGTGAAAGTTTACCAAAGAAGATTTTGAAAAGCAGGATTTAGAAAGATAAAAAAGTTAAGGTCCTCAAAAATTTAGTTTGATACTCTACAAATAAAATTTTGTTGTCTAAGGATACATACGGAGAAGGCAATGGCACCCCACTCCAGTATTCTTGTCTGGAAAATCCCATGGATGGAGGAGCCTGGTAGGCTGCAGTCCATGGAGTCGTTAAGAATCAGACTCGACTGAGCGACTTCACTTTCATTTTTCACTCTCATGCATTGGAGAAGGAAATGGCAACCCACTCCAGTGTTCTTGCCTGGAGAATCCCAGGGACAGGGGAGCCTGGTGGGCTGCCGTCTATGGGGTCGCACAGAGTCAGACACGACTGAAGCAACTTAGCAGCAGCAGCAGCAAGTATATAAGCAGAAGTTTAATAGGTCTTTGAATTCATGTCTGTGAATGAAAAAAACCTAAATGTATAGAAGAGAGCAGTTTTTAAAAATGTATTCAATGTGTCTGAACACATAATAATATATTTAAGGAGAACAAACCAGCCAACCCTAAAGGAAATGAACCCTGAATTGGAAGGACTGCTGCTGAAGCTGAAGCTCTAGTACTCTGGCCACCTAATGCGAAGAGCTGACTCACTGGAAAAGACCCTGATGCTGGGAAAGACTGAAGGCAGGAGGAGAAGGGGAAGACGGAGGATGAGATGGTTGGATGGCATCACCGACTCAATGGACGTGAGTTTGAGTAAGCTCTGGGAGATGGTGAAGGACAGGGAAGCCTGGTGTGCTGCAGTCCATGGGATCGCAAAAGAGTCCAACACGACTTAACAGCTAAATGACAACAAAATGACAATTCACATGTATTCCACATCCAAAGAGTAACAGTAAAGTTACTGGAAAACCTCTGTGCTAGTTTAGAGCCTGCTGCCATCCTGTTGGTGATTTAATTTATTGGATATATCCAATTTTGGATATCACCAATCCAATACTGAATCTCACCATCCTATTGGAGATATGATTTAACCCATAGAGGCCTCAATTTTCTACTGTGTGAAAATAAGTGAGCAAATGTGATTTCTAAAAGCCCTTCCACCTTAAAGTCTCAGTAATTCTTCAATTGACTAGATAGTGTGCAATGGTCAATATTTGGGAAAGACCATCTTTAGATAGAAGGATGTTACTTTGATCATGGGTGACTATGAATTTAGTTACATTTTGAATTACATTTAACTAAGAACATTATCCAGCCCCCCCCCCTTTTTTTTTATCATTTCAGGATATTTGCCTACTGTAGAACAACTTATCAGAGCTATATATCTAGCCATCTAGAATCCCCCTACCAAAACCCACACCATAAATATAAAGACAACATGGTGACCAGCATTTACAGAGCAGAAGAAAGGAGTAGCTGAGTTAGCAGAGATCTGCAGAAGGAGAAAAAAATAGAAGAAATAAGACACAGGTTTCACAAATTGACATTATCCATATGGATCACCATTAATTATAATAATCATCTCCTTTTACACAAGTATACTGTTTGACCCTACGCCCATGTTTTCTTTCTTTCTGTTTTTTAGCATTTCTTTTCTCCCTGAAATAAAGGCTGTTAATTAACTGCAGTGAAAGATTAACGGTCTCCATCACGTGATCTTTTTGGCCTGTCTCAGCGCTCTACTATCTTTAAGGACTCCCAGCACTTTTACAAACAGCAGTCTGTTTCAGCAAAATCAACAAGATAGCAGATCTCTTAACCCCTCGTGTTCAATTTTAATTGCAGAAGCAAGCACAGGAATGCTAGACCAGAGTCCAGACTCCACCACCCCAGCTACTCCTCTTCTGTCTTTTGGAGGCTTTCTTTCTCTGCCTGACCCCAAAATGTAGGCACTCTTCACAGCTCATTCCATGGCCCTTTTCTCCTCTCATTCTTTATACTTTTCAGGATTACATTCAAACTCACTTACCATCCACTCAATGACTGCCTCTATATCTATATCTCTAACAAAGACCTGAAATATCTACTAGACAGCATGAGTAAGATGTTCCCCAGATACCTCATACTCATCTGGGCTGTCTTAGTGTGCTCAGGTTGCCTTAACAAAACACCACGGAATGGGTGGCAAAAGCAACAGGAATTTGTTTCCCACAGTTCTGCAGTCTGGAAAGTCTAAGACCCAAGTGCCACCTGACTGAGTTCCTGGTAAGGGCCCTCTTCCTGGCTGGTTCAGTTCAGTTCAGTTCAGTTGCTCAGTCGCATCCGACTCTTTGCGACCCCATGGACTGCAGCACTCCAGGCCTCCCTGTCCGTTATCAAATCCCCGAGTTTACTCAAAGTCATGTCCATCGAGTTGGTGATGCCATCCAACCATCTCATCCTCTGTCATCCCCTTCTCCTCCCACCTTCAATCTTTCCCAGCATCAGAGTCTTGTCCAGTGAGTCAGTTCTTTGCATCAGGTGGCCAAATTATTGGAGCTTCAGCGTCAGTCCTTCCAATGAGTATTCAGGGTTCATTTCCTTTAGGATTGACTGGTTTGATCTCCTTGCAGTCCAGGGACTCTCAAGAGTCTTCTCCAATACCGCAGTTCGAAAGCATCAATCCTTGTGCTCAGCTTTCTTTATGGTCCAACTCTCACATCCATACATGGTGCCATACTTCCTGCTGTGAGCTCACATGGCCTTAACTTGGTGCCTCTGTGTGTGTGTATGTGTGTGTGTGTGTAGAGAGAGAGAGAGAAAGAGAGAGAGAGAGAGAGATTTCTTTGACTCCCTTTTCTTTTAAGAGCACTGATCTCATCACAGCCTCTTGACCTCTTGTAACCCTAATCACATCCCAGAGGCCCTAAATACCATCACATTGGGGATGATAGCGTCAACATGTGAATTTGGAGAGGACACAGACCTTCTGTTTATAACAGCAGCCAAAACCAAACGCCTCACCCTCGCACTTACATAGCCGCATCTCTGAGGTCCTCCTCTCATTGAGGACAGCACCACCCAGTCAGCTGCCTAACTGGGTAACTGGAAAGCCACCTTCTAGGCTCCCCACGTGTTTTCTCATCTGTAAAATAAGGATACTAACAGTATCTATGAGATTAAGTAAATTAATACATGTAAAATGCTAATATAATGTAGGACACAAAGTAAGCTATTGGTAATATCACCTATCACATTTTTCCTTAAATTTCTTCTTTTTATTAAACCCACAAAAATGCTTTAGATCTTACCTTCTGTAATATCCTTGGACTTGCAAACTTTCCCCAGCTCTATCTCTAGTACCTCGACTTTGGGCAGTTAACTGCACACATGGTATGCTGGAATTGCCTCCTAACTTGTTTTTCTGCGTTCTCTCAGCTATCTGTCTAATCTTTTCAGCACACAGTTATGTGAGTAATCTTTTCAAATTATAGTCATCATCATCACAGTTCTCTGATCAAAAGTCTTCAGTGGCTTCTCATGCTTTCGAAGTTCAAATTCCTTAGTGTTGCCTAAGGTTCCCTTACAGGTGTAGCCCCCTGCTTAACTCTCTAGCCACTGTTGGAGACCGTCCACCAGGGACAATAAGTGTCTCTCCGTCTTGCTGAGAGTGCCAGACTGCAAGAGCCTCCCATCTCCTGACCTGGAGCAGTCACTGGAGCTGGTCACATAAGGTACCCTCAGCATGACTACTGTGTCACGGCTGACTCCCTTGACGAGGGGGACTGGATGGTTGACTGCTTCCATAAACACTGCTGTGTCCTTGTCCCACTGAATGGCTGGCATGCATCTAGGTTATCATATCAGCTGAGTGGGACACGGAGGGGAAGGGAAACCAGTGTAAACAGGCTGGTGCCCGTGATGTTTGCTAAACCATGGACAGTAAAGTCCTTTGCCTCTGACCTAGGTGTTGTGTGTCACCTGCCAGCATCCATGAAACGGTACCCAGTTAACTTATTAGCCTGCAAATGGGGGGAAATTCCATATCCTTCACTTTTTGACAGCCCCACCTTCTTCTCTTTCTTGTTCTGTCTCTTCTCCTATGCTCCAGTTGTACTGAATTAGTTTCTGCCCCTATGATTTAAAAGATGCTTGTCTCTCTACCCCAAATCTTTCCTTTGTTTTCAACCAGCTAAGGGCACCACTTCCTCCAGGAAGCCTTCCAGACTTCTAGTGAGATTTTGAATGCTTTCTCTCTTCTCCCCCAGTGCCCTGTGCACATCTCTACGGAGCTCTTGACATATTGTGTGTGGCTTATTTCACTCACACAGCTTCTCTACTGGACAGAAAGCTTCTTGAGGGTAAGGGCCATGTTTTATTTGTCTTTATATGCCTTGTTGTCCTGAGACTTTGCATTCTGCAATACCTGGCATGTAAATGTTCAATAAATGGTAAACGCCTGAATGCATGACTGGACCTTAGTAGGCTGGGCTCATTCTGAAAAGTGAGCTTAGAAACAAATTACTCTCTATCTCCCTCTTTGTCCTCCACATATTTTTTTCCTCTTTTTAACCTTCCCATCTCCTTTTTTTTCTATTCTAAGCTACACCCTATTCTGTGTGCTTAGCGAGACGCAAATAGACTTAAGGGAGGCAGGAAAGTATGACTGCAAAGCCATGAGTGGATTCCATGCACCAGATGGGAAAACTAACATCACCTTATATAATCAGGGCCTAAAGAGAGACTCAGACTTCCTTCCCTCTCTCTAATTTCCCGAGAGATTGCAAAAATGGATTAAGTAGCAAGGATGAAGTAGTGCTTCTATTTTTTAATATTTTAAAATCAATCTCCGCCCAGCCCCCTCCACACGCACACACATACCTTCTGATAACAGAGAATGGACCATGGTGAAAACAAAACAAAACAGCACTGCCAGGCTTCAGACAAATTTGCTGCCACCACGTGGAAAACTCAACTTTAAATGAGCCCCCTTTCCTGCAGACAGGCCCCAGGCAGCAACACCATAAACCTAGATGGCACATCCTGATGTGTACTACGTCAACGCATGCGCTGATGAGCAATGTTCATGGCATAAAGGACCAACCCCATGGACACGACTGTAGAAATAAGCATTTTCATAGAGAAACGAAGAATGGTTTCCTTCCAAGGAAAAGTTTATGTCCTCCCCTACTTGCCTCAATTACCCTCCTGATTCTGACCATGCTTATGAGTGTATTCATAATAAATGGCTAGGACTTCATCCTAGCGTGCTCCGTCACTGAGTCAGCTATTACGCTACTCTCTCTACATGAACTCCACCCTTCCCTACTTGGCCCTATGATTCTGGCCCCGATTTGCAAACTGTGTCTCTGCTTTGCCGTTCCTTCCATGTTCACCTCTTCCGTGAGGGCTTAATAAAAAGAGGGACTCGCTCCTTGTCTGTTTACCATTGTGCTCAATGTCCCCCAGCCTCACTTCTTGTGATTCAAAAGAACCTAGCTCTCCCATAAATGGCAAAGAGCCCATCCCCACTCCTGGGGCAGCATCTTCGCCCTCTGCTTTCCTGTTGGCTTCTGGCTGACAGCTCTCATGGCTCCGCGCTCCTCCCAGTCATGTCATCACGCTTGCCTCTTCCCTTTCTCCACTCCCTTTTCCAGCCCTCTGTGAGATCACAGCACTGTCCGTTTATAGGACAATCGCTAAATAGCAACTGAGGTGAGATCAAAAATGAGCAGCCAAGAAATAAATATTTGTGCTTGTGTGCTTAAAAATAACCGATCTGGAATGACACAATAGGAAGAATCCAGATAAAACAACGCTTGCCCTGCTACGAAATCACAAGTGGCTTTACTGCTCGATGCATTTTTTTCCCCTTGATGGTAGCACAAATATTTAAAAACGAAAATAATCTCATGCATTCCTTAATCTTTCTTCTCTCCAAAACACATCAAGGAATTTTAAATTTTTCATTTAGTGTCCAGCATTACTTTTTCCATTTGAAAAGAGGGATAAATTGAGGGGCCGGCAGTTTTAGCGTAAATCTTGTCATTTTCAGCTCAACCAGAAACTTAAAGCTCCATTATATTTCTTGAAGGGATGACACAGAATTGGTGGGGTATGTAAAAAAATAAAGGAAAGAGAAAAGCAGAAGCAGTGACCACCACTGATGCCACCCCCACGACTGCTGCCCCAGCTGCTTGTCAGGTGGGTCACCACCTTGCTCTGTCCCCCCACCCCACCCCCACAACCCTCTGTGTTCTAGAAGCACAGGGAACACTGGTGAACTGTCTTCTCAGTGCTGAGCAGTGGCCTGGTTGTTGTCCCCAGAGTTGTCTGAGAAACCTCTCCTAGCACTCTTGTCAATTTTTCATGGGTAAATGACTTGAATAAGGGTGTCAATAACATACTGCTGCTGCTGCTGCTAAGTCACTTCAGTCGTGTCTGACTCTGTGCGACCCCATAGATAGCAGCCCACCAGGCTCTGCCATCCCTGGGATCCTCCAGGCAAGAGGACTGGAGTGGGTTGCCATTGCCTTCTCCACCCAATAACATACTAAGCAACTGTAAATGGCAATTGATGGAAACATGAGCTAAAACTTTCCATCGGCGAAGGAGAGTCCAAAAAGATCTCAACAAGCAGATAAACAAGCTTAATTAGAACATTTAGTTCCCAATGGTGATTGTAGCCATGAAATTAAAAGACGCTTACTCCTTGGAAGAAAAGTATGACCAACCTGGATAGCATATTCAAAAGCAGAGACATTACTTTGCCAACTAATGTCCATCTAGTCAAGTCTAAGGATTTTCCTGTGGTCATGTATGGATGTGAGAGTTGGACTGTGAAGAAGGCTGAGCGCCGAAGAATTGATGCTTTTGAACTGTGGTGTTGGAGAAGACTCTTGAGAGTCCCTTGGACTGCAAAGAGATCCAACTAGTCCATTGTGAAGGAGATCAACCCTGGGATTTCTTTGGAAGGAATGATGCTAAAGCTGAAACTCCAGTACTTTGGCCACCTCATGCGAAGAGTTGACTCACTGGAAAAGACTCTGATGCTGGGAGGGATTGGGGACAGGAGGAGAAGGGGACGACAGAGGATGAGATGGCTGGATGGCATCACTGACTCGATGGGCGTGAGTCTGAGTGAACTCCGGGAGTTGGTGATGGACAGGGAGGCCTGGCATGCTGCGATTCATGGGGTTGCAAAGAGTCGGACACGACTGAGTGACTTAACTGAACTGAGGTCCCAAAAAATATGTAAGATAAGGGAAGTTTTCCCTGGTGGCTCAGAGGTTAAAGCGCCTGCCTCCAATGCGGGAGACCTGGGTTCGATCCCTGAGTCGGGAAGATCCCCTGGAGAAGGAAATGGCAACCCACTCCAGTATTCTTACTTGGAGAATCTCATGGACTGAGGAGCCTGGTGGGCTGCAGTCCATGGGGTCACAAAGGGTCGGACACGACTGAGTGACTTTACTTACTTACTTACTTACTTAGGGAAGTTTGGCACATATGATAGAGATGAGGCAGTTTTATTGACTGAAGATTCAATACGAATCATTCACGTGCATGTACTAAGTCGCTTCAGTGGTGTCCGACTCTTTGCAATGCTATGGACTATAGCCCGCCAGGCTCCTCTGTCCATGGGATTCTCCAGGCAAGAATACTTGGAGTGACTTGCCATTTCCTTCTCCAGGGAATCTTCCTGATCCAGTAATCGAACCCATGTCTCTTGCATTTCCTGCTTTGGCAGGTGGATTCTTTACTGCTGAGCCACCGGGGAAGCCCCGAATCATTCATACAAGTGGTTATTTACATGATCACACATGATTGCATGCTAGGGACCCCTGCTATGAGTTCTCTCTGTGCTTTTGGCTGAATCCTATTACAATGCTCATCACGCAGTACTGCAATTGTCTATCTTCCCCACTGCACTACAAACTCTCAGAGAGTGGGACACTGTCTTTTTTCTTTCTTTACTTAATCCACAAGTCTAGCATAGTATGTAACCCATTGTGAGAACTTTATGTCAATTCTCAAAATGAAGTGGACAGCAGTTTTTAACTACAACACTCAAAACCACTTATACTATAACAAAATGAAGCTGCTTGAAGATTGTAATACTATTTATATTGTATTTAAGGTGAAGTCATATAAGACAGTACAGTGATTAAGCTTGAGTGCTTGGAAAGAGACGGCCTTGGTGCCAGTTCTGTCTCTGCCACTTACTGGCGGAACAACGTTGGTCAATTTCCTTAGGCCTTTCTACAGCTCAGTTTTTTTGTGTCTATAAAGTGGGGTATATAACAACCATCAGTTTCAGAGGGCTGTTGTGAGGATTAAACTAGGTAATACCCCTTCAGTACCTAAGTAGACCTGGCACAAGGAGTGTGTGTGTGCTAGTAGCTCAGTTGTGTCCAGCTCTTTGTGAGCCCATGGACTGTAGCCCACCAGCTTCCTCTGTCCATGGGATTCTCCAGACAAGAATACTGGAGTGGGGTTGCCATGCCTTCCTCCAGCTAAGCACTCAACATAGTTTACCTATATGGTTATTATTAACCACATTAAAAAGATGACAATGATGATGACAATGACTATAACTGAAGTTATAAGACAGTGACACACTAGAATACAGTATTTGCAACATGAGAGAAAGGAGTAGCATATAAAATATATATACATATAAAGAACTTCAAAATTACATTTAAAAATAATATCAAAGAATGAGGAAAAGTGGGATTTCCCTGGCAGTCCAGTGGTTAAGTGCCTACAATGCAGGGGGCACAGGTTCAATCCTTGGTGGGGGAACTAAGATCCCATATGCCATTCAGTGTGACCAAAAGGGANACAGGAGGAGAAGGGGACGACAGAGGATGAGATGGCTGGATGGCATCACTGACTCGATGGGCGTGAGTCTGAGTGAACTCCGGGAGTTGGTGATGGACAGGGAGGCCTGGCATGCTGCGATTCATGGGGTTGCAAAGAGTCGGACACGACTGAGTGACTTAACTGAACTGAGGTCCCAAAAAATATGTAAGATAAGGGAAGTTTTCCCTGGTGGCTCAGAGGTTAAAGCGCCTGCCTCCAATGCGGGAGACCTGGGTTCGATCCCTGAGTCGGGAAGATCCCCTGGAGAAGGAAATGGCAACCCACTCCAGTATTCTTACTTGGAGAATCTCATGGACTGAGGAGCCTGGTGGGCTGCAGTCCATGGGGTCACAAAGGGTCGGACACGACTGAGTGACTTTACTTACTTACTTACTTACTTAGGGAAGTTTGGCACATATGATAGAGATGAGGCAGTTTTATTGACTGAAGATTCAATACGAATCATTCACGTGCATGTACTAAGTCGCTTCAGTGGTGTCCGACTCTTTGCAATGCTATGGACTATAGCCCGCCAGGCTCCTCTGTCCATGGGATTCTCCAGGCAAGAATACTTGGAGTGACTTGCCATTTCCTTCTCCAGGGAATCTTCCTGATCCAGTAATCGAACCCATGTCTCTTGCATTTCCTGCTTTGGCAGGTGGATTCTTTACTGCTGAGCCACCGGGGAAGCCCCGAATCATTCATACAAGTGGTTATTTACATGATCACACATGATTGCATGCTAGGGACCCCTGCTATGAGTTCTCTCTGTGCTTTTGGCTGAATCCTATTACATGCTCATCACGCAGTACTGCAATTGTCTATCTTCCCCACTGCACTACAAACTCTCAGAGAGTGGGACACTGTCTTTTTTCTTTCTTTACTTAATCCACAAGTCTAGCATAGTATGTAACCCATTGTGAGAACTTTATGTCAATTCTCAAAATGAAGTGGACAGCAGTTTTTAACTACAACACTCAAAACCACTTATACTATAACAAAATGAAGCTGCTTGAAGATTGTAATACTATTTATATTGTATTTAAGGTGAAGTCATATAAGACAGTACAGTGATTAAGCTTGAGTGCTTGGAAAGAGACGGCCTTGGTGCCAGTTCTGTCTCTGCCACTTACTGGCGGAACAACGTTGGTCAATTTCCTTAGGCCTTTCTATAGCTCAGTTTTTTTGTGTCTATAAAGTGGGGTATATAACAACCATCAGTTTCAGAGGGCTGTTGTGAGGATTAAACTAGGTAATACCCCTTCAGTACCTAAGTAGACCTGGCACAAGGAGTGTGTGTGTGCTAGTAGCTCAGTTGTGTCCAGCTCTTTGTGAGCCCATGGACTGTAGCCCACCAGCTTCCTCTGTCCATGGGATTCTCCAGACAAGAATACTGGAGTGGGGTTGCCATGCCTTCCTCCAGCTAAGCACTCAACATAGTTTACCTATATGGTTATTATTAACCACATTAAAAAGATGACAATGATGATGACAATGACTATAACTGAAGTTATAAGACAGTGACACACTAGAATACAGTATTTGCAACATGAGAGAAAGGAGTAGCATATAAAATATATATACATATAAAGAACTTCAAAATTACATTTAAAAATAATATCAAAGAATGAGGAAAAGTGGGATTTCCCTGGCAGTCCAGTGGTTAAGTGCCTACAATGCAGGGGGCACAGGTTCAATCCTTGGTGGGGGAACTAAGATCCCATATGCCATTCAGTGTGACCAAAAGGGAAAAATGAAGAAAAGTAATAAAAGGCAATTGGCTGAAGTAGAAACACAAATAGCCAACAAATATTTAACCCAAGCTAATCAATAATTTGGGAAATGTGAAGCAAAATCCATGAAATAACTTTTCTCACCTATTAAGTTGGCGAAAATTTCAAAGTCTGATGCTATCAAATGTTGACAAGCAGGTAGGGTGACGGGAATGCCTATACACAGTGGGTGAAAGTAGAAATGAGCCAAAAATACCTTGCAGGGCAATTTGGCAGTATATATTAAAATTGAACATATCCAAGAACTTGGTGGTCTTCACACCAGGGTTATTCAAGGAGTTCAGACACAGGGTTTTACTGAACTGGCCTAAGGACCTGCCTGTGATCACAAAAGCCCTTTCCACGTTCATCCCAAATCTTACTTCAGTGTGTTGTTCCTAAGTTTAAAAGCCTTTCCGTAAATAAATAAAACAGAAGTTTCCTTTCATGATTACTTAGAGTACCATAAAGCCCTTGGCCTTCTAGTCTTTCCTATATTATACACATTTCTGTTAAGAGTGAAGTTGGGGTTAAAATGGAATATTCAGTTACACAGTAGAGAGGGGTAGAAGAGATAACCTCTGCATTTTTACCTCTATTATTCCTAGACTAATGTCAAAAATTGCAACTCTGTTGGCAGTGGTGGGGTAGGGGAAGTTTATGAGAACAAATCACAGGTAACATATTTTTAATGCTCTATGACTTTTTCATGTATAGGCAATTTCAGGTGTAGGCCTTTCTTTTAGGGTG
Source organism: Aepyceros melampus (assembly GCA_006408695.1). Classification (NCBI taxonomy): domain Eukaryota; kingdom Metazoa; phylum Chordata; class Mammalia; order Artiodactyla; family Bovidae; genus Aepyceros; species Aepyceros melampus. The sequence continues at coordinate 144,579 of SJXQ01001568.1, read as the reverse complement.
TCCTCAATATTTATGTACAAAGGATATCATCAGCCAGAAAGAAAAGTAGCTTTGAATAACCAGAGGAATACATCTTAGTGACTTGGATTTGTTTTAAATGCACTTGAAATGTTTTCCTGGAACTACCAAATTGTGCAGAGTAAACTGGATAAAATCCACAAATGAAATATAATTCCTTTCTGACTTGGTGTGTGTGCTTCAATAAAGCAGCTAAAATGCATACGATAAAAGCTTATCATTAAACATGTATTACAGTTGAAGAAAATTCTCATATAATTTTATTTATAAAGCACTTAATCCTTTCTACTTCTCTAACAAAAATAATAAAATTATATGATTGCTTCTAGATCAATGAGTTTCAGCATAGGTTCTTTTTCCTTCCTTTAAATACTAGGAATGTATCTTAAAGTCTAAAAATTAATAGTGCTATTTATTTATGATATTTATACTTGCTTCTAATTTAATTATTCCTCATGGCAGAATACCAACAATCAATATGTACATACAAACACGTTTGCCAAAGAAACAGCATGCTTTTTTTCACATACCTACTTCAAAATAATTTATGATTTTTGCTAAATATAGTGTTACATAATTAGAAATTAAATAATGAGAAACAACATCTCAATTTATTATCTTGTTTGTATAACTTCTTATAAAGTAAATAAATTGTATTACATCTGCATTTCTTAAAATCTCTTTTTACTATATGCATTCTGAAATTTATTTCTTAGTTGTAGTAGTATTTAATATTTACTCAATATTAAATTCAAGGAATAAATAATGAGATTTTTTTAATCCAGTATTAACATTAGAATTAAAAATGAAGTTAAAACATTTCTGTCAGAAAATAAATCCTATCTTGCTGATAGGTTTAACAAAGGGTCCTGGTTTTATTTATACTGGGAGGACTTTTTAAAAAATAAATTAAATGAGATAAATCTGCCACTTAAGTTTGATGAAAATATATTTTAAAACACGATAAGATAAATATTGTGATTAGTAACAAAATTAATGTTTTTATTTTTCAGCTATTACAGAAATTATTAATATCACACAAAGTATCCTAGTGGGCTGGTGTCTTTACTTGGTTAAGAATCCACCTGCAATGCAGGAGAGCCCAGTTTCATCCCTGGATTGGGAAGATAACCCACAGAAAGCAATGGCAACCCACTCCAGTATTCTTGCCTGGAGAATCCAGAGGAGGAGCCTGACAGGATGGAGTCCATGGGGTCTTGAGAGTCAGGCATGACTTATCAGTTAAGCCACCACCGCCATCCTAAGGCCCCGCTCTGAGCTCACTTCACCTTCTAGTGAAAGTGCCCAAGTCTTTCTGCCTTCATTCTTGGTGCTATAAAAATGAGGTTGGGGCAAAAATAAAATCCATGCAGAAATCTGTATTGTTCTAGCATTATGCCACTCATCAATGGATTTAAGAATTAACTAGAGAGACAAGCATTATTTCAGAGAAACATGATCAATGATACTTCATTTTTTTCTGTTTAACAAATTACAATAGAAAAATTATTTTATAAAAAAATTTATCTTTATCAATTGTATTAACAATAATAATTGCAACAACTCAATCTACAAGAAAGTTTAAATGCAGCCTTATGATCCCAGGAAATAAAACATATTTTAAAACTTCAATTTCCATTCACTCTTTTGTTAAGGAGAAGTATGATAGGGTGGTTCAAAAAGAGACTTTCTGGCATGAAAATATATTACATGAAGATAAAATTCTCTGGGAGAATCAGAATGGAAAGAGAAAATGGAAAGAAATAAACTTTCCACAGGAAATTATGCATGCATTTTTCATAATGGATTATGGTTATTGAGTCAAATTGTTATGGTATTTAGACTCCTTTGGATACACTTAAAAGGGTAACCGTTTTATTTTCAAGTGTTAATATTTACAAAATGTCAGAAATTTTATTCTTTGGAACAATTTAAACCTATGATCTAAATCCTTAAATGCCAATGTTAAACTGTGTGAGGGACATAGAGTTTTTCCAAATTCTTTAAGGGTTATGCAAAAAATAAACTTGCAAACTTACAGGTTGAATTGTGTTTCTCCACCAAATTCACGCATTTGAGTCCCAACCCCAGTACTTCAGAATGTGACCTTATTTGAAGATAAGGCCTTCACGTCTACATGCTCAGTCATTTCAGTTATGTTTGACTCTTTGGGATCCTACAGACTGTAGCCCGTCAGGTTTCTCTGTCCATAGGACTCTGCAGGCAAAACTACCAGAATGAGTTGCCATTCCCTCCTCAAGGGGATCTTTCCAACCCAGGGATAGAACCTGCGTCTCTGGCATTACAGGCAGATTCTTTACTGCTGAGCCACTGGGGAAGCCCAGGCCTTCACAGAGGCAATCAATCAAGTTAAAATGAAGTCATCAGGGTGGGCCCTAATTCAGTATGATTGGTGTCCTTATAAAAAGGGAAATTTGAACACAAACAGATAGAAAAAGTAATGTGAAGAGACAAGGGATAAGATAGCCATCTACAAGCCAAGGAGAAAGGCCTAGAACAGGTTTTCCCTGACCACCCTCAGAAGAAACCAGCCCTGTTAACACTGTGATTTTGACTTCTACCCTCCAAAGCTGTGAGAAATACATTTCTGTTGTGTAAGCCTTCTAGCCTATACTCCTTTCTGACAGCAGCCCCGGCAAATTATACAAAGACCACTCTCCTGGAGAAACTCACGTGTAGTCAAGGGGAGATAGTCATTACTCACTCCTTGCATTAGAGGGGTGGATAACTAAAATGGTATCCCAGCATGCCCTTGCATAGTGTTGGGGATGGGTTCCTGGAAATGGGAATGCAAAGTCTGGTCTCGCTGGCAGTATCCTTTTGGATGGACAGGGAAGCCTGGCGTGCTGCAGTCCTCGGGGTTGCAAAAAGTCGAGCATGACTGGGCGACTGAAAACTGATCCCTTCGGAGTCATTCTCCTGGGTATCTAAAACTGGCAAATGCTCTTCCATTCTTTTCAAATGTCCTAAAGGCAGCAGGCTTTGAACCAGTTTCTGTAGCTTCTTTCCATGCAAATATCTGGCAATCTTTGGGGTTCCAGTGAGCATCCTGCCTCACTTCATCATGCCAAAGGACTTCTGCAGTTCTTAACTTGCAGGCTAATTTTTATCCTTCACATTCTTCTAAATGTGCCCCTTCCCTCACATCTATAAAATTTCTATCTTAAAATCCAGCACGGTTCTCTCCCTTGGTCTCTTTGCAACAAGGCTGGCTCTATTTTCTATCACTTTAAAGGGCAAAACTGACAGTATCTAAAATAAATGACAGGACTTCCCTGGTGGTCCAGTGGTTAAGAATCTGCCTGCCAACCCTGGGGACATGGGTTCGCTCCCTGGTCTGGGAAATTCCACATGTTGAGGGGCAGCTAAGGCCGTATGACACCACTACGGAAGCCTGCGCACTCTACAGTATGTGCTCTGCAACAAGAAAAACCACCGCGATGGCAAGCCCGAGCACCGCAAGCAAGAGTAGCTCTCACTTCCCACAATAACAGAAAGCCCGGCACGACAACAAAGGCCCAGAGCAGCTAAAAATAAATATAAATTTTAAAATAAATGACAGAATTTTTTTTAAAGGTGAGTTGATGTTGGTAGTTAGAATAGCGAAAAGGAGTCAGAACGGCAGTGGCTAAAAGATAAGGAAGAAAAAAGCCCGCAAACATAGAACAAAGGAAGGTCCAAGGACCACAGTGAGGACCTCAGCTGGAACAAACAACATTCCCGGCTAACCCAGTTTACACAGGGTAGGCCCGGGGAGGGGGGGCATATAGAAAGAGGAGCCAAAGGGCTGGGCTCTTTTTTTTTTTCTCTCTCTCTCCCCACCCCCAACCGCCTTGCGCTGGGGTGCTCTTCTCCTCGTGTCTTTGGGTGGACATGCCCTCACGCCTCAAGGATGGATTTTCCTGCTATTCAGTTCAGTTCAGTCAGTTCCATCGCTCAGTCGTGTCCAACTCTTTGCGACCCCATGAATCGCTGCACGCCAGGCCTCCCTGTCCATCACCAACTCCTGGAGTTCACTCAGACTCACGCCCATCAAGTCAGTGATGCCATCCAGCCATTTCATCCTCAGTCGTCCCCTTCTCCTCCTGTCTCCAATCCCTCCCAGCATCAGGGTCTTTTCCAATGAGTCAACTCTTCGCATGAGGTGGCCAAAGAACTGGAGCTTCAGCTTTAGCATCATTCCTTCCAAAGAAATCTCAGGGTTGACCTCCTTCAGAATGGACTGGTTGGATCTCCCTGCAGTCCAAGGGACTCTCAAGAGTCTTCTCCAACACCACAGTTCAAAAGCATCAATTCTTTGGTGCTCAGCTTTCTTCACAGTCCAACTCTCACATCCATACATGACCACTGGAAAAACCATAGCCTTACTAGACGGACCTTAGTCGGCAAAGTAATGTCTCTGCTTTTGAATATGCTGTCTAGGTTGGTCATAACTTTTCATCCAAGGAGTAAGCATCTTTTAATTTCATGGCTGCAATCACCATCTGCAGTGATTTTGGAGCCCAAAAAAATAAAGTCTGACACTGTTTCCACTGTTTCCCCATCTATTTCCCATGAAGTGATGGGACCGGATGTCATGATCTTCGTTTTCTGAATGTTGAGCTTTAAGCCAACTTTTTCACTCTCCTCTTTCACTTTCAACAAGAGGCTTTTTAGTTCCTCTTCACTTTCTGCCATAAGGGTGGTGTCATCTGCATATCTGAGGTTACTGATAGTTCTCCCGGCTATCTTGATTCCAGCTTGTGCTTCTTCCAGCCCAGCGTTTCTCATGATGTACTCTGCATAGAAGTTAAATAAGCAGGGTGACAATATACAGCCTTGACGTACTCCTTTTCCTATTTGGAACCAGTCTGTTGTTCCACGTCCAGTTCTAACTGTTGCTTCCTGACCTGCACACAGATTTCTCAAGAGGCTATTACCTAAATAAAATATAGCTGTAACATGGAGCTGTAACACTGATTTTTCTAAGAGCTATAACACGGTCTGTTTGAGACCTGAGAGCTCTAACACAGTCTGTCCAAGACCCGAGAGCTGTGACATGCTGAGGGCTTTAATGTCTGTCACTCCAAATCTTTGTTGTGGACGATCCAGAACCGAGGAGTATACACTCGCCTGACAATGTGAAAAATGATAGAATGGATAGACAGGCAAGTATATGAAACAGTGTGTGTAGTAAATGTGATAAAGTGAGTGTGATAAAAGACCAATGGTATCATCTATGTTGGAGGAGTGTGTTAAAAAAAAAAAACTATTATAAAAACTTGAACCTTCAACTTTTCTGTATGTTTTCAAATTCTCAAAATATTGGAAAACAAAAAAATAAATGGCAGGCTGGCTACAGCACAGAGTAAACAACACAAATCACAGTACACATTTATTAATAACTCATGTGACTGAGGTTGATATCAGCCTCGATATATCAACTGTTATATTAATGAAGTGTCCCTGATGCGATGGGATGAAAATGATATTTTACCTCTGTGATTTTCTTACCACAGAGAATCCCAGTGTGATCATGAGAAAAATATCAGACAAATCTCAATTCAGAGACCATCTGCAAAATACCTGAGCAGTAAAACTTAAAAGCTTAAGTTCATCAAAAACAAGGAAAATCTGAGACACTGTGGCAGCTTAGAGGACACGACTGAGCGACTGAACGGAACGGAACGGAAGGAGGTCTGAGAACAAAATGTAATGTGGCATCCTGGATGGGACCTTGGAACAGAAGCAGACATGGGGTAAAACCTATGGAAATCTGAATGAAGCATGAATCTTAGTTAATAATAATGTATCAATACTGGCTAGTCCTTTGATCAAATGCACCATAGTAATGGGAGATGTCAACCCCAGGAGAGGCTCAATATGGAGTAAACAGAAACTTCTATTCTATCCTCACAATCTTTCTGTATTTCTAAAACTGTTCTAAAAGTTTACTTGAAAAAAACACGTAAAAAGGACTTTCCTGGTGGCTCAGTGGTAAAGAATCCGCCTGCCAGTGCAGGAGACACAGGTTCAATCCCTGATCCAGGAAGATCCCACATATCACAGAGCGACAAAGCCTGCATACCACAGCTCCTGAGCCTGTGCTCTAGGGCCTGGGAACTTCAAGTAATGAGTTCACGTGTGGCAACTAATGAATTCCAAACACCCCGAAGTCCACCCGTGCTCCACAATGAGAAGCCTGCACTCTGCAACTAGAGAGCAGCTTGCTGCAACTAGAGAAAAACCTGAGGAGCAACAAAGACCCAGCACAGCCCCAAAATAAGTAAATAAATAAAAATTATATTCAAAAAACATAACAAGTAATTGCCTAAAGTACTTAATGTTGCTTTGCAATTATATTATAGGTGCTGTTAGATATATAACTCTATAAATGCAATTGTAAGATCTTTATTTGTGAGTCCCTATAGATAAATGCTTTTATTTCCAATGCTGACCATTGTAGTACAAGGCAAAAGCAAGGTCAACACAGGAGTGACATGTGGAGTTAAAGCATCTAGTCAGTTCAACTGGTATCATCAACTTTGTGTGTGTGTGTGTGTGTGTTTAGGATGGTGAGATAGGGAGATGATATTGAACAAACAATTAAATTAAAATGGAAGTGATGGCATTTCCCCAGATTTGAACTGGCAATATGTGTTATATAAATTCAAACACATTAATATAAAAAGTATTTTATGAGAATGCCAAAAGTATTCTTTAACTTATTTATAGTAGCATGTACAAGATTTCAAAGTGTATAAATGCTTCTAAGACACCCATCTTTATTGCATTTTAAATCTACAGAAAAAACAGGTTTAGAAGTCATGTCCTTCAGGGAGTCAGCTTTCCCGTCGCATCCCTCCTCTGGGCCCTCTGCTGGCTGCTTCAGAGCCTGCCATCTAGACACTGTCCTGCCTCATGGAGTCTCCAGCTATCTGGTCACTGGGCTTTCTCCCTCAGCCACTTAACTCTTGCTTACTCTTTTTTTTTTTTTTAAGTCTTGAACCAAAAGGCTCAGTTCTAAATTTTTACTGGTTTTAAAAAAACTAACAATTCACATTATACTGAAAACTGCAAAGCATTTCTACATATACAGTTTTATAAATGTTATTTATAAATTGCAAAATGCTATTTTTTTCTTTAATCCATGAAACTTTGGAACTCAGTGAACCTTTTGAGTTGGGAAGATTCCCTGGAGAAGGCTACCTGCTCCAATATTCTTGCCTGGAGAATTCCATGAACAGAGGAGCCTGGCAGTCTACAGTCCATGGGGTCGAAAAGTCTCAGACATGACTTAGGAGCTAACACTTTCGCTTTTATTTTTCACGTAAATGACCTTGTTTGATTGTCACAGAAGTCTTAAGAACTACTCCTTCATTGGCCAAGGAAACTGGGACACCGAGGAAAAGCTGAAGGGCATCCCTGACTCTTACCATTGACTGTTCTTCCTTCATCTACGCAGCATCCGATTATCCTTGCAGCCAGTGATGAATCCTCCATCTTATAAGGTAAAAACGCGTGTTCTGAGCCTCTGTTTCACAGTGTATGCTTTTGTCTGGCTTTTTTCACCCAGCATAATTATTTTGAGATTCAGTTAATCATTAATTAACTCCTTTTTTTCCTAGGTAGTATTTCACTGTATTGGCTTTCTAAGTGGCACTAGTGGCAAAGAACCTGCCTGCCGAGGCAAGAGACATGAGAGATTCAGATTTGATCCCTAGGTCAGGAAAATACCTTGGAGGAGGGCATGGCAACTCACTCCAGTATTCTTGCCTGGAGAATCCCAAGGACAGAGGAGACTGTAGGCTACAGTCCGTGGAGTCACAAAGAGTCTAAAGCAATGACTGAAGCAACTTAGCATGCAGGCATGCATTCCACTGTATAGAGAGACCACAAATCGTATATTCATCTACTGATAGGCACTGAGGTGGTTTTGTTTTGTTTTGTTTGGCTTGTTAGCTTGTTTTTTTATTTATCTGTCTGCGTCCAGTGTTGGTTGCAGCACGCGAGTCTTTGTTGTGGGGATGAGCTCTGCAGCTGTGCCCCGCAGGCTCATCAGTGGCACTGCTCGGGCATAGTTTCTCTGCAGCATGTGGGACCTTAGTTTCCTGACTAGGGATTGAACCTGTGCCCCCTGCACTGCAAGGCAGATGCTTAACCACTGGACAACCAAGGAAGTCCCTGGTCTATTCTTTATCTGTTTTGATTCAACATACGACACCCAGCACCTGGTATAGCATTGAGCACACACAACTCCCTCTTTTCCAAAAATGGATGAATGAATGACGTAGGTTAGGTTGACTACGGCGACACAGTGATAAGTTGGGAAGCAGGAACTGGGTTCCTGATTCCCGGCTCAGTTATCAGCAACTAAATTAAAAATTTGAAAGAACTTCTGAACTGCTGTCAGCCTCCCATATCTGTTCTGGAGATGTTGGTAATGATATGCAGCCTGTAAATCTCTTAAAGGGTAGTCCCTCCACGCTCCACGATCAGTTGTTGGTGCATTTGGCCTAAAGAACTGTTAAACTCTGAGGTTATTTATGGGTGACTCCAGTCTTCAGGAATTTTAGTTGATCCAGTAATTGGCCTAAGAATTCGTTTTTGATGATTTAGCTGTGTGCCTAGTGAATTAATGATGACTGATGATAGGGATTTCGAACGGACACTCCCAGGTATTTAGCTGTTTTAAATAGTACATTAAATAATGTAACACTTAAAATTCATGTGCCTTAAAAATATTTTATGAAAACCCAGGAGGTGAACTATAAGTGTTGGATTAGTTACACTAAGAACTGATTTTATAGCTCAGAAGTGGGGCCAGAAGCAGTTCTTTTTCTTCTAAATGAACATGCCCTTCACTAAGAACACAGGCTTATAATGACTGAATAGCTGAATACGCATTCCAGCTCCCAAGCTTCCAAGATCCAGGGCCTAAAAGGGAGAAGCATGCAGAACTGAATTCAACCACAAGTAAACTGAGATCAACTCAAATCAAGAGGTCTCAAAAGCATCAAGGTCATGAAAGACAAAAAGACACCGATGAACTGTCCTCCTCTGAAGCCAGATGACAACTGAATGCAATTGTTGATGCCGTCTTAGAGGCCAGATCCTAGAAAGAACATTAGTGTGACAACTGGTAACGTCTGAAGAAGGTCTGTCAACTGATTAAAGGCATTGTGTATACTGTTTTAACTGGTTTTTGTCACTGTACTATGGTTACATTTGTGGAAGCTAGAAGAAGAGCATAGGAAAACTTTTGGGACTATTTTTACACCTTGGTTACAAGACTAAAATTATTTCATGGTTCAGTGTGTAAAACATCCCTAAAATGAATGAATAAGCCAAGAAGGTGAATACATTCAAAGAGAGAGACACGATTTCTATGCAAAGAATCTTATAAATATTTAAAATTTCAGGCAGGTTTCAAAGCACAAAAAACAAGATGAAGGGAAAAACAGAACTGATCCTCTTTGAGCCTACAGCTCCTCAGGGAACTCATTTTATTCATGTAATAGAAGAAAAACAGAGCCACTGCCACTGGTCTCAGCAGATAAAATAGAAGTAGCACAGAGCAGACACCCAACCTGTTGCCCCGGGCAGCCCTGCAGACAGCGGCCTACAAGCCCTAATTCTCATAGGGCCTGTTGGGTACAGGCTTCTTTTTTTCTCTTTAGAGTTGTCTTACATGTTCTAGCTCCTTTGCCTTTCCATGAACATTTTAGAATAATATTGTCTCTAACTACAAAATAATCTTGATGTCATTTTGATAAGAACTATATTAAATCTGTATATCAACTTTGGGAGAACTGACTTCTTAACTGCATTGAATCTTTCAGTTCATTAACTTGGAATATCTCTCCATTTGTTTAGATTTCCTTCAATTTCTTTCATCACTGTCTGGCAGTTTTGACCATATGAATCCTGCATATGTCTTGCTAGGTTTACATCAAAATATTTTAATTTTTTTAACAATTGTAAACAGTATTGTATTTTTAATTTCAAGTTCCACATGTTAATTGCTAGTGTATAGAAATACAACAGATTTTTTATGTTGACCTTGTATCTATACTGAAGTCACTAAACAGTTGTAGGAGTTATTTTGCAATATTGGGTTGACCAAAAAGTTCATTCAGATTTTCCTGTAAATTCAGATGATCTTAAATGGAAAAATCTCAATGAATTCTTTTTTACCAACCCAATACATTCCTTGTGATTTTTTTGTGAAACAACATGTAATCTGAAAACTGGAACACTTTTATTTCCTGCTTTCCATTTAGTTCCTTTTCTTCCTTACTGCACTGGCCAGAACTTCCAGTTCTATGTTGAATAGTTGTGAGAGTGGGTATCCTGGCTTGTTCCCCATCCTAAAAGGAAAGTGTCCACTTTTCATTATTATGACTGGTGCAGCTATAGAATTTTTTAATGAACATTCTTTTACCAGATTGTAGTTTTCCTCTACCTCTATTTTGCTGATTGTTTTATGTGATGAATGGCTGTTGGATTTTGTCAACTATCATCCTCAACTGATGGATATGATCATGTGACTTTTCTCCTTTAACCTGTTAACATGGTAGATTATGCGGACAAAATTTCACCTTGAACCAGGTTTTCATCACAGAACAAACCCGTGTTGGTCATGGTACATAATTCTTTTGTTCTCAGTTCAGTTCAGTCATTCAGTCATGTCCGACTCTCTGTGACCCCATGAATCGCAGCACGCCAGGCCTCTCTGTCCAACACCAACTCCCGGAGTTTACCCAAACCCATGTCCATCGAGTCGGTGATGCCATCCAACCATCTCATCCTCTATCATCCCCTTCTCCTCCTGCCCTCAATCTTTCCCAACATCAGGGTCTTTTCCAATGAGTCAATTCTTCACATCAGGTGGCCAAAGTATTAGAGTTTCAGCTTCAACATCAGTCCCTCCAATGAACACCCAGGACTGGTCTCCTTTAGGATGGACTTGTTGGATCTCCTTGCAGTCCAAGGGACTCTCAAGAGTCTTCTCCAACACCACAGTTTAAAAGCATCAATTCTTCGGTGCTCAGCTTTCTTTACAGTCCAACTCTCACATCCATACATGACCACTGGAAAAACCTTGACCAGATGGACCCTTGTTGACAATGTAATGTCTCTGCTTTTGAATATGCTGTCTAGGTTGGTCATAACTTTCCTTCCAAGGAGTAAGCATCTTTTAATTTCATAGCTGCAGTCACCATCTGCAGTGATTTTGGAGCCCAGAAAAATAAAGTCAGCCACTGTTCCCACTGTTTCCCCATCTATTTCCCATGAAGTGATGGGATCAGATGCCATCATCTTCATTTTCTGAATGTTGAGCTTTAAGCCAACTTTTTCACTCTCCTCTTTAACTTTCATCAAGAGGCTTTTTAGTTCTTCTTTACTTTCTGCCATAAGGGTGGTGTCATCTGCATATCTGAGGTTATAGATATTTTTCCCAGCAATCTTGATTCCAGCTTGTGCTTCTTCCAGCCTAGCATTTCTCATGATGTACTCTGCATATAAGGTAAATAAGCAGGTGACAATATACAGCCTTGACATACTCCTTTTCTTATTTGGAACCAGTCTGTTGTTCCATGTCCTGTTATAACTGTTGCTTCCTGACCTGAATATAGGTTTCTCAAGAGGCAAGTCAGATGGTCTGGTATTCCCATCTCTTTCAGAATTTTCCACAGTTTATTGTGATCCACACAGTTAAAGGCTTTGGCATAGTCAATAAAGCAGAAATAGATGTTTTTTCTGGAACTCTCTTGCTTTTTCAATCATTCAGTGGATGTTGGCAATTTGATCTCTAGTTCCTCTGCCTTTTCTAAAACCAGCTTCAACACCTGGAAGTTCACGGTTCACATATTGCTGAAGCCTGGCTTGGAGGATTTTGAGCATTACTTTACTAGCGTGTGAGATGAGTGCAATTGTGCGGTAGTTTGAGCATTCTTTGGCATTGCCTTTCTTTTGTTCTAGTTCTGTGAAAAATGCCATTGGTAGTTTGATAGAGATTGCATTGAATCTGTATCTTGCCTTGGGTAGTATAGTCATTTTGAAAATATTGATTCTTACAGTCCACAAACATGGTATATTTTTCCATCTGCTTATGTCTTCTTTGATTTCTTTCATCAGCATCTTATGGTTTTCAGAGTACAAGTCTTTTGTTTCAGAGTACAAGTTTATTCTTAGATATTTTATTCTTTCTGATGCAATAGTAAATGGAATTGCTTCTAGAATTCCTCTTTCTGATTTTTCGTTGTTAGTGTAAAGAAATGCAACAGATTTCTGTGTACTAAATTCATTACCTAAAACTTCACCAAATTCATTGATGAGCTTTAGTAGTTTTCCGGTAATCTCTTTAGGATTGTCTATGTGTAGTATCATGTCATCTGCAAACAGCAATAGTTTAACTTCTTTTCCAATTTCAATTCCTTTCACTTGCTGTAAAAGAATTGCTATAGCTACGACTTCCAAAACTATTTCGAATTAAAGTGACAAGAGTGAACATCTTTGTCTTGTTCCTGATCTTAAAGGGAATGCTTTCAGCTTTTCACATTGAGTATGATGCTAGCTGTAGGTTTGCTGTATATGGTCTTTATTTTGTTGAGGTACGTACCCTTTAGGCACACTTTCTGGAGAGTCTTTATCATAAATGGGTGCTGAATTTTGTCAAAAGCTTTTTCTACTTCTATTGGTTTTTATTCCTCAATTGGTTGATGTGGTTTATCACATTGATTGATTTGCGGATGCTGGAAAATTCTTGCATCCCTGGAATGAATCCCACCTAATCGTGGTATATGATCTTTTTAATGTATTGTTGGATACAGCTTGCTTATTTTATTGAGGATTTTTGCATCTATGATCATCAGTGATCCTGGCCTGTAATTTTCTTTTATTTTTATTGAGGTATCTTTGTCTGGTTTTGATATCAGGGTGATGGTGATGGCCTCTTTTAAATTTCACTTACTGTTGTCATTATACAAAAATAATCTTATTCATGCATATTACCCCAGAATGATCTTTTAAAGCATAAAAATGACTGTGATTATTCTGCTTCTATCTTTCAGTTACTTCCAATCACCTGTTGGGAAAAGATCAAAGCCTCTTTCTGACCCAAGTCATGGCATACCCTGGCCCCTGCCTTCCTCCCCACCCTAACCTAGGCTGTTTTCTCCTCATCTTCTATGCCCCTTCACCTTGTTCTATCTCCAACACTTTCTCTACCTTTTACCAAATTAATTACTACATACCCTTCAGATCTTGGCATAAGTTTCCACTCTACACCGACTTGAGTCCAGCAGCCATTATAGTGGTATGTCAGTTTCCTCTGCTACACAACTTATATGTGATATTTAATGTCTGCCTCTCCCACAAGATGTCAAGCTTCACATGACCAGGGACCATGGCCATCTTAGTTGTCACAGTCATCCCCTTACCTGGTAAACAGAAGGAGTCTAAATACTTGTGGAAAAAATGTAGCAAAGAAAGCCTAAGTGGAGGGGTAAGCAAAGGTACACAGATGGGTTCAGGGGTCATTGTACTGGGCGACAAAGGGCAGAGTTTTGATTTTCAGATGAATAAGGAGTGCTCTGGCTTGTAGAAAAAGGGAGCCACTGGCTTCTGGACAGAGAAGGCTCCTGAACTTGCTTTTATCAATTGTTATAAACTTACATATGCATTAATATTTAACATCTTTTCTCCTGTGTTTTTCTCTGTAAGATGATCTTTAAGTAGCAAATATGCTTATTACTCATTTTATGTATGCATATAAATCGATTTGATCTTCAAGGTCAGCTTTCAGAAACAAAAAAGGCAGCTACTGGGGCTTCCTTGGTGGCTCAGTGGTAAAGAATCCACCTGACAGCGGGAGACACGGGTTCAATCCCTGGTCCCGGAAGATCCCACAGCCATGGAGCAACTAAACCCCTGCACCACAACAATTGAGCCTGTGCTCCAGAGCCCAGGAACCACGACCACGTGCTGCAACTACCGAAGCCAGAGAACTCTAGAGCCCGTGCTGCACAACAAGAGCAGCCACGGCAAGGAGGAGCCTGTGCACACAACTAGGGAGACGCCCTTGCTCCCCACAGCTGGAGAAAAGCCACACAGGACAGAAGACCCAGCTCAGCCAAAAAAATAAATAAATAAAGTTATTTTTTTTAATGCAGCTATCACTGCAGATGGTGGCTGCAGCCATGAAATTAAAAAACGCTTACTCCTTGGAAGAAAAGTTATGACCAACCTAGATAGCATATTCAAAAACAGAGACATTACTTTGCCGATTAAGGTCCGTCTAGTCAAGGCTATGGTTTTTCCTGTGGTCATGTATGGATGTGAGAGTTGGACTGTGAAGAAGGCTGAGCGCAGAAGAATTGATGCTTTTGAACTGTGGTATTGGAGAAGACTCTTGAGAGTCCCTTGGACTGCAAGGAGATCCAACCAGTCCATTCTGAAGATCAACCCTGAGATTTCTTTGGAAGGAATGATGCTAAAGCTGAAATTCCAGTACTTTGGCCACCTCATTTGAAGAGTTGACTCATTGGAAAAGACTGTGATGCTGGGAGGGATTGGAGGCAGGAGAAGAAGGGGACGACCAAAATGAGATGGCTGGATGGCATCATAGACTCAATGAACCTGAGTCTGAGTGAACTCCCGGAGTTGGTGATGGACAGGGAGGCCTGGCGTGCTGCGATTCATGGGGTCGCAAAGAGTCGGACACGACTGAGCGACTGAACTGAACTGAACAAAACATCTTGGTGATCTCAGAAAGTTAAGATCAGAAATTATATTCCAAAATTTTGCTGATGACTTTGCAAAGCCAAATCTCAGCTTTTTAAAAATCTGTTGTGTTATCTCGTGTAGCTGTGTTTGATTCTGATGAAATCTCTCTTCCTCATCTTCTATGAGTCAACACTTTCCTGAAACTGCTCTCGTCTTCTGTTCCACTCCATCCTTTTGTCTTTCCCACACCCTACTCACAGGCCTTCTCCAGGGTCCCGCCCCCTGACCTTTGCCCCTCCTCACTCTTCCTGTCCCAGGCTGACCATCTCTTCATCCAGCATCCCCAGAGGGGTAACTCCCTCCCTGGTGACTCTCAATGATCCTGACCTCTGGGATCCGTGGCCAGGGGCCAAGTTCTGCAGCTGCCTTCAGGCTCCCAGGATCTCCCAAGTCCTTTTATTCAGAATCCTCTCAGTCCGCTCTGTTGTAATATAGGATGGATAGAGAAATCCCTGGGTATGTCATATGTAGATGGTCAGATTTCATTGCTATTAATTGCCCATAAAATCTTTTCCTGAAGAAAAGATGAGTCCCAATACACTGAGCACAGTTCAGCTCTACCTCTGGGAAGGAGCTATTTTCTTCTACTCCAAGAGCGAGAGTCCTGAGAAAATGATTTACATTTCCCTAAGAAAATAAATCTCAGTTCAAGCTCAGAAGCATTTAACCACAGGTTCATCATAAGCATTTAAAAGATATTGATTACCCAGGTAACATCGACATCCATTTCTCCCCAGTTACTGAGTACTCTACTGTTTAGAGGGAATGTGCACATTGGAATAATAACTAGCCTGTGACCGCAAAGTAACATTTCTCATTTGCTCCTTATTGCAAGATTACTAAAATAGGAGTGTGTGTAGTGTAAAGTTCAGATTTTTTTTTAAAAAGTTCCAGCTGCTCTCATTTTCTCTCTTAAATCTCTCCATTGTTTGTCTTTCTAGATGTGTGGGTCCCCTGTGCACATGTCTGCAACTCCAAAATTTACATTTCTAGCCTTGACTTCTCTCCAGAATTCTACCCCCCAAGTTCTGTCTGCTTGACAGAGCTTCCTGCTTGGAAATTAACTGAATTCCTTGAAAGCAAGAACAATATCAGATTCCATTTTATATCCTCCATACTTTGTACAAGGCCTACTACAGAGCAGACACTCACAGATGTTAAGAAAATGAATAGATGTTTTGTAAAATTGCAAGATTGTGGAATAACACCAGTGGAAAGCACTAATAGTCAAATAAGTTGGCACAGGTAACTGTTACTTTTCTAAGTAACAAAAGCAACAGCCGACACTTGTATCACACTTGAAGATATGTTAAAACTGAAATAATGGATCAATATCTTAAACTTAATTTATCACTGCCTTACTCAATGTGGCTGCAAACTTAACTGCTACTCCTACAAACTAATAAATTTACTCTAGTCCCTGTCTCTGGGACACATGATCTTTCTTTGCTTCTTTGTAATCCTTTTCTTCTAAAATTGTATTCCTATTTACTCTTATTTAAATTTTCTTCAAAGTGATCCATCTACGCTGCCATTTTCTATATAAAGCATTCCCTTAGCCTTCAAGCCAACATATCCCTCTTTATCTTCTGAATTCATAAAAGCGATGGTCTAACCTCCTAATGGAGATTCAAGATATAGTCATATGTCTAATTTCAAGCTCTAGCACATTCTATGCAAACCTTTCAGTTACTTAACTTTCCTAAACTTTGTTTCCTAATCTGTGGAGAAGAGATTCTAATATCTACCTCAAAAGATTCTCAAAGGTTACATGAAATAATGTTTATAAAGAACTTAGCTAGCATGTCTTAAGTACTTAATGAAGAGTAGCGATACTGTTACTATATGGCACATAATATTTTCACCTTATTTTGATGTGGACTTTCAATATATATGCCATAACTCCCTAGATTGGAGGTTTTGCTTTGTAATTCTTTTATCATTAAGAGCTGTGCCTTACTGATGTCCTTGCTGATTTATTTATCATGACAGTTATTGTTGCTGTTATTATTATTATAACAGGCTTCTATAATATTTTACAGTGTATAAAGCACACTTTGATGAACATTATCCCAATTTATCTTTATAATCATCTAGTGAAATAGTCCAGGCAAATATTGTTAGAACCTATAATTTACTGGATAAAAAATATTTCAGAGGACTCTCACTTGCATTCAAATTGAATTATCTAGTACTACACTTGTTCTTCCACTGTAAACACATATAAACCTAGACAAAATGTATGAAACAAGTGCTTTTAGTTACTAGAAAATAGGCGTACAAAACTGTAATCACTGAAAAACAAGAGCAAGTAATATGAGCATGACCGTTTGACCAGCTCTCTTCCTGTGGACAATTTCTGGAGCTTGACACAGGACAAGGGCACCTAGGCAGAGTGTGGCAGTCTCAGTGAACTGAGAATGCAGACGTCTGAACCCAGGGAGGCTAAAGCGATATAAAGAATATATCGCACAAAGCACAGGAGAAGACAGAGCTGCACAGAGAAAGTGTTTCAGAGGTTTGAACAGGGCTACCCTTGAATTTTTGCTGAGTATTAAGCGTCCATAATAATATGGACATTGCTAGCATAATAGGTAGAGAAGGAACTGGCAACCCACTCCAGTATTCTTGCCTGGAGAATCCCATGGACCGAGGGGCCTGATGAGCTGCTGTCCATAGGGTCACACAGAGTCAGACATGACTGAAACGACTTAGTATCCATGCATGCATTGGAGAAGGAACTGGCAGCCCACTCCAGTGTTCTTGCCTGGAGAATCCCAGGGACAGGGGAGCCTGGTGGGTTGCCATCTACGGGGTCGCATAGAGTCAGGCACGACTGAAGTGACTTAGCAGCAGCAGCATAATAGGAAAATATTATGAGTATTTTATGCCAATAAATTTAATGGTAGAGGTGACATAGCCAAATTTCTTGAAAAACAAAAATTATTAAAACTCAAGAATTAAATCATCTTTATAGCTTTACATCTAATAAAGAAGTTGAGGCTGATGGAGAAGTCATATATCTTGATTATGACAAACACCCATTTATCAAGTCTTATGGGCTTCCCTGGTGGCGCAATGGGAAAGACTCCGCCTGCCAATGCAGGAGATGCGAGTTTGATCCCTGGGTTGGGAAGATCCCCTGGAGGAGGGAATGGCAACCCACTCCAGTATTCTTGCCTGGGAAAGCCCATGGCCAGGGGAGGTTGCTGGGCTACAGTCCATGGGGTCACAAAGAGTCAGACATGACTGAGCGAGCACAGCAGAGCACACCCGATGAGTCGGACACGACTTAGCAACGAAACACCAAACA
Source organism: Aepyceros melampus (assembly GCA_006408695.1). NCBI lineage: Eukaryota > Metazoa > Chordata > Mammalia > Artiodactyla > Bovidae > Aepyceros > Aepyceros melampus. The sequence goes on along the minus strand of SJXQ01001568.1, from coordinate 126,458 downwards.
ACATGGACTGCACACCTAAAATGGGCACCTTTATTGTGTTGTAAATTATACTTCAATAGAGTTGATTTAAAAGGGGGAAGAGAGGGATGGAAGCGTAGAGGGTTTCCTTAATTTACTGAAGACCAGGCCCAGAGCAAGGTGCTCTGATTCCCAGTGGATTGCTTTCCCCACCAGGCCACTGTGCCTTGGTGTTACCGTGGGGGAATGTAGTCCTTACGCTCTTTGAGATGAGAAAAAGTAGTCACATCTGTTCAGAAATTGCCACTGGTCACCTGTTTCTAACCTAATTTCCCAAACTTTAATTCAATCTGCATTCTGATCTCTGCTCGGGGCAACACACACAGAAATCCAGGGGAAAGCGCCTTGGCTGGCGTAGACCTGATGGCTGCCCGTGGCAGTGCAGCTACTCGGAACCTCTTCTTTGTCTCTCGTTGCTCTGCACCCCGCTCCTCCACGTCCCACCCGAGTCGGAGCTAGGGCTCGGCTCTCGCAATTCTTGGTCCCAGGCTCTTGCCGCTGCACTAGAACCAACATCAGCTGTGAATTAGTAGTGTTCAGCCCTGAACTCACAGTTTATATGGATGTATGCTTTGAGATACTGGACTGAAACGGACGTCTAATTCATTCCACAGCTTCAAGGCAGAAAGCCCCGCCTCTGCTTTATCCTTCTCCCATTAACATATATATTAACTAGATTAGCAAGCTATCAGCAGCACTCAGTCCTGGGAGCCTGGTATAGTTCATTCGGGGCGTTTCACCGTCTCCTGGCTGTGCATTTCAGCGAGAGAGAGGGAAGCTGAAAAGAGAGGAGGCAAGAGGGTTAACGTAGGGCATGGGCAAGGACATGTGCGCCAGGATGGGATAGCACAGGGTCTGAGGAACGTGGGGGACCCAAGGCATCTGAAGGAGAGCACCCAAAGCTGGGGGAAGGAAAAACTCTTCAAGCAAGCAGCTGCTGACTCTCGTGTTTCCCTTAGAGCAGGGGACGGGGTGGTTTGGCGGAAGGTACAGGACTTTCAAAACCAGATGACTCTTGTTCAAGAGCTGCTTGGTTTCTGAGTAGACTTGAGCAGGTGACTTAAGCTCTCTGAACTTCCATTTCCTCACTCTGCCATGAAAATAAAGTCTTCCTCGTGTTGTTAGAAGACCTAAAAGGCCATGAAAAAGCCACAATGCCTGTTTTGTTCTTCCCTTTCTTCTTTCTTCCTCCATCCCCTCTTCCTAATTCCCTCGATATATGAAAAATAGAGATCAAAAAGACCCTAAAATCCTCTGACAACACCCTCCTTTTACAGGTGAGAGAAGCAAAAGGCTGCCTGTGATCCCACCGCTGGCCATTGGCGGAGCTGTGATCCCTGAATATAGTGTGATCCCTGAGTATAGTGTGATCTCCGAATAGTGTGATCCCTGAGTATAGTGTGATCCCTGAGTATAGTGTGATCCCTGAGTATAGTGTGATCCCCTGAATATAGTGTGATCCCTGAGTATAGTGTGATCCCTGAGTATAGTGTGACCCCTGAGTATAGTGTGATCCCTGAGTATAGTGTGATCCCCTGAATATGGTGTGACCCCTGAGTATAGTGTGATCCCTGAGTATAGTGTGATCCCTGAATAAGTGTGATCCCTGAATATAGTATGATCTCCCGAATATGGTGTGACCCCTGAGTATAGTGTGATCCCTGAATATAGTGTGATCCCTGAATATAGTGTGATCCCCTGAATATAATGTGATCCCCAAATATAGTGTGATCCCTGAGTATAGTGTGATCCCTGAATATAGTGTGATCTCCGAATATAGTGTGATCCCTGAATATAGTGTGATCCCTGAATATAGTGTGATCTGGGGGGTGGCGGGGGGAGCATGTAATTGACTTAGAAATTCTAAGTCCCAGTTTCCAAAATGCATATGTGCATAAGGAGGAGAAGTGGGCAACAGATGAGATGGTTGGACAGCATCGCTGACTCCATGGACGTGAAGTGGAGAAAACTCTGGGAGATGGTGAAGGACAAGGAAGCCCGATGTACTGCAGCCCCTGGGGCTGCAAAGAGTCAGATACGACTGAGCAACTGAACAACAAAGGACACTGATTGGGAAACAACTGGGATGGGGATGCGTGGGAGGATTCAGAGACCTCCAGTTTTCCTAGCCCCCAGTTCACTCTTGGCCCTTCTTGCCTCCCCTGCCAGCCTCTTCTTCTTTGTCTGATTAGGTGCTTTGTGTCTGGTCTGAGAACACTGCTGTCTTCTCCCAGAGGCCATTAGTAATCTTGGGAGAGGGACCAGACTCTCACCATGCTCTGTCCCCACCCCATACACAGATTCTTCATATCCTGAGACCTGTCCCCACCCCATACAGTTTCTTGATATCCTGAGCCCTATATCTGAAGTCAGAGTGCAGCACATTCCAGAAGAGGAGGGATATTTACAAGGTCAAGTCCAGTAAGAGATTTCCCCACCAGAAGATTTGCAGGACTGTACTCAGCTATATTGCAAAGGTCTGAATATGTGTGAAGAAAGGGATCACAAGGGCTTACTGGTCATGGGGAAGGACCCTCATTTTGATCAAGGTAGATCTGGATCACCAAGCAGTGGCTCTGGATGCAATGAGGCCAGCCTGAGCAGCGGAGAGCGGCTCTTCAGCTCGCTCTGCTGGCTAAAGAAGACTTGAGATCAATCAGGACTGTAGCCTAGGGAAAGCTGACATGCCGGAAATGGTGAAGTCCAATTACAGAAAAGAATTCAAAGATGTCAAGAGAGAGGAATGTGGCTGTAGATTTAGGCCTATAGATGACCTCATCATCAAGGCCTGAGACAGACACTGGTAAAGGAAATGCCAGCCTCTTTGAGAAGCTGTGCAGTGGCTATTTTGTAAGGGTTTGGGATAGTGGTGGAAACAGGACCCCTTGATTACAATGAAAAGTCCCAAGGTGGCAAAGGGCAAGGAGTTTCACTAGAACAGTCAGATACAAAGCAATGTGGTTACTTTAACAGACATTAGGGCTCATGAGAATAGATGGACCTGGCGAGATTTTAGGGTGTGGTGGATTGGTCATGGAGATTCCGGGTCAGCTTGATGAAAACAGCTGAAAAAAATTTTCAAGTCTTTTGAATCAAGGCTACCACCATATCTAAAAGTCTGAGTCATTTCTTTTTTTACATTTTTATTGGAATATAGTTGATTTTCAATGTTGTGTTAGGTTCAGGTGTACATCAAAGTGAATCTCTTATGCATGTACACATATCCACTCTTTTTTCATCTTTTCCCCATAAAGGCCATTACAGATTATTGAGCAGAGTTCCCTGGGCTCTACAGTAGGTCCTGGGTTCTAGGTCCATAATGACATTATTTTGTTCTTTTTTAGCGACTGAGTAATATTCCATTGTCTATATGCATCACATCTTCTTTATCCATTCCCCCATCGATGGACATTTAGGTTGCTTCCATGTCCTGGTATTGTAAATAGTGCTGCAATGAACATTGGGGTGCGTGTATCTTTATGAATTATGGTTCTCTCTTGATATATGCCCAGGAGTGGGGTTGCTGGGTCATATGGTAGCTCCAAACCCCAGTCAATTCACAGAATCATATCCTCTATTGACAGGAAAAGGAAAATGCCTAAGGAGTCAAGTTCTACTAACGCTGCAAGTGTGTTCTGTAATTTTCCTCCTTGCCTTCCCCAAAGGTACTTGTGTCTGTTTATATGTCACTGTACTGGGGAAGAGTTTCCCTGGTGGCTCAGATGGTAAAGAATCTGCCAGCAACGTGGGAGACCTGGGTTGGGAAGATCCCCTGGAGGAGGGCATGGCAACCCACTCTAGTATTCTTGTCTGGAGAATCCCCATGGATAGAGGAGCCTGGTGGGCTACAGTCCATGGGGTTGCAAAGAGTCGGACACGACTGAGTGACTAAGCACAGCCTAGCACACCAGGGAAAGGAAAATGCCCAAACTTTTCAGAAATATTTGGACACTGACTTCAATAAAACTATGAAAGCAGGGAGACTAGTGCGGATCAGGTGTTAACTGAATTTTGGAGAGAGTGTTTTGACCTTTTGGGGTTTTTTTGATGGAGGGAAAATATAATAGAAATGGAAAAGAGTGCAAAGATCATGATGAGTTTTCACTCGTGTAAAGTTCATGATGAGTTTTCATTCGTGTGACAGCATCCATCCTCCCTTCCCATCGCTGAGTCCCTCCCTCACCTGCAGCTCTGCGTCTCAGTCTCCCTTCTCCCTCCTATCCCAGAGTCTTTGAAGTCTCTACTCTCTGGTCTGAACATTCCTCTCAGCTCCTCCCACCCCTTCATCTAACTAATCCCACCTCATCCTTCATAACTCAGCTCTAGGCAGGGTCCCTTCCCTAAGAAACCGTGACTGCCCCTGAATCTAGGTCAGCCTCTTCGCTTCAACAGTATCATGCAGTCGTGTTCCTTTCCTCCAGAGCACTGTCCCCAGCTGGCCTGTATACATTCACGCAGGTGACTTGGTTAGTACCCAGTTCTTCCACCAGACGACCAGCACCACAAGAGCAAACTTTTAGCCAGACCATAAAAGCTGGCTTAAGAGTATGTAAAAAAAAAAAAAAAGATTGTGATAAACAGGGAAAATTGAAGCATCTCACTGCTCTTTGTTTTGGCATCCTGTGTACTCACAGACCTAGAAGGGGCTGATGGAAGGGTTTGAGGCTGAGAGACTGGACTTTAACTGGTCGGCAGAACTCTAATAAACCTTTGTTTCAAGTCTTTTATTTTGCCATACTTCCCTTTTAACAAACTTTAGGGAAATAACTCACCCTGAGCTACAACAGTGTCCTGCCAAAAAGCTATCAAATAAGAAAGGCACGTGTTTCCTGAATTTGAGTGAATGAACCACAGCACTCACTTAAAAGCCTTTTTTTTTTTTTTTTTTTTTTTACTAGCAGGGAGGATGCTAAGAAGGTTTTCCTTCACAACGTTATTTTTCTTGTGAAAACATTTGGTGCCACCTGCTGGCAAAATCCACACTGACTTCTGAGCGTTCACAGAATGTATTAATAAATACGTCTCTCAAATGAACTAGATATGAAAAACCTTGATAGGGCTTATTTGGTACATTTCTAATACAAGGAATTTACGTTTCTTCCTGAAAAAAATTCCCATCTGTCATACCTCCACCACTTGGGGCAATTTGTGTTCCTGCAGAGGTGTCTTCCTCTAAGTGAAAACTTTCTTTAAAATAATAAATTTTAATGCATCTCATGTTTGACCTAAAAGAAGGACAAATGAGAGAAAGAAAAGGGATTACCCAGAAATTCTTCAGGTCCCTTACAAACTCTAGCATCCTAGGATGCCGAGAAGGTTTGAGAATGTTTCTGATAAGAATGCCTGGCCCAAGCATTCTCACCCTATTGGTCAGTCCTCACTTGGAGCAAAGGTTCATGTTCCATACCCTCGAATAAAACATAAATAGACCCAATGAATCCCTGTGATGTTTTATGAACTGGAAATGTACTTCTTAACCTTTCATGTTTGAATATAAGAAAAACAAGAAGAGTGATATTTAATGTCTTAACAAACTCATGCCAGGTTACCAGTTTTAACTAGCTGACATAATTAACGCAAATTATATTTCAAGGAATAATTAAGGCAAATTATGTTTCAGGGAAATTCACCCCTTTATAAATCGACTGTATTTTAAAATCTCCACATACGCAAGCCATGCGTGTAATTACAGGGGGGAAACATAATTTTCCTGGAAATGTGTAGGTTGATAAACAGAAACATGCCGTCTGCCTGATACTCCAGAGGAACATTCATGGCAAAAGAGTTAGTGTGCCAGCCATAGGAAATGTGATCCTAAGTATCAGCCAGAAGAGAAAAATGTCTATAGGAACTGAAGTCAATCCTGGAAAGAGAACAGCCCCCGGAAACAGCCCAGCAAGAGCATGAATCCTCTGACCTTTTAGTTCAAGCCTCCAGCTTCCCTCCTGGCTCAGATGGTAAAGAATCTGCCTGCAATTCAGGAGACCGGCGTTTGATCCCCGGGTCAGTCAGGAAGATCGCCTGGTAAAGGAAACAGCAACCACTCCAGTATCCACACCTAGAGAATCCCATGGACAGAGGAGACCGCCGGGCTATGGTCCATGGGGTCCCAAAGAGTTGGACACGACTGACACTTTCTCTTTTTACAGACAAACAAATGGAGGTCCCAAGAGTTTAGGTGACTTTTTCACGGGCCTTTATCAAGTCAGAGGAGAGCCAAAGGTGGGTGCCTGACCTGTGCTTGCTGTTTCTCCCTCTCCATCACCCCAGCTCTAACCAGTGTCCTCTTTTTGGTGATGCAAAATGCAGAGTTGGTGGGAGAGGTGGCAAAAGCCCCTCTGGAGTGTGTATAATATACATCACTTAGACCAAATATCTTTCTCCTTCAAATAAATAAATAAAGCTCTTAATGTAAAATAAAGGGGGGAGGAAGAAATCCCCGTCCCAGTGAGACAGAGGGAATGCGACAAAGTGAACACTGATGTCCACGTTATTAGGCATCACCTGTGGCCCAGGCACCTTCCACACTTTGTCTTCAAGAATCATAAACACTCTCCAGTATAGCATGACTACATTGCATGAAGTCCTGCTTCAAGAACCTCAGGAGGTGCTGTTTCTAGTAAGTCAAATTAATACAGAGGGCTGCCCCAGGCAGCATAATCCCAGTAGCTGTTGAGCTCAACATTTGCCTTTAAAATGATAATTATGACTCGGGGTGTAGACTCCAGTTCAAGCATGAGTCGGGCAGCCTAGCAGACCTGGTTTGTTTTTAGCCAAGTGTCGGGAGGGGGTGTGCTCAGCAGCAAGGCATGTCACAGAGGATGTAGACACACACACACACACTCATCTGCCTAGTACATCTGGCCCAGACGTCTCTCGCCTGACAGAGTAGGGGCTGTTTTCGACCCCTACACATCCTTAAGGAATGCAATGCTTGTAGAGTTCATAGACAGGAAATGACCTTGAGGAAAGTCACTCGATGCCATTCTTTGAATGTTCTGCCGTCAGCTCCCAAAACTGTCAGCAATGAGGTAGTGAGTGTCTACTTCAGCTGTACCAACAGGGGCCACCAAAGAATTTCAGGAAAGAAAAAAGCTGGGAATCATCGTAATTCACACTTGGACCAAATATGGCAGCTCCAGTAGGCAGCTGATGGGCATTCTGAACTAGGCAACCTCAAGCTCAAACTCGAGAGCTGCCATTTTTCAGCGTAGGACATTGAAGATCGTATATAACATCTCAGTTTTCCCATCTGCTTGGGCTAGGGGGGCGTGGCGGAGGCGGTCCTCAGAGTGTGATAAAACTAGTCAGTCTTTGATAACTGCTGCTTCTCACTCTATCTCTCCAACCCCCTTGAGGTGGTGAGAATTCACTGATTTCTATCCGAATCGAAGACTAAGGCCCATACAAAGGGGTTGCCAGCCCAGCTTCCCTGTCACTGAGGTCACACTGATGCTAAAAGGAGCCAATGAGCAAGTCTGACATTTAATACAAAAGTGCTTACATCAGACTCTCAAAAGGCTTCGTTTCCCCCCCCAAAATTTAAGAATCACTGCTATAATTTCTTCCTCGCAGCTCCCAGCACTTTTCCCTCTTCTCCTTGGTAGCTGTCATCACCTCTCCCAAAATACCTGAGAACATCCTCTCCATCTCCCTGCCTTCAGCTGTCCCCCCACCTCACTCTCCTCTCTGCTGCCAGAGTGGGCTCCCTGACACGTCAGTCCCTGCAACAAAGCCTGGATTTATTCGGGGGTCCACAACTCCCCTTACTGCCTTGTGTGGAGGAAAGATGTCCTTCCCTCCATCTCCTGAAGTGTGACTGATTGGTCTAAGAGTCAGACCATCTGCCTTAACAGTGACTGGTTTAGTACTGATCTGCGTCGCAACTCTGAGCATTGATCTGTGAGAGGAGGTTTTTGGCTTTTTCTTGAAACATTCTTCATTGCTCTTATCTATAGGCCATGAAATATTCATAACTATCATGGTACAATCCCCCTGCCTTATTCATGGACATTTGATCCCCGCGAGACTGTAAGCTCATGGAGCAGAACTTCCCTTATGCTACTTTTCAATTCGTTCCCACTATATTGCATAATAATTGATAAAGAGACAAAGATTCTAGCTCACAATAAAAATAAAATCCACTCGATCATGTTTGGCTCCAAACTCTCATCTGTTGTTTTCCAGAATATGGTGTCAGGCTAGATTTCAGCCTTCTTCACTAATTAGGAGATGGTTCCTAAATGATACACACAAGGAGACCTCTCTACGGGATGGTGTGGTGACACCCAGTCAAGGTTTTAGGACACCAAAGACAGAGAGACTTTCAACACCCTGTCTTCTCAGCAGAGACAAGGTCACATACTGGCCTGAGTTATCAAAGTCAACCAGACAGGTAGTCAGAAGGGATCCTGGCAACACCCACAAGAAGATGAAGTGGCCATAAGATACAAGGTCTTCTCCCCTAATCACCCAAATCATTAAATTAAAAATCCCGCCTGTCCCAACACAGTCCAGAGAACAAATTAGCCGCCTTGTGTACAGACCATCTGCAATTAGGGGCAGCAGCATGGCTTCTGTTCCTGTAATTACAACTTCTCCTGTGTGGACAGACAGGTCCCTGATTGTGTCTGGAACAAGCACAGCATTCCAAACACTAAGCAAGCCAAAGTAGCCCACCCCAGGGCCGGCTCTTTCAACAATCTGTCGCTCAGCAGCTCCTCCCGCAGCCAGCTCAAGGACCGGGTTTCGGCCATTGTTAGCGAGTTCAGCCTGGAATTCCATCCAAATGGATTTGACCCCTTCACTAAACAGCAGTGCATGTTTCCCTGATTAGTATATTCCTGTGTTTAGACGGGAAGTGGCAGGATTGGGGGAAGTGGAGGGAGAAAGACAAGAAAAATAACAAGGGAGAAAAAAATACTTCATTCTATTCACGCTATAATGATAACAACTTGGAACTCTGGCTTCATCCACTAGTGTAATAAAAGTGCTCACCCATGCATAAATACACATACATCTACCAAAAGGCCCGTGTTATACAGTAAAGTAATGGGACTGAGCAGGAGCAAGCATACCTGGCTTCATTAATGAACAGTTATTGCTCACCAGGCTCTGAGCATTCTAAGCAGGAGAACGCAGAAAATTATAAACTACAGTCTCTTGTGGGTGTCCTTTTCTATGTGAATTCTGTTCCCTAAGGCTATTATTTCTTCTCACGATGATGCTAATTAGGGGACCTTTGATACCAGGCAAGTGGAATGATTCCTAGTTGTACAAGATTGCAAGGACCCTTCTCCACGACGTGCCTTCAGGCACTGCACTCTACTTTTTTGTTTTGTTTTTTTCTATAATATGGAAGCATTTATCAATTTTATTGTCTTTTAGGGGATTCCCTGGTGGTCCAGTGGTTTGGACTCTTTGCTTTCACTGCCAAGGCTCTGGTGGATCCCTGGTCAGGGAACTAAGATTTTACAAGCTGCTCAATGCAGGCAAATTAAAAAAAAAAAAAAAAATATATATATATATATATATATATAGTCCTTTATATCTAGTTGAACCTCCCTCATATAGATCAATACACTATATGTTCTTCAGGAAATATTTAATTATCACATGTATAGTAAGGTCTCGGGCTTTGCAGGTGGCTCAGTGGGAAAGAAACCACTTGCCAATGCAAGACCAAGGGTTCAATCTCTGAGTCTGGAGGATCCTCCTGGAGGTGGAAATGGCAACCCACTCCAGTATTCTTGCCGGGGAAATCCCAGGGACAAGGAGCCTGGCTCCAGTCTATGGGGCTGCAAAGAGCTGGATACAGCTGACAGACTTGAACACACACACACACACATTTAATAAGGTCTATATGTAAATGACCCAAAGATATAGAAGATGTAATTCACATTTAAAAGCTTATGAAGTTATAACACTTTGAAACTTAATGTTCCTTAAAGACACCATCAAGAGAGTGAAAAGACAACCCACAGAATGGGAGAAAATTTTGTACATCACATATCTGATAGGGAATTTGGATCAACAATATTTAAAGAACTGTTATGACTTGAGACAAATCACATAGTTAAAAGTGGGAAAGAATTTGAATAGACTTTTCTCCAAAGAAGATACACAAACGGCCACCACGCACATAAAAGATGCTTAATATTGTTAGTTATCAGAGAAACACAAATCAAAACCACTGCATATCTGCTCAAAAGTGTGTGTTTGTTGCTCAGTCATGTCTGGCTTTTCATGTTCCCATGGACTGTAGTCCATCAGGCTCCTCTGTCCATGGAATACTCTATGTAAGAGTACTGGAATTCCCTTCTCTAGGGGATCTTCCCAACTCAGAGATTGAACCTGGGTCTCTTGCATTGCAGGCAGGTTTTTCACCATCTGAGCTACTAGGGAAGCCCAATAATACTGAAGCTAGTTGCCATTTCCTACTCCAGAGGATTTTCCCCAACCCAGGGATCAAACTTGCTCTCCCTCGAGTTTCCTGCATTGTAGGCAGATTTTCTTTACTGCTGAGCCACCAGGAAGCGCATTTGCTAAGATACTTTTAATAAGGGTGACAGAGAATCATCATTGGTGAGAATGTGGAGAACCTGGAAGCTTCAGACATTGCTAATGGGGATGTAAAATGGTGAGACTTTGCAAGACAATCTTGCAGTTCCATACACAGTTAAACATGCAGTTACCATAAGATTCAGCAGTTCCACTCACTCGCAGGTGTCCACCCAAGAGGAATGGAAAAATAACCACGCGGAAACTCGCATATTCGCGTGTGCTGTGCTGCTCGTGCTGTATTCAGCCATGTCTGACTCTTTGCGACCCCATGGCCTGTAGCCCGCCAGGCTCCTCTGTCCATGGGATTCTCCAGGCAAGAAGAATGGAGTGGTTGCCATTTCCTTCTCCAGGGGATCTTCCTGACCCAGGGACTGAACCCAGGTCTCCCGCATTGCAGGCAGAGGCTCTAACCTCTGAGCCACCAGGGGAAGCCCAAATAAAAGAAGCCGGGTGCAAAACGCCACATATATTATGGTTTCATTTTCTGAGATGTCCGGAGCTGACAGACAGAGACAGAACAGAGCTGACAAAATAGAGGCAGAAAGTAGACTAGTCGTTGCCCAGGGCTAAGCAGGGGCTTCCCAGGTGGTGCTAGGAGTGAGAACCAGAGATCCCAGTGTCAGGAAGACCCCCCGGAGGAGGGCACGGCAACCTGCTCCGGTATTCTTGCCTGGACCATCCCACAGGCAGGGAAGCCTGGTGGGCTACAGTCCGTGGGGTCACAAAGAGTCAGACACGGAGCAACTGGGCACACACGAAAACATTTAATTGGTTTTGCTAAACATAGAACCAAGGGAATCCCTGCAAAGATGTGGTCCATGCCCGACAGCATTAGAACCAAGGGAATCCCTGCAAAGATGTGGTCCATGCCTGACAGTATGAGACAGTTTACAGAGTTCCAAAAACAGAAGTAGAAAGCTTTCAAAGATATTATGGTCCTGCTCTACTCACTATCCAGTTAGAACCTTTCTCCGGGCACCTTTAAGAATTTCTAGAAACACCAAAGTCTTCATTGTCTTTCTCTAGCTATTCTGCTGGGGGCAGGGAGAGAAGTGGAGCTTCTGCTCTTGTTTCCGTTCATTCCATCCAGAAGTGAGGTCTCCGTTCCCCAGAGTGCTCTAGAGCAGATCTTCGCCTAGACTCAGAAGACCTCCGCTCTGCTATCTTCCTGTGCTTACCTTTTACCCCTCCTTCCTCATCTCACTGAATCCTCTTCAATGGTAGCCTTTTTGCCTCACACTATTTTGGAGTAAAATAATGTTCCAAATCTATGCAAGTAAATTCTACATTTTATCTGCAGTTTGCAACCTTCCGATAAATAGAATCTATCCATGGAATAAATCCAGTCCATGGAATTCTCCAGGCCAGAATACTGGAGTGGGTAGCCTTTCCCTTCTCCAGGGGATCTTCTCAACCCAGGGATCAAACCCAGGTCTTCCGCATTAAAGGCGGATCCCTTACCTGCTGAGCCACAAAGGAAGGCTGACAAATAGAATTATTGAAAGTAACTTAATTCACCTTGGTCGTGGAAAACTTTTGCAGTTTGGTTTGGTTTTGGTTTGGTTTGGTAAATTTTAGTAGCTTTCAAAAACATTCGAATGGAAAATAGTTAACTTTCTCTGCAACCTCATTAGCAAGCCATAATGAAAGCAAGTCTCAGGCACCTATCTGATAAGCATCCATTAACAAAACAGGCTTAGAACAATTCATCAACTGGGTTTCTAAACTTGACCAAGCTCCAGTTGCCTGTTCCTTTAGGTGTGCCAAACATGTCCTGTAACACATTTGCTCACCTCAGACACAACAAAATTCCTAGGTAAGAGTCAAAACATTGTAACTGACACCATTTCATCCCTTAAACTGATGATGGGACGTAGGATCAAATAGGGATCAAGCTAAGATGTGAAATGGGTCCGTCGTTGAGGTGAATCTTAGGTCCTGTTCACTCACAGAGAAGGAGCACCTCTGAGCTCTAGTTTATGCATCTTGAATCCCTTTAAATTCACAATAAGAAGTAATTAACAAGACTCTAGTTTCATCAATAAAAGCCCATTGCTGATAATTATATGAATTAGCAAAGCAATGTAACTGAACGAGGAGACCTTATAAAAGATGTGAATGACCTTTCTGATATAACCCTGGCTGGCCACCTCCTAACTGCTGCTGCTGCTGCTGCTAAGTCACTTCAGTTGTGTCTGACTCTGTGCGACCCCATAGATGGCAGCCAACCAGGCTCTCCCTGGGATTGTCCAGGCAAGAACACTGGAGCGGGTTACATTTCCTTCTCCATTGCATGAAAGTGAAAAGTGAAAGTGAGGTCGCTTAGTCCTGTCCGACTCTTTGTGACCCCATGGACTGCAGCCCACCAGGCTCCTCCGTCCAAACTAGGCCTTCTTACTTAGCACCTGAGATTGACCTAAAGTAACACACACAGAGCGACACTCTCATTATACCCAAGTATTTCTAAACGGGCTTCCCTGGTGACTCAGCAGTGAAGAATCCGCCTGCCAAATACAGGAGATTGGAATTAAATCTCTGGGTCGGGAAGATCCCTTAGAGGAGGAAATGGCAATCCACTCCAGTATTTGTGTGTGGAAAATCCCATGCACAGAGGAGCCTGGCAGGATACAGTCCATGAGATCAGAGAGTTGGACACGACTTTGTGACTAAACCACCATCACCATTTCAAAGAAACTTATAGGCATCATAACAAGCCTATAAATTAACATTTCATAGATTGAACCTCTGTTACATATAAACAAATGCTCTAGGATCGGTACCTGTGTGCTTTTGGATGGTCTTCTGAGTAAGTAATGAAGATGGATGTCTTCCTAGCCACACTGTCTGCTGCCCAAGGAAGGGTCATTTAAGCAATGTTGGAAGCAGAGGGACCACCACTCCCAGCCTGGAGTCCCTACTTCACTTATGGACCCCTAATCTCTTCCGGAAAGAGTTGTGTTTGGTGAGTTTTTTTTTTTCCATACCACTCCAGTGACACATTGAAAAGCCTAAAGGTCTTAGTTTTGTGGTTCAAGGACTACTTTGAGAATGTAGTAAAATTCAATAAAAGTTCACATATGCACGTGCAAAAAAGTTTAAGAAAAATTTTTAAAATTACTTTCCTATCTTTGGCTGTGCTAGGTCTTTGTTGCTGCGCAGGGCTTTCTCAGTTGTGGCGAACAGGGGCTTCTCTTGTCATGGAGCATGGGCTTGAAACACTTGGGCTCAGTAACTGTGGCATACGGGCTTAGTTGCCCCCGTGGCATGTGAGATCTTTCCGGACCAGGGAAGTGGCAATCCACTCCAGAATTCTTGCCTGGAGAATCCCATGTACAGAGGAACCTGGCGGGCCACAGGCCATGGGGTTGCAAAGAGTCGGACATGACTGAGCGACTAACACTACTATGACCACGGACCAAGGATCCATCTCACGTCCCCTGCACTGGCAAGCAGATCCTTAACCACTAGACCCTGGGGAAGTTCTGCAAAAGTTAAACTTTCAGTTCCTTTACAGAGTGTTTACAAACTCTAGCCCTACCCCAACTCACCACCGTCATCATCAGCTTCTTCCTCTAATTTTCCAGGAATCCACTGAGGAGCCCCCGTGGCATGTGAGATCTTTCCGGACCAAGGAAGTGGCAATCCACTCCAGAATTCTTGCCTGGAGAATCCCATGTACAGAGGAACCTGGCGGGCCACAGGCCATGGGGTTGCAAAGAGTAGGACATGACTGAGCGACTAACACTACTATGAGCATGGACCAAGGATCCATCTCACGTCCCCTGCACTGCAAGCAGATCCTTAACCACTAGACCCTGGGGAAGTTCTGCAAAAGTTAAACTTTCAGTTCCTTTACAGAGTGTTTACAAACTCTAGCCCTACCCCAACTCACCACCGTCATCATCAGCTTCTTCCTCTAATTTTCCAGGAATCCACTGAGGCTTTTCAATAGATCACCTCTGATATCATGACATCAAGGAAACCAGTTTACCTCCCTGAGCCCCCAGGTTTCGTCTTCCCTATAGCCTGCTCTCACGGTGCTTCCTCCTACTCCATCACAGTACTCTGAAGAGGAAGTGAAATACCAGTTATGGACGCACACCGGAAGTGCAGATCGCCGTGTAAATGCATCACGATCCTGTTAAGGAAAGTACAATCCACAGTGAGGAGAGGCTTTAGTCTTCTCTTCCTTTCCCTGGATGCGTAGGACATTATAAATACCTGGCACCAAGTCTGCTCACATCTTCTGTGTTTTATCAGAAGCAGGCAAGCCACAGTGTTTCCCAGGACGGCCCTCTGCAGTGTTGATGTTTAGCCATTCAGTTGTGCCTGACTCTTTGTGACCCCGAGGGCTGTAGCCCACCAGGTTCCTCTGTCCGTGGGATTTCCCAGGCAAGAATACTGGAGTGGGTTGCCATTCCCTTCTCCAGGGGATCTTGCCCACCAGGGGATGGAATCTATACCTCCTGCAATTGGCAGGATTCTTCACCACTGAGCCACCCAGGAAGCTTTCTGCAATAAGCAGAGCTCATCTTGGGTTTCTTCTTTCCTCTCAACACACGGCCCTTGCTTTTACCTCTCAGGTTTCCTTCCCCACCCGTCCTCACTCAGAGCTGACACAGGACCCTGAACTGCTGAGTTAATTCACATTGAAGCCACGTGTTCCAGGAAACAAACTCGCTCAGAAGGACAATGCAGACAGTGGAGTGCAGTTTATTACACCTGCAGGCCCAAGGCAGAGTCTCCTCTTAGCCAAGGACCCCGACCAGTTTTTGTGAAAACCTTACCTACCCTAAGTATACATGCCCAAACCACCTCCTCAAATTCCCTGAAACTAGTCTGAACAAAGGAAAAGAAAGATACAATCAAAGTTAACCCGTGATTCATATGCCTTAAGCCTAGGTAGTTGACAGTGGACAATTATCAATAGGCCTGTGGTCATACCCCAAGAAGTATAATGGAATGTATGATTCTATTCAGTTACACAGATAATTAGGGTAAAGAGAGTCTAGGGACGAGCCCTGGGCTCTTCCTTCCAGGGGCCTGGTTTTCCAGTTGGTATGTCATTTCATAGATACTGGGCATAGAGCTCAAAGTCCACAGTCCAGCCCACAATGGAGTCCTGCTTTCAAGATGGAGTCCGTTCTGTCTGTTTCCTCCTTCATTTATCCCCGCAGTATTTCACATTTTAAAGGCAAGCTGCACTGTCCGCGTTACAGTCGACACTAAAGAAAGAATCTCTAATGTTGAAATTCCAGTAACTGTTGCCCTGGCCTCAGGAAGCTGGTTTTACAGGAGCTTCCTCAAGTCAGTCCTGTAGGCAATCATGGATTCCTGGTCAGCAGGGGTCGGGGTGGGTGGGCGTTAAGAGTGTCATTTGCTTTAGGGAGAGAAGATCCTCCTGTATCTAGGCAGGAGTATTTCAAAAGAGATAGTGAAGAATTGCACCCATTTTTCTGTAAGAGCATAGCTTTTCCCTAACAAGAAGGGGAGAATCAGGTCTGTGTCAATATTTATGGCTGTTGCTGGTGTTTAGTCGCTAAGTTGTGTCCCACTCTGCAACCCCTATGGACTGCAGGCTTCCCTCTGTTGCAGGAAGAGGGACCCCTTCCAGGGCCCGAAACTGGACTCTTGTCTAACACTTGGAAATGAATTGTCCGAGGAGACACATGTGCTGACAAAGCAAGAGATTTTATTGGGGAAGGGCACCCGGGTGGAGAGCAGTAGGGTAAGGGAACCCAGGAGAACTGCTCTGCCGCGTGGCTCGCAGTCTCGGGTTTTATGGTGATGGGATTAGTTTCCGGGTGGTCTTTGGCCAATCGTTCTAATTCAGGTCTTTCCTGGTGGCGCACGCATCGCTCAGCCAAGATGGATGCTAGCGAGAGGGATTCTGGGAAGTGGACGGACATGCGGTGTCTCCTTTAGACCTTTCCCGAAATCTTCCGGTTGGTGGTGGCTTATTAGTTCCGTATTCCTTATCAGGATCTCCTGTCATAAAATAACTCATGCAAATAGTTACTATGGTGCCTGGCCAGGGTGGGCGGTTTCAATCAGTGTGCTTCCCCTAACACCTCCAATTCAAGTAACGTTAGTTATGGCTCAGAGGTTAAAGCGTCTGCCTGCAGTGCAGGAGACCTGGGTTTGATCCCTGGGTTTGGAAGATCCCCTGGAGAAGGAAATGGCAACCCACTCCAGTATTCTTGCCTGGAGAATCCCATGGACAGAGGAGCCTGGGTGGGCTACAGTCCATGAGATTGCAAAGAGTCGGACACGACTGAGCGAGAGACTTAACTTAACTTATAGTTATCCCAAGGGCTTCCATTTCCACTTGTCCTGGCATCACCTAGCACTCCTGGCCCACCTTGAACTCATGGGTAAGTGTAGGAGGAGCATCAAGGAACCCACCTCCTTGCTCCACCCTTTACCTCAAAAGCACTTGAAAGCACATAACTGTTCTTCACTTACACGAGATACCTGGGCTTCCTGAGTGGCGCTAGCGGTAAAGAAACCACCTGCCAATGCAGGAGACATAGAGATGCAGGTTTGATCGCTGGGTTGGGAAGATCCCCCGGAGGAGGGCATGGCAACCCACTCCAGTAATCTTGCTTAGAGAATCCCAAGGAGAGAGGAGCCTGGCGGGCTACGGTCCATGGGGTCGCAAAGAGTGGCACACGAGTGAAGCAACTTAGCACACACGCTTACAAGAAATCTAGAATAGTCGAATTCTTAGCGTCGGAAAGTGCACTGGTAGACGCCGGGGGTCAGAGGTCGGGGATGGAGATGTAGTACTTAGTGGGAACAGAGCTTCAGTATGTCGTTGTTTAGCCTCTAAGTCGAGTCTGACTCTCTGCAAACGATGGTCTGTAGCCCATGAGGCGCCTCTGTCCCCAGGATTTCCCAGCACAAATACTGGATGGGGTTGCCATTTCCTTCCCTCGGGGATCTTCCCAACCCAGGGATGGAACCTGCGTCTCCTGCATTGGCAGGCTGATTCTTTACCACTGAGCCATCTGGGAAGCCCAAGTTTCAGTATTCAGTTCAGTTCAGTCACTCCGTCGTGTCTGAGGTTCTTTGCGACCCCATGGACTGCAGCACGCCAGGCCTCCCTGTCCATCACCAACTCCTGGAGCTTGCTCAAACTCATGTCCATCGCATCGGTGATGCCATCCAACCACCTCATCCTCTGCCATCCCCTTCTCCTCCTGCCTTCAATCTTTCCTAGCATCAGAGTCTTTTCCAATGAGTCAGTTCTTCACATCAGGTGGCCAAAGGATTGGAGTTTCAGCTTCAGCATCAGTCCTTTCAATGAATATTCAGGACTGATTTCCTTTAGGATGGACTTGTTGGATCTCCTTGCAGTCCAAGGGACTCTCAAGAGTCTTCTCCAACACCACAGTTCAAAAGTATCAATTTTTCCACCCTCAGCTTTCTTTATAATCCAACTCTCACATCCATACATGACTACTGGAAAAACCATAGCTTTGACTATACACACCTTTGTTGGCAAACTAGTGTCTCTGCTTTTTAATACGCTGTCTAGGTTGATCATAGCTCTTCTTCCAAGGAGCAAGTATCTTTGAGTTTCAGTTTAGGAAGGTGAAAAAATCAGGAGATGGATGATGGTGAGAGTTCACTAACAATGTGAATGTACTTAGGGCCACTCAACTGTACAGTGAAGTGCGGTTAATGACATGTTTGACATTATGTGACTTTAATCACAATACAAATAGGTAAGTAAATATAAATTTTCTTTTAAAAAGGAACTTGAAAGTTCAAAGTCAAGACCCCCCATTTACCTGCTCCCACATGGCCTTTCCCTACCAGGAGCAAATCGAGGCCTGGACGCCTCCCTCCATGACAGCTCCCACCTCACCCAGGACTTTGTGTTACTTCAGTCCAGTAGTCTGGCACTTGCTCTTGGTCCTCCCATCCTGCATTTTCCCCATCCATGACCTCTCCCTGCCCCGGTCCTGCTTGCCTAATCAAGTCCGGGCTTGACTCTGTTGGAGAGGCTCTACGTCCAACTCACAGCCCTGACAATTCCAAGCTACCCCGGTCCTACAGGGCAGAAACAAGGCTCTCCCTGGCTCAGGTTGCCCAGTCCTCTAAGCATACAGTCAGCCCTGCAAAGTTTTAACAAGACTTACACTCCAAGGGAGAAACTTATAAATTCAAATGCTTTCCTAGAAACCAATGATGAGTCTTTTAATGCAGTCATATTGTTTAAAGAAAACACAAGACTGCATTAATTTCATTTGTTCATGTAATTCATACAAGAAGCCTAGACTCTGTGTTTCCTATCCACCTTCTATTTGCATCCTCTGTTGCTCCCCTGTCCAAGTTTTAATGGCTCAGCTGGAATTGAGACCATATTTGCTCCTCATGTTTGTTTGAACACTTAGGTTCTGTAAAAATATTTGCCTCCCTAATTCCCCATGACAGACAGATGTCCTAGCTCATTGCTGTTGTTAAATATCTTGGCAGGGAGAGAACTGGCTTCATGTTTCAAAAAATCCCCTTTTCTATTAAAAAGTTTTGGTATCACTACACAAAGGCAGCTATAACACGCACTCAGAGTGGAGCCACCAGGACCCTCTTAAAAAGAAAAGGCAAAGCTTCATTTTCTCTCAAGGCCCACTAATTAGCTTGGTGACCTCAGGCTTAACCTCTCCAGGCCTTGGTTTCCTCATTTGTAAAGGGGGATTGGTTTGATTTAAAAGGTTTCATCCAGCCACAACCTTCTACTATTCTCTCAAGATAGATCATAGCAAAGGAAACCATAATTTGACTCTGGGCACAGGGATTTTTAGGAGACTATTACAAACCTACAAACAGAGTTTAAGATGGCATCAGTCTCCCTGTGCGAACAGCGTGCATGTCCATTTTCTCCTGCTGTACTTTTCACTGAGTAATTGGAAAGAGCCTTGAGGGGTAAAGACTTGATGAGTCTCCAGACAGCGAGGTTCATTCACATTTAGATTCTGAAAGTCAAAAACCACGGAAGCCAAGTCCTCTCACCAGGCAGGACCAGCAGTAGCCGCCTCAGTTGAATCTATCTCAGTGCCGCTTGAAATGAATACAAACACATATTTGCATAAATGGACAGATGTGAGAAGGACCCCAGCTCCGCTCTTTCGTTCCTTGTTTTTTTCACTGGTAAGACAAACTTTCCCCTTCTGTTGCAGCTCCCTTTGATGTGCGTGCTCAGTTCCTCTGTCCTGACTCTTTGTGACCCCCTGGACTGTAGGCTTCTCTGTCCATGGGATTTCCCAGGCAAGAACACTGGAGTGGGTTGCCATTTCCTGATCCAACCTGCATGTCCTTTGTCTCCTGCATTGGTAGGTGGATTCTTTACCACTGAGCCACTAGGAAATCACAAACACCTTTACTATTACTCCTAAAGTTCTGGTCATAGCAAACACAAGTGCTTACAGAGTTCTCTGATTCGTGTCAGTGAGGTATCACTCATGGAATCTTACAAAGTAGGAGCTATTATTAACCCCTTGAACAGACTGGGAATGGAGGAGAAAATGGCAACTCAGTCCAAGATGCTTGCCCAGGGAAATCTCACGGACAGAGGAACCTGGTGGGCTACAGTCCATGGGGTCCCAAAGAGTCAGACACAGCTGATTGGCTGAGCACACACACAGAGATTGAGAAACAGACTCCAACAGGATTTTTCAGCCTTACAACAATCATAAACACTAATATGCAACTGGGGAGGAGACAATCCAACTCCCCTGTTATACTGATGCCACTTTATAATTATTCCACAGTCTTAAGGATTTAACAGATTCTTATTTTAAAATTTTTATAAACGCCCTAAACTCTGTAAAATCATAGTATGAGTAGAATATTTGCATGTATAGAAAAGCTTGATGAAGAACTATCTCCTTCAGCCCTTCAGCAGGTACCGTTACCTCGCATTAACATGCTTTCTACCTTCGACATGCAGCCACCCAATCACTTGTTGCTAGAGTCAGGGCTGCACCCAGCACCTTAGTTCTTGAGGAAAGGGTGTGGCCAAGTGAGGGAGACAGAGCTGCCAGTCGTCTGATGACTCCTCCTGAGCCAGGCTGGGAGCTGATTATCAGAGCTACAACTTGCCTTACTCTGTTCTAGCCCCTGACTTCCCTGCACAGCTCTGAAACGTCTCTGCATTGAGGAAGGCACAACTCCATGAAAAGGTCCCGGATCACCATAACTACGTCACGAGTCTAATAAAGGCCGCGGGGTGAGCTATAAAGCAGTTTGCTGCAGAAGCTTGGCCTGTTTCCTGGAAGTCTTTTGGCCTCTTCTCTCCTCTAATTCCCTGGATGCTGTATCTGTCACCCCATTGCTCCTATGGGCTCTTATTCAAACCCACAGGCTGTTTTTCTATGAACAAGCACTAAATTGAGATCCAGGATGTCAGTTTCAGGCACCGATCAATGGAAACTGCCCATCTTAGCCTGTCCTCTAACAGTTCTAGTCACACAGGAAGATTTTGGCCTCACAATTCAGTCTTCAACCTCCACTCCTCCACATACCTCTCTTCTAATGAAAAACAGTCTGGGGAGGGGGTAAAAGAACACATACATGACCAGCTGTATCTTCATTTTGTCTATTGTTCTCTGTGAGCCAAAATATAGCTTTTCATTTCTTTCTATTAAATACACAGTTGTGTGCAAGGAGAGCGGGTAAAAAGAAGCCTTAGTATGTCCAAGAGTTCCTATTTCTTTAAAAATATTTGCTGTTAGGACTTAGAATCCTTTCTACCAACCATGGGTTCAGAGAGGTCAGGAAAAACATTCACTGCCAGTGATCCCGTTTATAAAGGGCTAGGGAAAATTTCCATATGGGGAAAAATAAGGCCAATCAAAGAGGAAAAAAGGAAGCTCCCCCAACCAAAATAGAGAAAGGGCCCTACAAGAAACCAGGCAATGATATCTCAAAGAAAAGGCTTCCCAGGCAGTGAAGGCACACTGCACGCGTGCACCCACTCCTGCGCATTTGTACACATGCGCGTGCACACACACACACGTGTGCATACACACACACACGTACGTGTTGTTGCTCTTCGGCCACTAAGCCATGTCCGACTCTTTGCAACCCCATGGACTGTAGCCCACCAGGCTTCTCTGTCCATGGAATTCTCCAGGCAAGAATACTGAAGTGAGTAACCATTTCCTTCTCCAAGGGATCTTTCCAACCCAGGGATAGAACTTGGGTCTCCTGAACTGCAGGCAGATTCTTTACCATCTGATTCGCCAAGGAAGCCAAGATGGTCACAGAAACAGATAATTAGAATAAAAATGTTTGGGGCTCCCCTGGTGGTTCAGTGCTAAAGTATCCGCCTGCCAGTTCAGGAGACATGGGTTCGATCCCTGGTCCGGAAAGATCCTACATGCCCCAGAGCAACTAAGCCGTGTGCCACAATTGCTGAGACTGTGCTCTACAGCCGAGGAGCCAAAAGCACTGAAGCCCGAGCAGGCTACAGTCCACGTTCCGCAGCATAAGAAGCTATTGCAGCGGGAAGCCTGTGCACCATGAGTAGAGAAAAAGCCCACGCACAGCAATGAAGACTCAGCATAGCCAAAGATAGATCAAAATAAAAAAAATAGAAATGTTTGGTATGAAGGAGGGTGTGCATCACATGTGGAAACATAGATAAAGGAATGACTAACTCTGCTTAAAGAAACATTTGTGCTGAGTGATCACTGCTGTGCGTGGGTGTCGCTGACCACCATGCTCAGAGACCTTAGCTTCATGGTACAAGCAGTCTGGCAGCATCAAGGGACCCTCTTTCCCTCTTTCTGTCTGTCCGCCCCACTCTCTCCATCTCTCTCTTCCACCCCTGACAACTATCACTGCTAATTTAGGGCTTTGTTGAGAATGTCGGCTCTGCTGAGTAACTTTGGCCATAGTGAGAGGGAAGGACTGCTGTCCTCCTCGTAAGAGCTGATGAAGGGAGACTGGATCCGGGAAGTGAGAAGAGAGATGCAGGCCAGGAACGAGCCGGACCACC
Source organism: Aepyceros melampus (assembly GCA_006408695.1). NCBI lineage: Eukaryota > Metazoa > Chordata > Mammalia > Artiodactyla > Bovidae > Aepyceros > Aepyceros melampus. The sequence continues at coordinate 103,870 of SJXQ01001568.1, read as the reverse complement.
CTGTGCTCCTGGTCTCCTGGATTCCTCTCTCCCGGGGAGGAAACATAGATAAAGGAATGACTAACTCTGCTTAAAGAAACATTTGTGCTGAGTGATCACTGCTGTGCGTGGGTGTCGCTGACCACCATGCTCAGAGACCTTAGCTTCATGGTACAAGCAGTCTGGCAGCATCAAGGGACCCTCTTTCCCTCTTTCTGTCTGTCCGCCCCACTCTTTCCATCTCTCTCTTCCACCCCTGACAACTATCACTGCTAATTTAGGGCTTTGTTGAGAATGTCGGCTCTGCTGAGTAACTTTGGCCATAGTGAGAGGGAAGGACTGCTGTCCTCCTCGTAAGAGCTGATGAAGGGAGACTGGACCCGGGAAGTGAGAAGAGAGATGCAGGCCAGGAACGAGCCGGACCACCCTGTGCTCCTGGTCTCCTGGATTCCTCTCTCCCGGGGGTACCTGGCCCCTCGGCTGCCCCAGGACCACAGTGGGCTCCTGGCCCTGCTGGGAACAGCCAGCAAGCCTCCCTGCAGAGTGGCAGAAGCGCCCAGCTCTTTCTTTCACTCTGGCCCCGCGCAGGACCAGAACTCTCGCCCGGCCGGGGTGTGGGGGACACCAGCGTCCTTCTTGCAAACAACCTTCCATGTGGCACATTATGAGGATGGAGCTGGCAGTCTGACTCACCTATGGCATCGGTTTTAAGAAAAAACAGCCCGTCTCCTGGGCTCTCAGAGCAGCTTAGTGCTGAGAACGCAGGAGTGCTGAGCATGAGAGCACTTTCTGTCGCAGCTCTGGGGTCACACACCAGGCGCTCCCTCGCCTCGAACGCTAAGTGATTGGTCAGAGTTTCCAACAAGGCGGTGCACTTATGGACAGATGAGAAGACACCCAGGCAGGCTGTCCCACAATCAGGAGTGGGTGGACCCAGCCGGGGTGTGAGGGACATCAGCGTCCTTCTTGCAAACAACCTTCCATGTGGCACATTATGAGGATGGAGCTGGCAGTCTGACTCACCTATGGCATCGGTTTTAAGAAAAAACAGCCCGTCTCCTGGGCTCTCAGAGCAGCTTAGTGCTGAGAACGCAGGAGTGCTGAGCGCGAGAGCACTTTCTGTCGCAGCTCTGGGGTCACACACCAGGCGCTCCCTCACCTGGAACGCTAAGTGACTGGTCAGAGTTTCCAACAAGGCGGTGCACTTATGGACAGATGAGAAGACACCCAGGCAGGCTGTCCCACAGTCAGGAGTGGGTGGGCAGTGGGGACGAGGGAGTGGGGCTTCTGCGAGAATGAACACGAGCGAGGGCTCAGATTTCTTGTACTCTGGAAGACAGATTCACCAAGGAAGGTGGATGGTGAAAACCACGTGTCCCCACTTCACCCACGCGGGCCCCCACCATCCCCAGCAACCTCCAAACAGGGAAGCACAGTTAAGTCAAGAGGGATGGCTGACCTCCCACATTCACTTCTTCTTTTAAGCCTCAAACCTAGCACGTTGTTTTTGTTCAGTCACTGTGTCGTGTCTGACTCTTTGTGACCCCATGAACTATAGCACGCCAGGCTTCCCTGTCCTCCACTACCTCCCGGAGCTCACTCAAACTCATGTCCATTGAATCAGTGATGCCATCCAACCATCTCATCCTCTGTCAGCCCCTTCTGCTCTTGCCTTCAATCATTCCCAGTCCCTTCTGCTCTTGCCCTCAATCTTTCCCTCTTTTCCAATGAGTCAGCTCTTTGCACCAGGTGGCCAAAGTTTTGGAGCTTTAGCTTCACATCAGTCCTTCCAGTGAACAGTCAGGACTGATAGATTTCCTTTAGGATGGACTAGTTGGATCTCCTTGTAGTCCAAGAGACTCTCAAGAGTCTTCTCCAGCACCACAGTTCAAAAGCATCAATTCTTCTTGGTGCTTAATAAATGCCTTTTGAGTGAATAAGAAGGTTCAACTACACAAGTGGTTTTTAAACTGGGCTTTCTCGAGGCCTCAGGTTTTCCCAGAGAAGTTACAGGACCTGCTGAAAGGAAATGTGTGCTGGGGCCCGGCAGGGCCACTCCATCTGTATTCCTGTGACTGTATCTCCTCTGAATCCAAGCAAAGTCCCCTCAGTAAGGCTGGGTGATTGCTGAACTCAGTGGACCCTCTGCGGCCACCAGATCTCAGCGAACTGCCAGCCAGGGCGCTCCAGCAAGTCGTGGTCACTGTGTTTTTAATTCAATGATGACGAATAAAAGCCGGCTCTCTTTCCTTACATCTGGGGAGAAAGGATTTCTAGAAATAGACCAGTTTAGGAGGGGAGGCTGCCATCATGGGCTTTGCCCAGCTAGCTTTATAAATATTATTCTACCCTGGTCTCCAGTTCTTCAGACACTTGGGGATACAACCGTGGTTTAAGATGACCAACTCTTGCCTGCCCTCTGGCCCTAACTCTCCCTCCTCCCACAACCTCTCTAGGGGAGCTAGGCTTCCAACCCAGAATGATTTCATCACCACCAGGCAATGGGACCCGGATTTTTCTCCTCTTAAGATATCTCACTAACTCGTCATTTCCATAATTAGCTTTAATGACCCTCTTCTTCTGTTTCTTTCCAAACAACACACATTCTCACTCTTTGTGGGGGTGGCAGACCTCCAAGCTTTTGGCAACTCTCCTGTTGACCGAGATCCCGGAGAAGAATTTCAGACGGTCAGCTGAGGGCATCTAAGACAGCTGTGTGAAGAATGAGGCTGGGATGAGCAGGAGGGGTTGGGGGAGGAGTAGAGGGGAAAGAGAACTGTAGAGTAGAAGAAGGACTCGGGAACATTTACTTCAAGCCCCATTTCACAGATGGGAAAGCTGAGACCTAGACAGGCGAAGCAGCTCACAAGGTTGCCATGGGGAAGTCTTAGGGACAGCAGATGATCAGAGCTGGTGCCAGCTTGAAACTCAGATTATCCTTTGTTGGCTTAAGTGGTGAGGTGAGCCCTTTGTACATTTCCAAGTGAAATGTGGCAGCAGCAAGGTCCAGATTTTTCTGGAAACTCCAGCTCATGTTTCAGCATCTAAGACACTTAGCTGATCAGGCCTCTTCCGTAGATCTCCTAGCCACATCTTGCTGCTGGCTGCTTCTCAGCTCTCTCTGCCATGGTGCTCAAGGTCTCCATGACCCCGGGCCCACGGCAGAAGGAGCTGGGAACCCCGAGGTGTAGAGAAGGGGATTCTCCAGCACCCCAGACATCTTCCCATGTTTCTCCAAGGGTCTCCTCTCTCCCACGTGCCTGAGCCTATCATGCTTCACACGTGTGATTTTGAACCTAACCTCTCATACTTGTGAATCTTAAATTACTGGGACATACAGGGACCATCCCCTGTGCACTGCCCAGGGGTTCTGAATCCCAACAGCCACCAGCCTGGGATGAGTGCCCGGCCTAGGTTCGCTGAGCAACTCCAGAGGTACACTCCCTCAGGATACAAGGACTGAAACTACAGTACCCAGAGGCCCCCAAGAGGAAAACACGGAGAGAGGCAGGGCAGTGAGCGGAGAGGGTCCCAGGGAGGAGAAAGGAAGGCTTGTCACATGCTTGACACAGTTGTGAAGTTCATAACTGAGCATTAAAGAGACACAAGGAATGAGAGCCTTAAGATTTTCCTGGAGAATAGAAAGGTGACTTGAGGTCTGCAAACTTAGAAAGAAGAATTTAGAAAGCATGACTCCAATAAACTAAAGAGGTGGGGAGAGAAGGAATAATTGGCCTGCTGGGAGCAAACAGCCTTGACAAGGGACAGTGGGGCGCCTGTCATCCAGGGAGCCAAGGAGTTCAGCACCAAGATAATGCCTCTGTGTGAGAGACTGCCCAGGGCAGCCCAGACTCGGAAAGAGCTGTTCTTAATACCTTTTTCAGCAAAGGTGGCCATCCTTTCCCCAGATCACACACCTGACTGCATATGACATAGAAGAAAGAATGAGAAGGAGAGTTCACAGGACATCGGGCTTTGCATTCATCACAAAGTAATAACATAATGGCAACAACGTGTTATAAAGTGATGAACGCAGTACAGGCCCATTTTGCTAACTGCAAACACACACAGACACAGACACAGTGCCCACATTTCCCTAAACCACCTGGACCTCTAGGAAGAAATAGATAATTTCAGTTCTCAGTCTATCACTTATCAAGGAAAGAAGGATACACTGAAGACACCAGTGAGATAAACTGCGTAAACCCAATGGGGATGTTAAAATATGATTACAGAAGATTTCTTAGCATCAGTTAATGATCAGAGTGGAACATTAGCACCCCAAAGAACTTTCTAGCCCAACCAAAGACTCCCCCAGGGCCCAAAGATAGTGGGGTTTAACTGTGTGACTGTTTAGGTAAGGAGGCTCAGCTCTTGTTTGCTCAGCGACACACCAGAACTGCCATCTCTAAATAAATGGCATCCTTCAAAGTGATCCCCATGGAAAACTACGCTCATTCTAACCGTGCTGTCCTTGCTCAGATTATTTTGGGGGCTGTTCTTTTGCATCCCTCTTTATAACCAGTTTATTAGCCACGTGGGAAAAGTGGTTCCTTCTTCTGTGGTCTTCTTTAGAATTCATATTAAAAGAAAGGGGGATCAGGACACACACAACGCCAGATGTGATGGAGAAAACACCCCAGACAATGAGGTCTCTGAGGGCAACTGCCGGGCTTCCCTTGCTGCCTTGCAGAGTGCCCAGCAGACAGCTGGAAATTCACAGATATAGCTGGAAAGAAAAAAACAATGAAGGTGGGGAAAAGTGAGGCAGCATTATGACAACATTATTGGCTCAAACGGTAAAGAATCTGCCTGTGATGCAGGAGCCTTGGGTTTGATCCCTGGTCAGGAAGGAAATAGCAACCCACTCCAGTATTCTTGCCTGGAGAATCTCATGGACAGAGGAGCCTGGGGGGCTACAGTCCATGGGATAACAAAGAGTCAGACATGACTGAGCAGCTAAGCACACACATACGTGGTCAAATGGGTAATCTCAATACACCGTGCTCACCAGCTGTCTGGACCGTCCAGGGTGCCTCCCTGTAGAGATCAGCCACCCCTATCGAAATTCAAAGGAAAATTATCCTCTTTTCCTCCTCATTTCTAATGAAACCACGGAGACAGGCCTTAACTAAAAATATTCTCAGTCTCAACGTCCATAACCACGTTTGGCACAAAGGCTGAGGGATGTAAGAACGGCCTTAATAGCCAAAGGCAGGCAGGTTCAAAACCACACATTGCACACACAAGTCAAAGCCCATAGGTCCGGACAGGCTCTCACAGAGGCTGGAGCACGCGGTGGCCTCTATCACTCCTGTGCCCCGCTCAGGTCCAGGGCTTTGGGGCGGCGTCAGGCAGGGACAGCCAGGTCAGCATGCACCGGCCCTGCCCTCCTAGCAAAGCAGATACAGGTCTGCAGAGGCGCCCCGCTCTGCTCCTCCCGAACAGTCCATGCATTCAGCTCTCCAGGCTCAGGGCTACCAGCCAGGGCCAGCAGGGGCCAACAGCGCTCTCCGACTTTTTCTCTCAAAGAAAAGATGTTTCAGAAGTGAGCCTCTCCCTGGGGTGGACTCACGAGTGTTGGGATGGAGAAGAGGCTGATCTTTGTCCAGACAATCAAGCCCCGCTGCTAACCTTCAGTGCCCCAGAACATGAAAGAAAACAAACAAACAAACCACTTTCTTCCTCCTCCATTCAAACACCTTAAAATAAAACAATGACCTGCAGTGCGTCCATCAGAAAACCCAACGTGGTGCACGTGGGCCCATGGCTGACCTCTGCAGGCTTTCCCATCCCCAGGCCTCAGGCATGCAGGACTGAAAGATTATTTTTGGCCAGGGCTGGAAGCTTTTGGGATACGAGCCTGCACCCAGCCCCCCCAAAGCTGAGAAGCCACTCAGGACTCGTCCTGGACACTCACAGAGCAAGCATTTGTCTTTGCTGCTGCCTGCCTTCCATTCGGTTCCTAATCTTCATGGTGTCCAGTGTGTCCCTTTCCTCTAAATATCCCACTAAAGCACTCACTGATAACTAAGGTAGAAGATTTCCATTTGAAAAGTAGACTCATACTGGGCTTCCCAGGTGGCGCTAGTGGTAAAGAATCACCTGCCAATGCAAGAGATGTGGGTTCAATCCCTGGGTCGGGAAGATCCCTTGGAGGAGGGCATGGCAACCCACTCCAGTATTCTTGCCTGGAGAGTCCCATGGACAGAGGAGCCTGGCGGGCTACAGTCCATGGGTCACACAGAGTCAGACATGACTAAGCGCGTGCTCACACACACACACACACACACACATGTATTGGAAAACTCTCATACTTAAAGGAAGACAGCTCCGATGAGGAGACGATCAGTGTGGATGGGGTAGGTGAAGGCAGGACTCCATCTGCCTGATTTCTCTAAGAATCACACGGTGGTAGTTGTCACTTGGAAGAGCCACTCAAAAGGCTGGTGCTGCCTACCCTACAGAGATTATACATAACAACAGCCTCATCTGAGAGGTCCTGGGGTCCATCAGCATCCTTGTTTATAAACCACCTGAGGACAAGAGGGAGGGAGGAGGAGTAAGAGAGAGACAGGGAGAATGAGAAAGAGAAAAGTGTTTAGCAAATAGTTTCAAGACCTTCTGTTTCCCAGCCACTCTGCTGAGCCCCGATCCTAGGTGCAGAGAAGATAAAAGATGGATGCTGGCAAGCAACTCATGAAACAGAAGCAGCTACTGTCAACAACATGTACCAGCTCTTACGAAACCAATCAGATCAGGGACACATGGACAGAAACCCGCCCCTAGCCTGGGATTTCAAAGATGTTTCCCCACGGGGACTTTTCTCACATTAAAAGCACACACTTGGCCTGGCTTCTGATAATTTAGTGCTGGAGATTTCTCCCACTGGCCGGCCTCCATCGGTGCTCTTCACAGAGCAGCGGTCTGTGTGTCACGCCCCTCTAGGTGGAAAGCACTCCCGTTCACCCGTGGAGGACTGACTATCTTGCCTGGCCTGCAAGCTTCTGGCCCATGAAGGAGCCTACTCCCTGTGTCAGGGGCCAAAGCCACTTGGGGGTAGAAAACGCACAATTTTGCTGAATCTCACAAAACGCTTCTCAACAATGTCATCCTAGAGGCAAGGGCAGAAACCCAGGTTTTGTGGACCATGAAGCTCAGACAATCTGGGGGACCTCGTTAAGAAAATGCATATGAAAAAATTCCTTCCATAAATTGTCAAAGGCTTATTACTTATGAACATATTGTCTGGATCCTTTGCAGAAAGGAGTGCCTTTGCACAGTGGCGGGGGGAGATGGGGAGACGGGAGGCGCCCAGAGCTCAAGCTTCACGGACTTCGTGGTAAACCCACCTTTTCTCAGGGGCAAGAAATGGTCTTTCTCTGGAGGAAAGAATTAGGGTCCATCCCACCTCCCGCAACTTAGCCATCTTTGAACCGCAAAGGCAGAGCGCCAGATTGCCTCAGAGAGAGAAGGCTCCTCCGCCTGTCCCCTTGGGCCTCCAGAAAGATTCCACGCTATTTTTGGAGCACAAGCTTTCTTCGGCCTTTCAATTTGGCCTCTTGAAATTTTCACAGCCAAGCAAATTATAGTACTGGGTGGAAACAAAATAGCCATCCTATTGGTTTTTGTTGTTGCTATTCTAAGGTCAGAAGATATTAATTTTTAAGCAGCATATCAAAAATATTTGCCCTTATTGCTTTTCTTTCTTTCTTTTTGGAGATTAAAAAGGTCAGAGGTTCAAACATCTTGCATTAACGGCAGCGCTGCACTAACTTGTTTTCCTCTAACAGACAGTATTATTTAAGATTCAGAAAAAAAGAGTCTCTCAAGCAGATAACTGTTGTCTTCATCCTTATTATAGTTCTTGCGCTTATTACTAACACATATTAACAATGATAGTAACTACTTTTCCCTAAGATTTCACAAGTGAACAATGAATTATTGTTTTTGTTTAGTCGTTCAGTCATGCCTGATTCTAGCGACCCTGTGGACTGTAGCCCACCAGGCTCCTCTCTGTCCATGGGACTCCCCAGATGAGAACACTGGAGTGGGTTGCCATTTCCTCTGCCAGTGTAATGAATGAATTCATCAGATAACAGTCTAGGCAGTATTTAGGAAACCAATCATACCGGTGATGAGTTCTTCACTCCAAATCCCCACCCATGTGGCCTCCCCTGGTTTTCCAGGCCATGAGCCACTTTGTCTTTTAAAATTCAGCCCTGACCTTCCCAGGTGGTGCAGTGGTTAAAAAAAAAAAAAAAATCCACCTGTCAGTGCAGGAGACCTGGGTTCCATCCTTAGGTGAGGAAGATTCCCTGGAGGAAGAAATGGCAACCCATTCTAGTATTTCTGCCTAGAGAATCCCATGGAGAGAGGAGCCTGGCCAGCCACAGTCTGTGAAGTTGCAAAAGAGTCTGACACAACTGAAGCAACCAAACAACAAAAAGGAAACATCTCAGCCTGCACTTAGCAGTCTAAAGTGCTTGACTAAGACTTTCTCATATTTACAAGAAAATAACTTCTTTCCCCCTTCAAACAATCCAGTTACAAAATTCTTTTGTAAAAATAGCATTAACATCAAATCAGGTCTTATGTAGCAACCAACCCGTACTGGCTTAGCAAGGGCCTAAAGTAACTTCTTAGCCTACCATGGCTCTTTTAACTTTTCAACACTTGGCTTAAATGTTAACGACCTATTGTCTGATTTTTATGGACTTTTAAATACTGTTGCCAGTTCTTCTGGAAGAGATGGTTTTGTCAGCAATTCAGGCATGAAAAGTAGAATTTGAAAACAAATAAAAAAGGCCTGGAGAATCCCAGGGACGGGGGAGCCTGGTGGGCTGCTGTCTATGGGGTCGCACAGAGTCGGACACGACTGAAGCGACTTAGCAGCAGCAGCAGCAGCAGTAAGCTCCTGAGACTTCTACTCAAATAGTTCCCACTCTCCTACAAAGCAGTGAGTGCTCTCCTTCTACGACCATATGTATATTCACGACCAGGTGCATTTTCTTTGGGACTGGAGTAATCATGTATCATTTGGATAAGATGACTTCGTGCCAATAATATCTGAGTCACAGGGCCATGAATTTGAATTCCATGCCACCCAAGTGGGATGGGAATTCTGAGTAGTCATAGGAAAGAATTGTAGAGATAATTAAGAATTTTACAAAGAGCTGTAGCTTGGAAAAAAATGAGGACATTTTTCAAGCTTCCCTTGTGGCTCAGCTGGTAAAGAATCTTCCTGCAATGCCGGAGAACAGGGTTCAATCCCTGGGTTGGGAAGATGCACTGGAGGAGGGAAAGGCTACCCACTCCAGTGTTCCGGCCTGGAGGATGCCATGGACTGTATATGTACAGTCCCTATACAGAGAGTCAGACATGACTGAGGGACTTTCATTTCCATCGTGAGTTCAGCACAAACGACTTGTTTAGTAACTCAGTCCTGTCCTCCTCTTTGTGACCCCATGGCCTGTAGCCCACCAGGCTCCTGTGTCCATGGGATTCTCCAGGCAAGAATCCTGGAGTGGGTTGCCATTTCCTCCCCCAGGAGTGAGAGGTAAAATGAGGTCATAGGAGGAGCCGGGCTTCAGTATGACTGGCACCCTCACAAGAAGAGGAGATGAATACACAGATACGTGCAAGAGGGTGTGAGGACGTGGGGCGAGGACAGCCATCTGCAGAACACGGAGAGAGGCCCAGGGAGAAGCCGGTGATGCCGACACCTTGACCTTGGACTTTCAGCCTCCAGCACGAGGAAGAAACACACTGCTACTGTTTAAGCCACCCCGTCTGTGGAACTTTGCTCTGGAGCCCTAGGAGACTAATACACCTTCCATCAAGACCAACGTCTTAAGACACGCCTGAGGATGCTCATGGTGGCAGGACAATGCCTCTCTGGTTTACTCTGCATCAAGGTTCCAGCGGCCTCGGGTAAGCTCTCACTGGCTCCTCAAAATCCAGGGGAGAGGGTGTAAATCTGCCCCTGAGGCTGTTCCCATATCCGTATCCGCAGCAGGTCTCCAAGGTGAACAGCCTCTGGCATGTTGCAACAATGTAGGTAAAGGAAGGGCTTCCCAGGCGGCACTAGTGGTAAAGAACCTGCCTGCCAATGCTGGAGACTCAGGAGGGTGAGAAGATCCCCTGGAGAAGCAAATGGCAACCCACTCCAGGATTCTTGCCTGGAGAATCCCACGGACAGAGGAGCCTGGTGGGCCCTAGTCCATGGGGTTGCAAAGAGTCGGACATGACTGAGCATAGGGCCAAACCCAGGGCCCGCCCTACAGGATACTCAGGCAGGGTTTGTGAAATAAGTGAATGACTCAGGATAAACTCTTCTAGAATTGAAACGTTCCAGGTGGTCTCACTTGGTGAGCAACTCTTGTCTAAGTGGCTGCCAGCAATCTTGCTCTGTCTCCAGAGGCTATAAACGCATAGCAGCAGAAGTAACCCGTCCAGGGGAACAGCCCTCTGGGGAGAGGCGGGGGCTGACCCGTCTCAGTCTGCTCTCTTCTACCCTCAGTGCAGCTGCCTTAGGCCAGTCAGTGCTTAATTAGTATTAATATCTCTTTTGATAGTATTATCCTATGAGCCAGTACCACAGAATCCATGTTTAGTAATAACACCAATGCGGTCCAAGAATTTTTCCCTTAGGTATTCACCGCTCCAGGACTGATTCCATTTAATTCTTCCCCATGTCTGTCAATGGTCTCCGCCTTCTCCCAAAGCTCAGACTCAAGCCCTTGGAGTTAGAGATGATTCTTCGTAATGCTGGAATCCCTAAATCCCATCAGGAACAAAATCTTTTCCATCTGACCCTTCCCTGTGTCTCCTATCTCTCCCTCTCCAGGCTCAGCACCATCATAACCCAGCCCACACCTCATGGCAGAGGAATCCTCACTGAGCCACCAGCCTCTAACCTTTCCATGCCATCGTATGACATCATATCACACCTGTGTCAAGCCTCAGAAACTCTTCAAGGAGCCCTGGCTAGGCAGTTCAGAAGGTTAGCCCTAGTTATTTTATGCCTGGCTGCAATAACTAAGAAGTTTGCAAGAGCAGAGGAGTTCTAGGCTAGTAAAATTTCTGGAAAGAGCTGCTGTATTAACCTATAGTCATTGCTGTGGGGTCTTCTGGAATCATAAACTCCATTTCCAGATGCTACTATGCAAAACAGGCTTCCTCAGTGACTCAGCAGTAAAGAATCTGCCTGCCAGTGCAGGAGACCCAGCTTTGATCCCTAAGTCAGGAAGATTCACTGGAGAAGGGAATGGCGACTCACTCCAGGATTCTTGCCTGGGAAATCCCACGGACAGCGGAGCCTGGTGGGCTACAGTCCATGGGGTCGCAGGAGAGTTGGACACAACTTAGCAACTAAACAAGAGCACTGTATAAAATACACACGGCCGGGTTCACCTTAGGTGGTGAAACACAAGAGCTCAGCTTTTACAACACAGCAGAGTTCGTATGTAAACTGCTCATCATACGATCTTTCCTGTTTGCTTAGTTTTACAAGGATGGTTATACGATGAGGTGGGGTTAGTGGGTGGGAGGCGACATGTGGAGGCCAGAGGATCATGGGGAGAGAAGACGGCTCCCAGGAACCCAGAGCAAGCGCCAAGAACTGCAGCGCTAACCTTTGCCCTACATGGTTCAGTGGCTTGTGGGCTGGAAGCAGGAGGGTGACATCTGTGATTGAGTCCATGTGAGATGCTTGACCTCCCCAGTTTCATGCTCCAATGGGCTCGGCGTGGGGCTGAGTCCAGCCAACAGAACAGGGAGTGCAGAGCAGGGAATGTTGACAGAAGAAACATCCATTTGTTCTTCTCCGGATGCTAATTAGAGAAAGCCTATCTTCCTATGGGCTGTTTCATGGTAAACTTTCTCCTTATGGAAATTTTTTATAACAAATCAATCTGTTTGGTTTGGTTAACTTTGGAAGGATGACTTCCTGAACGCTGACACAGTAAAGACACCTGCTTCTGGCCTGAATTCTCCCGAGCCCACGTACCTGCCTGTGTCATGGAAGTTTCTGCAGTTGACAGTCCCGTAACAGCCTGTGGCTGACCCTGGCTCAGGCCCTAGGATCTCCTGGCTGGACATGCAGTTGGGGGTTGTGAAAAACAAGAATTGTTTATCTTGTTAATTGTTGCAAGTTTAGGCAGAGGCAAACCATCCCTCATGGGTCCACTCAGATCTCTGAATCCTGAGTTTTTTCCCTCTCTCTGCCTCTCCCCTACCCTAGCAAAGCTTTGACTAACATGTCCCTGTTTACACCCATAACTTCTGAATCCTAATAGCTGAAACTTCGGGGAAACACAGAGAAAGGCATTTCCAAGTGCATCTGGCTTACATCATCCAGAAAGAAGGATCCGAGCTCTTCTTATTGAGTCAAATCTGCCTCCTCCCCTTGCAAATGGAAAAATATTCAGACTGACGGAGAATGTCTTTCAACACATAGATCTATGATTTTAAAATATTGCTCTTTTAAACATTGTTCAACTACCACTGCTAACACGTATTAATATGTCTTCATATGATTAATTGACTGATTACCGATTTTAATTGACCCTGGTAAATACACAAAATGCATGAGCTGGTGACAGTGGGTATGCTGGCAAACTAGGTCTTCAGGGGAAAGAAAAAGGAGAGGTCTGATTTGTAGTATTTGCAGATATTCATGGTATCAATAGCTCTGCCATAGGCAGTTTCAAGCTGCACGCCTAACATTACCAAACAATCAAGCCAGGGGCTGGGGAAGACACAGCCCCAGGCCAGCCCCAGAACACCATCTGTAGGGTAACCTAAGAAATGTCAAGATTGGCTGAAATCAGTTTAAAATTCCTCTATTATGGCTTTGTTTTCGTTTTTCTCCTTTTTTTGTGCTTAGTCACGTCCAACTCTTTGCGACCCCTTGGGCTGTAGACCAGCAGGATCCTCTGTCCATGGGAATCCTCCAGGCAAGAATACTGGAGTGGGTTGCCCCATCCTCCTCCAGGGGATCTTCCCAACCCAGGAATCAACCCAGATCTCCCACATTGCAGGTGGATTGTTTACCATCTGAGCCACCAGGGAAGCCCATTTTTTCCCCTTAGGATACATAAAAACTCCTGGCAGTTGCTTTTAGACAGACAATAGGCAGACACATATTTTGAAACAGAGTTTCCACGAGAGTGGAGAATCAGAGGTGAAGATACTGAAGCCAGGCCTGGGTCCTGGCACTGGCTCTTGCAGGTCAGGGAGTCACGGAAGTAGTGAGACCATGGCATCCTCCTCATCACTTCAAGCCACTTGATCTCTTACCTGCTGGAGCAGAACCTGCTGGCGGCAGCTCCACTTCCATCAGATTCTTACTGAGCTTTGTGCCAGGAGCTCAGCTCAACTCACGGCCCACGACAGACATTCAATAAAAGTAAGCCAAATATGAGTGTATTCTATATAACAAGGTCTTGAATTACAGCCATCAGAACACTCAAATAGTTTCTGTTTTGCACAAAGTAAAGCAGACACAACAGGCTGTTGGCCAATTAAGTGGGGGATGGAAGTAATCAGAGATATACCAGAAAGCAAGTCGAACACTGACCTCCCTAATGGTGCCTGGATTCATTCTGCTCATGTGTTGAAGCCCTAGGTTAGACCAAGTTTACCAACAGCAGAGAGTTTCTGGGAAATCTATAAATATACTTTCTTCGGGGAATGTAACTCTAGTTATTAAATACCACATGTGGGAACAGCATCTCTACTAAGAAGTAGAGGTTCTGAACACCAACATAAAATGGAAGCTTGTACAATTAAGCTTCCCTGGAGGCTCAGTGATAAAGAAAGGCCCTGCAGTGCAGGAGACGCTGGTTCACTCCTAGGGTGGGGATGATCCCCTGGAGGAGAAAATGGCGACCCACTCCAGTATTCTTGACTGGAGAAGTCCATGGACAGAATAGCTTGGTGGGCTACAGTCCATCATGGAGTCACAAAGAGCTGGACACGACTTAGCGAATGAACAACCACAGCAAAGGTCTGTCAAAAGCATGGTTCTGCCTCTCCATTCTGAGACATCTGGGCGAATTAAGAGAGTTAATTCCAAGCAGCTCAAACCATAGGCAATACGTAAAATCCCACCTCAGCTGGTCAAGCACACTGAAAGGTCACGATCTCAGTAGTTTTGTCTTTCAGGCTGTGGCAGACAGAATAAAGCCCCCTAAAGATGTCCTCGTCTTAATCCCCAGAGCTATGACTGTGCGACTTTACCCAAGGCAACGGGGTTCTGCAGATGTGATTAAGTTAAGGCTGTAATCACCAGGGCTCTTCCCAGGGAGAGACAGGAGGGTCAGAATCAGAGGAGATGTGATGATGGAAGCGAAAGTCAGAGAGACTCAGCTGTGAGCCAGGGAGTGCTGGCAACTTCGAGAAGCTGAAAGGGGCAAGGGAAGGACCTTCCCCGGGACGTCCAGGAGGAAACGGCCCTGCTAACACTTGGGCGTCAGTCTAAATGAGACTGGCTTGGACTTCTGATCTCCAGAACCATAAGATGACAAATTTCTGCTCTACATCACTGCACATGTGTTAATTTGTTACACAGGCAACAAGAAACCAATATACACAGAGAGACATGGATCATGAGTCCCAGAAGGGGAGCAATCCTTTCCCTCCTAACCTCTGCACATAGGAAGAAAAGACGGATGCAGTCTCCTTGGCATATGACTGTGTCCCTTCCTCAGATGAAATTTCTTCAGAGCAGGAAAATGAAAGTGCAAGTGTTACTCACTCAGTTGTGTCTGACTCTTTGTGATTCCATGAACTGTAAGCCTGCCACGCCAGGCTCCTCTGTCCATGAGATTTTCCAGGCAAGAATACTAGAGTGGGTAATTACTGCCTTCTGCAGGGATCTTCCTGACCCAGGGATCAAACCCGGGTCTCCTGAATTGCAGGCAGATTCTTCTCTCTCTGAGCCACAAGAGAAGCCTTGTGCAGGAAAGCACTGGTCACCAATGGGCCCTGAACCTTTCAAGAATACAAATAAAACTTAAATCAGGGGATATAAAAGGACGAAGGCAAGCAGGTGGTGCTAAAACCATCAGGATTGCTCAGCTCAGGTGGTGTATGCATATATGTACTTCTTTCAGTTTTAGAAAGGTTCAGGGCAACGGCATTTTAAGTGGATCAAGGAAGCTGAGTGAAGGATTTTCCAAACAAATGTTAGAGAAAAAATGGAAATTGATGACCTCAACTGGATTTTGGCCTAGTCCTCCAAGAAAGAAGGAAAGCTCCAGCTTAGAACATGTTGCGGATGTTGTAAAGCAATTGGAAACTATTGGTTCGGAAACAATCCCCTTCTTGCAGGAGTCCTGGAGCTCTTTCACGACCTCATGGGGTGTTCCCTGGCTCTCCTGGACCCACCCACGGACTGCGAGCCACATTTGTAAACTCAGAAGAACACGGGTCATTGGAGAGTGTCTTACGTATTCTATGGGGGTGGCAGGGAGACCTGCAGAAATCCGAAAGGAAAGCAGAGTGTGGTTGGCCATCTGGCTGACACCCTGGACTCCCATTTGGTTTGGGTTGTCCTGTTTTGCGGAAGGCCCCCTGCTGTCTTCTCTTTCAGCAACATGCTTTTCACATAGAGCTGCTACTTTAAATGGAAGGCCTTTCCGGGGGCTCCCTCTAACATGTTTTCATTGTGCTATCTCAGAAAGCATATGGAAAAGTAATCATTAAGAATGATTTTCATTTTATATCTACGTAAACCTATACGTCCCCTTGGGTCTCAGACGGTAAAGAGTCTGCCCGCAATGCAGGAGACCAGGGTTCTATCCCTGGGTTGGGAAGACCCCCTGGAGAAGAAAATGGCAACCCACTCCGGTAATCTTGCCTGGAAAATCCCATGGATGGAGGAGCCTGGGAGGTACAGTCCATGGTGTCACAAAGAGCTAGGCACGACTAAGCAACTTCACTTTCTTTTTTTTTTTCAAACCTATATGCACAAGGATCGAATGCTTTCCATTTTATTTCTTTACAAGCATATTTGACCCAGGGATCAAATTCTCACCCCCTGCGCATCTTCTGCATTGCAGGCAGATGCTTCCCAGTAGGAAGCCCATTGTGTCTCCACAGTTCCAGCTAAAGAAAGGCACTTGCCCATCTTGGGGGTTTCTCTCTTTGCTGAGCTGACAGGGGGCAAACCACAAACATATACGCACAAGAATATCTTGAGTAGGATATAAGTAGAATTGGTTACCAGTGTGTACTTTCATGGGTGGGATTAGAAAAGCTGTAGGGAAATTTCCATTTATTTGTTCGTGGTAAGTGGGGTGATATGAAGGGTGGTTTCCCTTTTCTTTTGTTTCATTTGGGCTTTTTTCCCCAAATACATTTCTTTCAATAGAAAATAACATTTCCCTTTTGATTGAAAACGTGGTAACATCACAGAGCAGAAAATGGGTCAAGTTCTGATGGTGCCCCCCTGAGTTTCCTGAATTGGGTCCACTCTTCTTAGAACAGAACTGTCCTGGACTCTCGCAGTGAATGGCGGGTCTATCTCCTGGACATATAGGACAGGGTGGCTCTGTCTCAGGAATTCTGGCACAGAGCTTCTCAACCTGGAATGTGCTGATTTATCACCCCGGGGTCTTAATAAAGGGCAGGTCTCATTCGGTCATTCCAGGGTGGAGGTGAGATTCAGCGTTTCAAACCAGCCCCCAAAGGATGCTGCTGCTGCTTGCTGGTCCATGGACCAGCTGTGGGTAGCCAGGGCCCAGACCGCTGCCAGACAAGGTAGCAAGCCAGGCGATCTGATTTAGGGATCAGAACACAGAGCAAACTAGCAAGTCAGAAGCTTCCCAAAGTTAGGACCAAGGAACACCCAAGATCCTTGGGCCAAGAGTGGATTCCTGAACAGGATCAATCAGAAGTGGTCAAGGGCCCAGGGCCTCTGAGGCTGGAGGCAGTTGATTGATGCCCACTGATCTCATCACTGGAACACCTAGGAAGTGCTACCACCGGTAGAGCTGAGTTTAAACATCAGCCCCCCATTTCTTTACTGGCTTTTACCATAAATGGAAAGGCTTTCCCTGGGAAGTCCCCAGAGATCTCACGCTGCAGTGTGGTCACTGCTGTATCAGTGATATTACAGTAAGGCCGGTGATGCCAGTAAGCTGGAATGTTTGTTCCAAACACCAGAATGTCCAGTTCTTTGTGATGATTCTTTAAGGAGAGCCTCTGGTATTTTGAAGTTGACACAATTATGAAAAAAAGTAAATACTAGGTGGCCAGCCAGAATCCAAGGGAATTTCCCACCCTGAACTACACATGCCAAAGCCAGCCAGAACACTTGGTGGCGTTTTCCTTTTTATTGCTGGCACCGAAACAATACAAGCACCATAGTGTACGCAGGAGATAGAGTACACCCACTAACCAAACAAAAGACCAAAATGGGCTTTGTTCTAGGACTGTCCATTCTGTGGCTGAGGAGCTCCTTAAGGGTTTCTACCTGCAAGTCCTTGGAGTGCAAATTGGATTCCTCTAAGCCCCCAGTGGGCTTTTCTCCTATAACCAGGACTTTAGTAAGGACACGACTCCTGGCGTCGTCTGTGTCGTTGTTGTTTAGTTGCTAAGTCATGCCCAACTCTTCTGCGACCCAGTGGACTGTAGCCCACCAGGCTCCTCTGTCCATAGGATTCTCCAGGCA
Source organism: Aepyceros melampus (assembly GCA_006408695.1). Taxonomy (NCBI): domain Eukaryota; kingdom Metazoa; phylum Chordata; class Mammalia; order Artiodactyla; family Bovidae; genus Aepyceros; species Aepyceros melampus. Next base: position 86,211 of record SJXQ01001568.1, on the reverse strand, counting down.
AGAACACTGGAGAGGGTTGCCATGCCCTTCCTGAGGGGATTTTCCCCGCCCAGGGATTGAACCTGTGTCTCCTGCCCTACAGGTGGATTCTCTAGTGCTGAGTCACCAGGGAAGCCTGCTGTGTGAGTGTGCGTGCACGCTAAGGCTTCAGCTGTGTCTGACTCTGCGACCCTCCAGACTGTAGCCCACCAGACTCCTCTGACCATAGGATTCTCCAGGCAAGAATATGGAGTGGGCTGCCATGGCCTCCTCCAGGGGATCTTCCCAACCTAGGGACTGAACCCAAGACTCTGAAGGTCTCCTGCCTTGGCAGGCAGTTTCTTTACTAAGAACACCACCTGGGACCTTAGGAGGGTCTTATTTCTAAAATGGTATCATGCTACCAGAGTGAGGAAGCTCCTTAAATTTCTTTTATCAAGTGCAGGCAGGTCTCACTGAAGGCCTAGAAAGATTTAAAGGACATACCCCTTTCTTTGGGGTTCCCCTGCTCTGACTGGTGCCACTTAAAAAGTGAAAAAAAGCCCCACAGCTTTAGAAAATATTTGGCAAGAACAAAATTCATTCTAGACATTAAGATAAATTCCATGCTTATTTTTCTCTTAAACGCTGAAGGTTTCGCAGCTTTCTATAGACTGAGTCTGAAGCCTGAGGGCAGACACGAATGGGGCTTTCCCAGGGGGCTGCCAAAGCAGGAGAAATAAGAAACTCAGGTTCATCCCGGGGTGGGAAAGACCCCCTGGAAGAGGAAATGGCAACCCACTCCATTATTCTTGCTGGGAAATCCCATGGACAGAGGAGCCTGGAGGGCTACAGTCCATAGGGTCGCACAGTCGGAGACGACTGAAGTGACTTAGCACGCGGCACACGTGCAGACACGGACGAACACGCCTTTGGCCGCGTCTCAGCGCCCACGTGCGCGCGGTGCGGTCACTCAGGCCGCTGCCACCCTGTTGAGTTCACGGGCTTCCCGCTGTGTTCCCCGGGCCTGCCTTCACCTCTACTCTGCACGTTCCTGGCACGTCTGCTGGTTTTTCCGTCTCAGGCCCGTGGAAGAACATAAACATTTCGCCTTTTCTGAACGAGACTTGCAGGGAGTGTGCGAGTATCTAACTTCCTAGAAACCAGGGCTGTTGTCTCTTGCCAGGCGCCACTGCCGGGCCTTCCTGTGCAGGAGGTCATTGCAATGAGGACTCGGAGCGTCGTCAACGGAGAAAAGAAGGTCACTCTCAGACAGGATGTAGGGAAGACGCCCTGAGTGAGCCTTGCTGGGCAAGAGACGCCGAGGGAACCAAGAATGTGGGCCTCCCCCAGGAAGTTATTCAAGAGCCTGCACTGCATGATAAACAGCCAACCAAAGTCTTTTCTAAACAGCGAAAATCACAATGCTCCGAATTCCAGAAAATCCTCAAACAATGGCTGCACATTCCTTTTCCTCTATTTGCTTATTTGTGCACGGAGAGCTTTCAGATAGACAGCAACTGGGGTCCTGCCTTGGGCTTCTGGGCAGGAATGAAGTGGGAGACAAACGGGCAGGGCGGTGGCCAAGCTCGCCAGTGCGGCCCCTCCTCTCGGAGCGTGTGGGTCTCGCTCCCCACGCCAGCCCCGGAGGTCAGAACCACTCTGCTCCCACCAGCTGGCAGGAAGCCTCTTTAAGCCTCATCAGCAGGACCGGGGAGGTCGGGGTGGGGAGGGGGGGAGTGCGGCCGGCAAAGGCAGAGAGATGCTTCTGTGGTTCATGTCACCACGAGATGTAAATGGGTCAGTTTAGAAAGTTCTTCCTGGGGAAACCAAAAGACTATTTGGGGCACTAGAAATTTCCTGTATATCCACCTGACTTGAAAGAGTTAGCAAAACTCCTCTGATATATATTTTTTTCAATTAAATTATAACATACACTTGATTACACATGTACACATACATAGATGTATATAATTGTAAAATAATATCCTGAATATTATTTTATTGCAGTTGTTCAGTCACTAACTCGTGTCTGACTCTTTGTGTCCCCATGGACTGCAGCACGCCAGGCTTCCCTGTCCTTTACTATCTCCCTGAGCTTGCTCAAACTCATGTCCATTGAGTCATAGATGCCATCCAACCATCTCATTCTCTGTCCTCCCCTTCTCTTCTTGCCTTCAATTTTTCCCATCATCAGGGTCTTTTCTAATGAGTCAACTCTTTGCAGCAGGTAACCAAGGTATTGGAGCTTCAGCTTCAGCAACAGTCCTTCCATTGAATATTCAGGGTTGATTTTCTTTAGGATGGACTGGTTTGATCTCTTTGCTGTCCAACGGACTCTCAAGAGTCCTCCAGCAACACAATTCGAAAGTGTCAATTCTTCAGCTCTCAGCCTTCTTTTTGATCCAGCTCTCATATCCATACATGACTACTGGAAAAACCATAGCCTTGACTAGACGGACCTTTGTTGGCAAAGTGATGTCTCTGCTTTTTAATTCGCTATCTAGGTTCATAGCTATTCTTCCAAGGAGCAAGTTCTTTTACTTTCATGGGTGCAGTCACCGTTCACATTGATTTTGAAGCCCAAGAAAATGAAATCCAACACTGTTTCCACATTTTCCCCATGTATTATTTTATAGACAAAAATATTTGTAGAAAATAAACTGTGATGCTTCAGACAATGATACGTCATTATCCCAACATTTATTTATTGGCAGGTATTTATTCTTCACAGGAAGGAATAGAAACACTCGTTTGTCATTTTCCTTATTCAGGAAAGTTCACTTGGAAATTTTGCTAGCGTCGTCCCTTCCCTGCTCCACCTGCACACCAGATGTCCCTTCACCTGCTCTATTTTCTCTACAGTATTTATAACTTCGAATGCACCATGTGATTTATCGCTTATTGCTTACCATCTGTCTTCTGTACGCCCCTCCCACCCTTATAATGTAAGTTTTCAAAACAACAATTTTTGTTGTTGTTCCTTTATGTATCCCAATCACAGAATAGCGATTGGCATAACTAAGACCCTCAAAATTAATTTTTGAATGAATGAATGACTACTTCTGCCTCATCTCCTCTGATTCAAAAGCATCAACGAACACTTCTGGTCACTGTGAATCTAAATGGAAGGCTGGGTAGGTGTTGGGGTGGGAGGTACTTTCTGAAGGATGGATGACCAACTCACAGGCACATAATTAAGATTCGACAGAAGAGGCATTGGGGTGGCTGTGGAGCAAATGGGATAGATTTTAATAGGCCCAAGGGAAGAAGCTGGGACTCCCCTGGAACGAAACACAGAAATAACCCCCAGAAAGCTTGTGGGCCCCCACTCTCAGGTAGCTTTGAAGCCAGTCATCTGGAGGGGCCAGTTCCCAGAGCGCCTGCTTGCACCTGTAGGACTCAGGCTTCGCAGAAAGACCCTTATAAGCCTCCCCTGCTCTCTTTTTCTGAGATTCTGTGAATTTCTTAGTCCATCCTGGTGGCAGGAATTCACACCACATCAAACCTCCTGATGATGCTGGTAACACGACTGGTGTGAAAAGGACTCCAGACGTGACCCAAGAGAGATGGGAGGGGGTGAGGCTGAGCGCCCGGGGGAAAGAGCCAGGGGAGGCTGGCTCCGCTCCGCTCACTTGCTCTGGTTTCTACCAGACGCACATCAATCCCGCAGAGCTTTCAGCAAGCCTTTTCCTGGCAGCACTCAGATTATTCCTGAAATCAACAGGATGCATTTTTCAGCTCCTTCCGTAGACTGTGGGATGGGGGTGGAGGTCTTAAAGGAGACAAGGGGCTCAGTGCTGGAACTCAGTCACAAGCCTGGGTCCATGAGGAGTAAAACAGGGTGTCTCTGGGGCTGAGACCTTAATTCCATCCATGCCGCCCACCTGCCCAGCCCGTAACTGATGCCATCGCATTCGAGTGGTATTGAGCCCCGCCTGCCAATGTAGGAGACAGGAGAGATGCAGATTTGATCCCTGGGTCAGGAAGATCCCCTGGAGAAGGAATTGGCAGCCCACTCCAGTATTCTTGCCTGGGAAATCCCATGGACAGAGGAGCCTTGGAGGGCTACAGTCCACAGGGTTACATAGAGTCGGATATGACTGAAGCAACTGAACACACACACTGAGATCCTCAAACCACCCTTGGGTTCTCTAGATAAAAGGTACCTCTGTGATGCCGAAGATGGGGATTCATTTAGCGTCACAAAGAGGCATGTAAGGGCCTCTTTCGGCATTTCTGGGCAGAGCGGAGCATGCTATACACTTCATGTCTTTAAGACAGCAATCTCGTAAAGAATGAGGATCATTCTTAATTAAATCATAGATCACCATCCCAACAACAAAAGTCAGTACAAATTTATTTATAGGCAGAGATAGCTTGGAATCCCTGATAGCTCAGTTGGTAGAGAATCCTTCCAGAACACAGGAGACCTGGGTTCAATTCCTGGGTTGGGAAGATCCCCTGGAGAAGGGAATGGCTACCCAGTGCAGTAATGTGGCCTGGAGAATCCTATGGACTGTATGGTCCATGGGGTCACAAAGAGTCGGACATGACTAAGCGGCTTTCACTTTGAATTTGAAGGGTCACTCGTGGCTTTCAAGGCAAATGCAGAATGAAGCAGCCCACTTCCTGTTGGGGGCACTTTCCACCTTGAAAGCCATCGTTAAGTGGACTCGGGCAGACGACCGATGTTTACAACTTAAACCATTTTGATCTTGTCATTCAACCCCAGCCACTGAGGCTCTGAGCTTGGGGCTCCGACTTAGGGGGGCTAAAAGTTTTTAAACGTTAGCTGCTGCACAAAGACCCTCCTGCAGAGCTACTTACCCAAAGTAAGACCGTAATTCTTACTTTAACCAGAGGACCGGGGCTTCTTAAAAGGCCACTTCCTTTCCCTCATTTTTTTTTTTTTTTTTGACCCAGCTGGCTGCACTCACAGAGGATGGTTCTCAGTGCAGTTCAGGGGCTGCCTCTGTTTTGACAGGGCAAGTGGCCAAGTGGATCTTAAACTAGCCAGTAAACAAGATGTACTGGAAGTGAAGGAGGGTTGGTGGAAGTGCCTGCCAGGGGGAGGAAGCTGACCACGGGTGCAGAGTCGTTAACTCCAGGGTTAACTGCCCACTGAAATGCTGTCTAAACTGAGCCCTGCCCTTTCTTCAGCAGGTTCTCATAGCTACTGCTTGATCTGCACAGGAATGGAGATCCTGCACAAGATAAGAGCTGGGGACAGCCTGCTTTGGTTCATGGGGTTATAGCAAGCTTGCCAAACAGCTGAAGGGGGTGGGGGAGAGCATCTGCTTTTTAAAGAGTCATAAATGCAAAATTAACACACCATATCCTGTTTTGGATGGCCTTCCCTCACGGCTCAGTGGTAAAGAATCTGCCTGCTAACATAGGAGATGCAGGTTCCATTTCTAGGGAGGGGAAGATCCCCTGGAGAAGAAAATGGCAACCCACTCCAGTATCCTTGCCTGGGAGATCCCATGGGCAGGGGAGCCTGGTGGGCTACAGCCCATGGGGTTGCAAAAGAGCTGGACATGACTTAGCGACTAAACCACAACAATCTTGTTTTAGAAACAGCCATGCTGCGGCAGCTCTGCATCTTTCTGTTTGAACTTTGAGCGGGGCTCAGGTCAAAGGTCTACTCCACCCTCCCACTGGCCCAGATACACCGTCCTCAATCAGGGCAGCGTCCCAATAAGCCCTTTGCCCGAGGCCAGGATGCCTTGCTCAGAGCAAAACCTCCAAAGCGGTGGCTTCTCGCCCCTCTAGCCATTGGCGTCACTCACACGGATTCCTAAGTTTCACTCTCACACTGATTCCGCCCAGTTTGTTTTCCAGGGACGCTCAGGATCTCTTTGCAAATGATGCCCCAGGAGGCCTCTGCTGTTCCCCTAGTACCAATAGCTTTACGTTCTATTTTCAGCCCCTGCACAAGGTAGCCCTTTTGTTTTCTCTGGAGCCGTCATGCTGACATGGCTTCCCTTCCCCTGTTATAATCCGTCTGTCTTTCTGTGTATTTATCTCTGCAGGAATGTAGTTCCGAAGAAAGAAGAGTCAGCTATGCATTGATTCCTTGCAGCCTGCTGGGCTGTTTATGTCTTTACAAAGCACTCACCCCAGAAAGGAACACGGATGGCGCTAGACATCCCAGAAAACAAACCATCCCAACATCAGGTGGTAACCAAGCAGGCACACAGGGAGCTCACAACACACCTATTTTTTCCTTTGTATGAGAACAATCGGTGCCTGGGAGTGCCCGCACTCGAGTGTTAGGGGAAACAGGCTCGTGATGCCTCAATCAGGATTCCTTCCTTTCCCAGGCCTCCTGTACCCGCCCGTGGGCAGCCAAGCCAAGAACGGGAGTGGATTCTTGAGTGGAAGGCTCCAAATGAGACTCTGGAAGGTCCTGGCCCGCAGGGATATTGGAGGTGGTGGCTGATGAGGATCTGAAATTCCTGCCTGGTTTACCGTGATTCCCTTGTATTGATGGTTACACTACCCATTCCAAGTTCCTGAAATACAGGTGCTTAGCAGATGATTTTTAAAAGGAAACTTCTGGAAGCTGATAAAAATTGCTTTAGGCTTTGAGGAAGAATGGGGTTTTGTGCTGCTGTATTCTCCACAGAGGGCTTCCCTGGTGGCTGAGTGGTAAAGAATCCACCTGCCAGTGCAGGAGGTGCAGAAGACGTGGGTTCGATCCCTGGGAAGGGAAGATCCCCTGGAGACGGAAATGGCAACCCAATCCAATATTCTTGCCTGGAGAATCCCATGAACAGAGGAGCCTGGCGGGCTGCAGTCCACACCCACAGGGTCGCGAAGAGTCAGCCACAACTTAGCGACTAAAGCAACATTCTTTCACCGAGCCTTTGACATAGATACGTGATGATATTTCAAAAGGCAAGGCACAGTCCAGGCAGCGTAGTGGTGAAAGATGCCAGGGATCTCCTGCCTTGAACCCACGACAGAGACGGAGTGAAGCGCCGAAGCCCCGGAGCTCGGCCGCCATCCTCCCCCTCCCACCTCCTGCCCTTCTCTTCCCCATGTTCCCAGAGACCGGAAGTCACCCTGGCATCATTGCTGTCTCCAGGAGTTGCAGTCTGTCCCGCTCAGGGCTGCTGTTTGGGGTTGGTCTCAGCCTGTCTGCCAGGAATGTCTGGGGGCGCTCCCCTGGGGCCTGCTCCTGCAGGGAGCCCCCACGGACAGTCCCCCCACTGAAGCTACCTGGAGACTGGACCAGGCCTCGTGGTTCTCATCATGATCGCAGATTGTCCCCACCTCCGCGACAACCGTCCGGGAACTCAGAGAAACCAAGATACATAACTCACAAGTCCTGGGGGCCAAAGCGAGGGAGGGAGAGAGAACATAGACCCAGGCTTCTGCCTTTACGGGGTCCAGGGTGGGGTTCCTAGGACAAAGTATTTGTCTCAGAGAGGAAGAGGAAGGCATGAAGGAGGGAAGGGCAGGTGAGGGCAGCTGGCAGGGGAGCGAAGTGGAAGTCCCCCTTGGATGAGCCACGGTAACCCCCTGAGCCAGGGGGTCAGGTGGGAGGCTCAGAGGGGGCAGTGACAGGAGTGTAAACGGTTTGGAATTCCATCTGATTGACTGTGGTGTTGGGGAAGACTCTTGAGAGCCCCTTGGCCGCAAGGAGATCCAACCAGTCCATCCTAAATGAGATCAGTCCCGAATATTCATTGGAAGGACTGATGCTGAAGCTGAAACTCCAATACTTTGGCCACCTGATGCAAAGAACTGACTCATTTGAAAAAAGCCTGATGCTGGGAAAGATTGAAGGCGGGAGGAAAAGGGGACAACAGAGGATAACATAGCTGGATGGCGTCACCGACTCAATGGACATGAGTTTGAATAAACTCCAGGAGTTGGTGATGGACAGGGAGGCCTGGCGTGCTGCGATTCATGGGGTCGCAAAGAGTCAGACACGACTGAGCGACTAAACTGACTGAAAGTAGGAGAGACTGTTGATCAGCAGGAGGACGAGGCTCCACAGAGCCCTTAATGATAGCCCCTCCCAAGCCCCGGAGGCACGCTCCTCTCCCGGAGTCCACAAGTGTCCAAGCAAGAGTGAGCTCAACAAGATTTTCCGAGAAAAGTAGAAGACTTGGCATCCATTCCAAGAATGGTGCCAAGCAGTGAGATCGGGCCAGGAGGATAGCCAGGAAGGCAAGGTCACTGCCTGCAAGGGTGGCTGGCCACTCTGCTCCCTCTGCAGGGATCTGTCTAGCGTCCACCCATGCAGCCTGTTCCCTTGATCTAGCCGTGAGCATCCTGGGAGATAAGACCCTGGGCATGCTGGGAGCCAGCCTTACGGAAGAAAGAGCCGGGAAATCCCTGCAGCAAGGCACAACGAGGGGTGCCTTGGAAAGCCCTTACTGCTTGCGAACTGCTGCCTCCTTCACTCCTGGAAATGAGCCTTTGAAATCACAGTGAGCAGAGAAGCACAGTAAGAGGAAGACCACGCATCATGGCATCAGCCTTAGGCTGACTCCTGAAAATTAGCCAATATCAGCTGCTTGTGGCTCAGCTGGTAAAGAATCCAGCTATAGTGTGGGAGACCTGAGATCGATCCCTGGGTTGGGAAGATTCCCTGGAGAAGGGAAAGGCTACCCACTCCAGTATTCTGGCCTGGAGAATTCCACGGACTCTAAGCCCATGGGGTTACAAAGAGTCGGACATGACTGGGCAACTTTTACTTTCACGTCACTTTCAGCTGTCCCAGGAGATGCGTGTGACGCAAGGTCACTGAGACAGGCTGTTTTGGAAAACAAGGAAGAGGGTGGAAGTGGACAGGCAGTGTGGTGAAAACTTTAGACAGCAAGACCCCTTGGGATTCTAGGGTGACGGGGAGGAGACGGAGATGAGAAGCCTACAGACAGGAGGCAGAGCGCAGCAAGACCAAAACAGTACAACAGAGCCCCGCGTGCGCGGTGATTTCACTCAGAGGTGATGTTATGTGGGGAGCAGTGGAGTATCTTGAGGGAAAAGAAACCCTAGTAGCAGCGAATTTTGCAGAACACAGCGTGGGATTAGCTCAGTTTCTTCTATCAAAACAATCCACCCGGGTGCAACGGAATAAAGTTAGGAGGCACTAGAGTGAAAACAGAAAGTAGGAAAATCGGAGGTCTGGATGGGGCCTCTTCACCGTCAGTTTATCCTGCACTCGCGGCCCCCAGGCAGACAGTCTTACTACAAGCGCCTCCATTTCTCCTGAGAATTCACTTGTATTGAGTAAAGTGCATGTGCTTTGAGGCTTGAGTCCAGCAAGAGAGGAAGGCCCAATATCCCTCACCGTCCCAGTTCAGCAGGAAGTAGCCAGAAAGAACTTGATGCCCCTATTCCCTCCCTCTCTCTCTCTCTCTCTCTCTCTCTCTCTCTCTCTCTCTCGTGCTGGGGCGCTCTTCTCTTTGCGTCTAGACGTGCCCTCACGCCTCAAAAGATGGATTTTCCTGCTATTATCTAAATAAAATAGAGCTGTAACACTGATTTGTCTAAGAGCTATAATAACATGGTCTGTTGGAGACCTGAGAGCTATAACACAGTCTGTCCAAAACCCGAGAGCTGTGACATGCCAAGGGGGCTTTAATATCCATCGCTCCAATCTTTGTTGCGACGAGACAGAACCGAGGCGCATACACTCACGTGACAATCCCAACCACCCTGAGAAATGGAACTATTATTCTTCCCATTACACAGATGGGAAAACTGAGGCCCAGAGAAATTAAACAACTTGTCCAAGGTCACTCATAGAGTAAGTGGTAGAGTCCAGACCCAGATTCAGGCCAGTAGGACTGAAGTCTGCTCTTAACCAGAAGCTTCATCACCTCCCAGGTGTATTTTCCTGGCTGCAGTAAGGAAAATGAGAAGGAAGAAAGGAGCAAGGAAGGAAGAAAAAGAAGGGAGGGAGGGAAGAGGGGAAAGAGGGGGGTTGTATGGGAACATTCTGAGAAATGGTTCTGCAGATAGATTCCAACAGGCGAGGGACGCAGTTATACCAGATGCAGGAACAAAGCTCCAGTACCAACCAGTCCAGGAAGATGAGCCAGTGGGCACCCAAGCTCCCAAAGCATATACCACAAACTCGGATATTTTTACCTCTGGCTTATCCCCCTACCCTCCCACCTCCCTTCCAAGTATTAGTAACACAACATTCTTCTGATAATTTTTCCTTTTAAAGGAGATACTACTCTTACTAAAAGGTCAACCAGCTAAAAATATTTTGCTCTGATTTTCCATGAGCTTTTCAGCATGATTTTGTTGCCTCAAGTTTTGCCTGGGAGAAACAACTGGAATATTTTCCACCCACGGAGAGCCCTTTTCCAGGCCCTGGCGCCAAAGTTTCTCTTCTTGTTCTTTCCCTGTTTTACCCCCTTTGGTCTTATCAGTAATGTTCAGAAGAACCAAAAGAAAGGTTTTGTTTTTAAAGAGTGAAACATTGCTTTGACATTTAAAGACAAAAGGCCCACATTCCTTTTTAGCAAATCCCTTTACAAAAGCAAGGACTTCCCTGGTAGCTCAGCTGGTAAACAATCCTGCTGGAGAAGGGATAGGCTACCCACTCCAGTATCCTTGGGCTTCCCTGATGGCTCAGACGGTAAAGAATCTGCCCGCAGTGTGGGAGACCTGGGTTCGATCCTTGGGTCAGGAAGATCCCCTGGAGAAGGAAATGGCAACCCGCTCCAGTATTCTGGCCTGAGAACTCCACGGATAGAGGACCCTGTATGGGGTCGCGACCAGTCAAACAAGACTAAGCGACTTTCACTTCACTTAAAAAAGCAAAGTCAGGGTGCAGTGGCATGCGAGTAATTGAAATGAGAATTTCCTTGGGGCAGGGCCTCCGGGAGCCACGGAGCATCTAGCCGTGGACAGGTCAGCAGCTGTGCCCCAGGTAGAGAGCTCGGAGAGGTGCGGGCCCCCACAATTTGCAGGCAGAGCGTTCTCGTGAAAACTTTCATAAGCTGAAACGGAGCAAAGGAGCAAGACCTAGAGACTCAGCTTGTAAACGGATGCACAAAATAAATCAATGCTATTTTTGCCTTTATTCTTAAAAGCAGAAATCCTCTTCAAATTTCTTTCAGTTTGTGAAAACAGGTACGGGCATATCTCAAGGACACTGTGGGTTTGGTATCAGACCATCACAACAAAGCAAGTCCCATGGTATTTTTCGTTTCCTGGTGCATATAAAAGTAACAATTTTTAAAAAGTAATAAAAACTTTTACTGTAGTCTATGAAGTGTACAATAGCATTATGTCTAAAAACAACATACGAACCTTAATTTAAAAATAATTTCTTGACCATCATCTTATCCTTCAGTGAATCGCAGTAGTGACAACAAAGATCACTGATCACCGATCACTGTGACGAATGTAATAATGATGAAAAAGTTTGGAATAGCGTGAGAATTAGCAAAATGTGACACAGAGACACGAAGTGAGCAGATGCTGTTGGAAAAATGCTGACCATGGATTTGAGTCCCCACTGTGGTCCTCCCTGCTGGGGTCCCAAAGAGTCAGACGTGACTGAGCAACTAAGCACGCACGCACGCACACACACACACACACACACACACACACACACACTACTTCCATAGCAATGCTTCCCTATGAACAGAGTCAGCTGAAGGTTCTTTGCCAAGCATTATGAATAATTTGTCATTCACACATTCTTTCACAAACCGAGGGCGTTGACAAGGGGTTGCAGGTAGGGACGCCTGGCGGGATGCTCTCACCAGGCAACCTGAGGCCATGGCCTCTGAGGGGAGGTGGGGTCCCAGCCGTGTCCACAGCTAACCCTCATGCTGCTGCTGCTGCTGAGTCGCTTCAGTCGTGTCCGACTCTTTGCAACCTCATGGGCTGTAGCCCTCCAGGCTCCTCTGTCCATGGAATGCTCCAGGCAAGAATACTGGAGTGGGTTGCCATGCCCTCCTCCAGGGGAGCTTCTCGACCCAGGGATCAAGCCTGCGCCTCTTCTGACCCCTGTATTGGCAGGCAGGTTCTTTGCCACTAGCGTCACCTGGGAAGCCCACCTCTTGCACTCGAGATGTCAGCTTCTCCTCAGATCTAGTTACACTTTCAACCTGCTACTACTTCCTAAGCAAGGAGGGTTTTTGCTTTTGGTGGTTTTTTATTTTTCATTAAAAATTTTTCAGTTTAAATATGAAAAGTAGTCTGCCTTTTTTGGTTTCAACTTTCTTGATGCTTTGAGCGTGTCTTTCAGGCCCAAAGCAGGCCTCATGGGAAATTCTTAGAAGACTCAGCAACTTAGGAGACAAGGAGCAAAGAGTACAAAGCAGAGATGCCCAGGAGAGGGTGAAGGTAAAAGATGAGTTCCGTTGATTTTGTGACGATTTCCCTCCACATCATGTCCTCCCATTAGGAGCTTTCTCTAAGCATGGTACTCTCCTCAGGGCTTCTAGAATTGGGTGAAGTTCATCCCGGACATACCAATCCTTTACAAGCCAAAAAAAAAAAAAAAAGCCACAGAGGCTGAGATAGAGGGGAAAGTGTTTGCTGGAAGTTCCAGCCCTTTCCAGGAACAGAATCAGCATGGGACCCTCCATGCCTTAACGCTCAGCTCCCAGCAGAGCTCAGCAGAGCAGAGCACTCTGACTTAGAAGCTGTTAACGTGTCCAAGGACCTTTTTTTGGAGTTCTTTATTCTATTTGTTTTGGTTTAACTTAAAAAAATGTTACTGCAGTATAATCGATTTACCAATGTTTCATTAGTGTCTGCTGTACTCCAAGTGAATCAGTTATACATATACATACATTCCCCACCTTTTTAGATTTGTTTCCTACGTAGGCCATTATAGAGCATTGAAGAGTTCCCTGTGGTATATAGCAGGCCCCTATTAGTTGTTTACTTTATATATGGTAGTATGCACACATCAATCCCAGTCTCTCAGTTTAGCATTCTCCTCCCCTTTCCTCCTGGGTAACCACACTTGTTTACTCCATCTGGGACTCTATTTCTGTTTTGTATTAAGGTTATAGTTTTGGGGGCTTTTTATTTTTTAGGTTCTACATATCAGCAATATCATATGGTATTTGTCTTTCTCTGTCTGACTTACTACTCTTTGTATGATAATCTCTATCCATGGTCTATCCATGTTGCTAAAAATGGCATTATTTCATTCTTTTTTGCAGCTAATAGTCCACTGTGTATATATGTACCACACCTTCTTTATCCATTCCTCTGCTGATGGACTGTTTCCACGTCCTGGCTGTTGTAAATCATGCTTCACTGAGCACGGGGGTGCATGTATCTTTTCAAATTATGGTTTTTCCAGATATAGGCCCAGGAGTAGGACCGCTGGGTCATATGGCAGTTCTATGTTTGGCTTTTTAAGGAACCTCCATACCATCCTTCACAGTGGCCGTACCAATTTACATTCCCACCCAAAGCGTGGAACAGCCCTTTTCCCCACACCCTCTCCAGCACTTATTGCTTGTGGACGTTTTGATGATGGCCATTCTGAGCCGTATGAAGTGACTCTTCTCTGCAGTTTTGATCTGCATTTCTCTAATGATTAGTTATGTTGAGCATCTTTTCAAGTGCTTTTGGTCACCTGGACGCCAAGGACTTTTTAAAAAATTGCTATAGTTGATTTATAATATTGTGTTAGTTTCAAATGTATAACATAGTGGTTCAGCTATTTTCTTCAGATGATATTCCTGTAATTGTGTAATAATAATGTATAAAATATTATACATTATTACAAGATGTTGAACACAGTGTCCTATGCTAAACAGTAAATCTATTTATGTACAGTAGTTTTATCTGTCAGTCCCAGGATTTTTTTCATAGGTTCATCTCATTTGAATCCTGAGTTCCTGGAGACTTGTTTACACAGGGATTTTTGTGTAGAAATAACCTCGTGGTTGTATTTGGCAATTTGCAAATAAGCCACTTAGCTGGCGTTTTATAGCTGCTGGGAAAGAGCTCCTGCTACCTCTCTTCCTGTGATAATGAGGGAACACAGTGGGCCAGGGAAAGCGAATGTCAGCTCACAACAGGAAACTCAGGGAATGCTCAGGGTTCCTGCACTTAGGGGCATGCCTGGTGGGGAGGCAGCCTCCCAGCACAGCGTGAGGATTGCAAATACACCCTAGACCCGAGTCACCTGACTCAGCTTGTTTCATGATAGTATCAGCTGGAGCCTTCTCAGTCTAAAGGTTAAATTCAAAACATGAATAGATGATACATCCAGATACATAGTTGGCCCTCTATGTCCTCCGGCTCTGCATCCTGAGATCCAACCAAAAGCGGATCAAACAAATTCCAGGAAGTTCCAGAAAGCAAAACTTGAATTTGCTGCACATGGACAACTAAATACAACAACTTACATAGCATTTTCATTGTATTAGGTATTGTGAGCAATCTGGAGATGATTTAAATATACAGAAGGTTGTTCATAGGTTATATGCAAATGGTATGCTGTTTTACGGGCTTCCCTGGAAGCTCAGCGGTAAAGAACACGCCTGATGATGCAAGAGACCCGAGCTCGATCCCTGGTTCGGGAAGATCCCCTGGAGAAGGAAATGGCAACCCACTCCCGTACTCTTGCCTGGAAAATCCCACGCACAGAGGAGCCTGGAAGGCTACAGTCCATGGGGCCGCAGAGTCTGGCACAACTGAACGACTGAGCAGAAACATGTCATTTTCTATGAGGGATTTCTTTCTCAGATTTTGGTATCCATGGGAGTTCTGGAGCCAGACCCCAAGGGTCCAGGGGACACCTGTATCTAATACCTGACCATATAAATATGTTTTAAACTTTTTATTGAAATAATTTCAAAGTTACAGAAAAGTTGTTAAAATAATACAAAGAACCCTCATACTGTCTTTATCCAGATAAACCCGATTTAACATTGATCCTCATGTGCTTTATCATTCACTCTCCCTTTACATGTAATTATTAATATGATGTATAAATATTAATATAATACATAACGTGAGTATTGCTGTGCTTAGTCGCTCAGTCGTGTCCAACTCTTTGCGACCCCATGGGCTGTAGCCCACCAGGCTCCTTTGTCCTTGGGATTCTTCAGGCAAGAATTACTGAAGAAATTCTTCAGGAGCCTGTTGCCATGCCCTCCCCCAGGGCATCTCCCCAACCCAGGGATGGAACCCAGGTCTTCCTCATTGCAGGCGGATTCTTTACTGTCTGAGCCACCAAGGAAGCCCAATATTAATATTAATATTAATATGAGTCAGTTACAAACATTGTTCCTCTTTACCCCTGAACATACCAGTGTTTGCCTGAGAACAAAGCTATCTTCTCACATGAACACAGTATAGTTCTCACATTCAAGAAATGTAACGCTGATGTGACACTGTAATCTACATTTCATAAATTACGGCTATAAGACATTCCAAAAGTCTTAGTGTACCTATTTAATGTTTTAATAAAACAAAGGAAAATGTTTTACTCACTGCAGATATCACTCGTGACAACCTTCCCACCAATTTACATTAAAAACAAATTACTAACTCCATAAAATATTTACTGATCTATCTATTTTCAGCTTGTTTAATCACCTAGCACTGAAAGCGTCTGAATAACTCTTTATAAATCCAGGAAGACCTTCTGACAATCCTGCTGGTATCAGGTTGATTTGAAAGATGTGATATATTATTACAAATGCAATTAATGGTAAGAAATTTTAAATGGTAAAATATAAGCGTTCATGTTTTAGCAGGATTTGGGCTTCTGAGGCATACAAAAATGCGAACATGGACGAGGAATATTCTTTATGAAAATTACCCGTGTCCCTATAAGGTGAGGAAATGCACAGTGAAGAGCGCACAAGAAGCCAACAGCAAGAGTCACTACCCCAAGTACAGAAGCCCCCTGTTCCAGTGGTCATCCTTCTTAAAGTAAGGGGAGAGGGACGTTTTCCACTGGAAATGTGTGTGTGTGTGTGATCATTTCATAATAATGTAACATGGAATTGCATCAATACCACCTATTTACCCTCAGACCCACAATCTTATCTCCCTTTCTTCTATGTCATTGCAGAGATGTCTTACCAGGTCAAGGCTCCCCCAGGAATCCATCAAGTTCTCTCTTTCCGGCCCTTCCTCCCCCAGCTTGCCCTCCTTCTCCTCTGGCTTTTTTCCCGAGGCCTGGAGCCTACTCAGCTCTTGTCCAGAGAGCCAAGTCCAAGTACCCCTCGCTGGAGCAGATTGAGATGATGAGTGTTGTGCCTGGGGGGAGGCTGAACTGGGAGGTGCAAGGTCAGAGACAAGGAGCCAAATGGACACGTGAGTAAAGAGCGACCACGTGAGTAGAAAGTAAGGCCTTCAGTCCAGAAGGAGAGAGCCTGGGTTGATGGGAAGAAGTTAAAATTAACTTGATAAAATCCCAATGTGCAGAGATAGGGTAAGAAGCAAAACAAAACATCAAAGGACTAAATACATCTCTGGCAGGTAATAACTATTCACTAAGTATCTTTTGGTATAAAATAAACTCTCATGCATACGAGTTGGCTTGAACTAATTTGCAGTGCCTTGAATCCAGGTCGTGTCCTGATAAGAGATATTACAGAGAATTCCCATCAGGCGTTCCTTCCCTCCATTAACCAGCTTTAAAAGAAGAAAAGGAGAGGCCACAAAGGGAATTTGAGTTTTCCAGTTCTAGGCAAACCTGCCGGGTTGGGGTCAATGGGTTTCACCTCCCTTTGACCGTCTTCTCTGCTTGGGAGGCAGCTGGGCAGATTGAGTTTCAAGAAGTCTCGCTCCCAGAGCCAGTCCAGGTGGCTGCCTCTGTCTGTTGACAGCAGACGCGAGTGCTAATGGGGAGAACGAGAGATAAGGGCCTCAACGCAACCAAAATAACACACCAACTCAGGTTAAGAGAGAAAAATACCGGTAGCAGCAAGGTTCTCTCTGTCACGGGCAGTCAGGGCCGTGCAGACTCGCGTCCTTCGAGGTGCAAGCAGCTGACCGGGGAGCAAACCTGTCGTGTTGCTGGAAAATGCAGGTTAGAATGATCTCCACATGCACAACTTTATGAAGCATGTCTGCAAGCCGGGATTTATTCCAACAGCACCATCCTAGCTGGTGCTAGTGGTAAAGAACTCACCTGCCTGTGCAGGAGATGTAAGAGACATGGGTTCAATCCCTGGGTCAGGAAGATCCCCTGGAGGCGGGCACAGCAACCCACTCCAGTACTCCTGCCTGGAGAATGCCCAGAGGAGCCTGGCGGGCTACAGTCCATGGGGTCGCAAAGTGTCGGACATGACTGAAGTGACTTAGTCCGCAGTACACACTGTTGAAGTCTCACAACACCCTGAGGTTGCTTCTTAAATCATTTCATACACGAGGAAACTGAGGCTCTGAGAGATTGGGTTTATACATGGCCATAATAGGTGGGAACCGATCAAGGATTCCGATCCAGAACCTGGCAGAGACCTGCCACACATGGAAACACAGGCCTGGGAAGGTTCCAGAGTCCCAGGGCCGAGCAAAGGATGGGGCGCTCACATCAACAGACACTGAGGAGAGAGGAACAACACTGGAGATTAAAACTCAGATACGAAAACTCTGCTTCAGACTGAGTGTATCCGAGCCAGAGATCTGCCTGGGGACACCAGGTAGAACTTCTAAAAATGCTTGGGAATGCTTTCTAAAAGCCCACAGTCAGCCAGCGAGATTTCTCTTACTGCAATAGACGTTTTTCAGAGAATTCATGGCAATGAAACAAAGCCAAATAGAGTTTCCTGACTCAAAATGTTTCAGTCTTTAAATATGTCTGTGTGAATTGTGGATCTCTAAGATGGGGGCATAGGAAGTAAGTCTGATCAGACTTACTTGTCCAACTGATTCTTTTCCTCAAAAGCCCCTCGGGTGAGGGCTTGTCAGCACATACTTAACACAGGCTGTTTGCATTTAGTCTGACCCATGTTTCCTTGTGGCTTAAAAAAGAGAGAAGCCAGGGAAGCTGTAAAGAGAGTGGGCCTTATTTTACCAAATTTATCAGCGTATAAAAAGCCAGCATATTTATTTATCAGCTTTGGACAAAAGGATGAGCCCAGACTGGATTAGTAACAGCCAAGATAACCATCAAATTTTTCAAGGTCTACATCATAAAACTGGAACCGCACCAAATGATCTATTTCTCAGGTCGATATTTGACATGTTCCAATATTAAAGACACTGGATGCATATTTAAGAGAAACAAATTTATCTTTAGCTGGATTGTCCTCACTTCAGTTTATGGAAAAAGCCCAGCTCTAGTGACAGAATCTTGAAGGGCTTGAAGGGCTTATTTTGTTAACTTTAGGGACCTTTCTTTCGGAAAAAATCTTGTCCACTTGATCTATCTTAATTCTCCATCTACTCTGTGTGGAAAGAAACCCTCTGACTCTTGACCATGTCTGCCCCCTTCTGGAGATGGTGAGTGAAGACAAGGTTTATATTGGAGAAAGAAATGCTTTAAAACAGAGATATTTGCAAAATGGGGCTTCCCTGGTGGCTCAGTGGCAAACAATCTGCCTGTAAGGCAGGATACGCAGGTTTGATCCCTGGGTCAGGAAGATCCCCTGGAGAAGGAAATGGCAACCCACTCCAGTATTCTTGCCTGGGAGATCCCACGGACAGGGGAGTCTGTTGGGCTACAGTCCACGGGGTCACAAAGAGTCAGACACAACAGAGCAACTAACAACAAAACCCTAAGGCTCATCAGCAACAAGTTCTCTCAGGGTTACTTCTCCGTTTCTCATCTCTGCCTCTTGTCCCTCCATAACGTTGAGCTGGTCTTTTATTTATGGGCACTGTTGTCATCTAAATTTCTGTTCAAGCTTTTCTCGGTTTCCCCAGCGCATTTTCAAATACCACAAATAGATCTCTGAGGTCTCGGGTATGGACGCGAGTTTTCACTTGATCCTGATTCTGAGATTAATCGGCACACTGTTCATTTTTTCCATCTCAGCCAACAAACTCGCTGCGGACACCCTGCAGGCCCCCGCCTGCGGACATCAGATCCTGCGTTCCGTTCCGGTGACACCAAAACTACCCTTTCTTCTCTTGGTCTGTTTTGGTTTCAGAATATTCACGTTTTGCCTCGACGTGGCAACTTTCCCAGTCCAGATCATTGGTGGTGGGCATAAACCAGTTGAGGTGACACAAGGGTCTCTGAAGATCAAGAGGTTTGAACAATGAAAGGGATAATCTGCTTAGTTAAATGAAAACTTGGGAAACAATGAAATGTGGGGCACCTCTGCTGATAACAAGCGTCTGTCGACATTGTGGTGTATATGCTGAAAACTGAAGATGTCTGATATAAGTAGGATACTTCTGATAGAAGAAAACAGGTTAATGCCTCAGGAAGAACTTGTCTGAACACACTGGGGTCTTTCTGCATCCTTTCTCAAAAAGTCTGAAGCCAAAGTCTTGTGGCAGGAGAGTGAGCCCGTCCTGGGTTACCCAGAAAGTGGTCAGTTTCCACCAGGATGCCTTCAGGCTCCTGAGTTGCTATGGCTACTTCAAGTCTGTTCTTGTATTGCCATTTGTCCAAATAGCTGCCCAGGTCTCCTGAAAGACCTGTGATTAACCAGGTAAATGGCTTTGATTTTTTTTTTTAAAGCACTTTTCCCTTTCCCCGAAATAAGAAACTGTGAGAGTAAAATGAGAGATGTGAAAATGATTTGGAAGCTGAATACCAACATTATTAGAAGGAGTACCTTATCAATAAGATGGGCCTGGTATAGCTCCTCCAAATACTTGTTAAAAAGTACAACAGAAGTTATACTTTCGACTTGAAATGTTCATCTCTTCTCACTTATCTGGCAAAAAGTCTCCAGTTTAGGCAAGCTCCAAATACATTTACAGATGCTCTAAAGCTCATAACTGTAGCAGGAACGGCAAATGTCAAGTTCAAGGTGTCAAACTGGTCCAGTTGTAAAATGCCTGAGAATAACAGACCGAAACTGATGGTGTCCCATTGAAAGCTGCATTTAAGGGAAGACAAAAGAAGCTAACTGATTTTTATGTTTACTACAGAAGATGTGGTCACAGATGAAGTCTAACATGAGGCTTCCCGTGCACAAGAAGTCAGAACTAGGGAGAAGCCTCAGGTCTGATACCCTCCCACTCTGTCAACACACACAGGACCCTCAACAGTCTGAAGTCTCTCAAAATTGGTGTTTTCTCAGCCCTACAATGTCTCCGACCCAGGTTTGATCCCTGGTCGAGGAGCTAAGACCCCACGTGCCTCGAGGCCAAAAAAACCAAAGCAAAGACATAAAACAGAAGCAATATTGTAACAAATTCAATAAAGACTTTTAAAATGGCTCATATTTTTTTAAAACATCTTAAAACAACAACAACAAAGACAAGTGTCTTCTTGTGAGACATCCTAGAGTCCTAGAACTAGGGAGAAGCCTCAGGTCTGATACCCTCCCACTCTGTCAACACACACAGGGCCCTCAACAGTCTGAAGTCTCTCAAAATTGGTGTTTTCTCAGCCCTAAATGTCTCCGACCCAGGTTTGATCCCTGGTCGAGGAGCTAAGACCCCACATGCCTCGAGGCCAAAAAAACCAAAGCAAAGACATAAAACAGAAGCAATATTGTAACAAATTAAATAAAGACTTTTAAAATGGCTCATATTTTTTTAAAACATCTTAAAACAACAACAACAAAGACAAGTGTCTTCTTGTGAGACATCCTAGAGTCCTACCCAGTGATACTAATTCCCACTTAAAAAAAAAAAAAGCAAAAGGGACAGGAGCTCAGTCATTTTAGGAAAATCTGTGTGGTCCTCTCTCTGGTCTCAAGTGCCGTCCTGATTTCCTTAATGACCTGGCGTGCACGTGTGTCTCTGAGGCTCTACAGACCACGCTGTGTCCTGAGACTTGTGCTTTGCAGGTCGGACTCTCTGGAGCTGAAGAGACCAACACCATCTCTGCAGAACAACAAGCAAAGCCAAGAAGCCCGCCTGCAGCAGGATCACGGTGGTCACTGACTGCACACAGCCGGCAGGCAAGTCAAGAGCATCTTTCAGGGGTCTTATGCTGACTGCTTTGGCTTCCTTATCTTGTACATATTTGGTTTTGAGAACGCAAGGAATTTGCTAGCTGAGCAAGTTTATCCACTGTTTTCTAAGCAGGCTGTTTCCCACTAAGGTCTGTTTCTGAAAAATTCTCTCGGCAAACTTTGCTGCCAAAGCAGCACCAGTTCAGTGGGACGGTTTAAACCTGAGACAAGTCCTCTCTAAAATCCCAGCATGCAAGGTATGGAAACAGACTCTGAGATAGAAGTACCTGGACTTACTATCAAAACTCATGGCAAAGTCTAGGAGGACATCAACCTTCCTCGTGTACAGGATTCATGAGAGGAGGAAGCCCATGGGACAAGGTGTTTGCCGAGAGCCCCCTGCAACAGGAGATATTACCTCATTCACTGGTGAGGTAATTGAAGATCACAGAAGTGAACCAACCTGGCCAAGTTAAAATCCTAAAGGCGGAACAGGAATTCAAAACCAAGTTTCACATACGAGACTGGTTGTGATATACAGGTATAGTCCTTTCATCCCAACAGGTTGACCAACTCTGCAATTAAAAATCACTAAAGTATAGACTTTTAAAGACCATTATGCAATGAGATGGAGCACAAATTTATGAAAAATAGAAAAAATCAAGGTCCAGATTTACGACCTGCCAAAATCACAAAGTTAATGTGATTTTCCAATTTGTAAGTGAGCCCTGAACACTGTATCTTAACCTTCTTTGGAAAATTAGTGATAACCTGGAAGCTCTTGGGTTTTCTTGTACTTCTCTTCCTCACACTGTATCTTTATCAGAAAAACATACATTAATACATCTTATGGAGATGAATCCAGAAGTATAGGCTGATTTAATTAGGGTTGGTTCACAGATAAGAATGGCCAAAAGCCAGGATAAAATGAAATAGAACTCTTACACCATCTAGTGATAAAACTCTCTCTTTGCAGGAAAACCAACTAATGTATTTCCATTTTACAGATCAATCCCCAGAACTCTGAGCCTGAAGAATATTCATAAAATTGGCCAAAAGAAAAATGATAGCAATGAATTGTTGTTTAGTTTCTAAGTCTTGTCTGACTCTTTTCAGCCTCATGGTCTGTATCCTGCCAGGCTCCCCTGTCCATGGGATTCTCCAGGCAAGTATACTGGAGTGGGTTACCATTTCCTTCTCCAGGGGATCTTCTGGACCCAGGGATCAAGTCAGCATCTCCTGCACTGACAGGTGGATTCTTTACCACTTGAGCCATCAGGGAAGCCCCAAGAACAAAGCATATAGAAAATTAAAAGTAGATAAACAGGAATAGTAAAGTGGGACAGATTATTCTGTTAAGGTTCTGCTAGAAGCTGGATATAAACTCCAGTTCTACTCCTCAAACCTGCCATAGGTCCTGCCATAGGTCTTTACACCCTAAAACTTTAGGTACTATTTTAGGAACTAGCAAATGTTCAACTTCAAAGGTGGCTCTAGTGGTAAAGAATCTGCCTGCCAACGCAGGAGATGCATGGGGTGAGGTTCAGTCCCTGGTCGGGACGATCCCCTGGAGGAGGAAATGGCAACCCACTCCGGCATTTTTGCCTGGAAAATCCCATGGACAGAAGAGCCTGGCGGGCTACCGTCCATGGGGTCGCAGAGAGTCGGGCACGACTGGTGACTGAGCATATACAGAACTTTAAAACATAGATGACCTGTGTCCCTTTGATAAGTCTGAGATATTCCTCCTCCCCAAGAACTCATTCTCCAAACAAGCTCAGGACTTCCCTGGTGCTCCAGCGGCTAAGATCCTGCCTGCCAGTGAGAGAAACACGTGCTGACCCCTGGCCCGGGAAGGTGCCACAAGCCACGGGGCAACTGAGCTCGTGTGCCACTACCACTGAGCAGGCCTGATGCCACTCCTGCTCACGCTCCGTCTGCACAAGAGAAGCCGCCGCAGTGAGAGGCCTGCACGCCGCAATGGAGTGGCCCCGACTCACTGCAACTAGAGAAAGCAAAGCCTGCGTGCAGCACCGAGGACCTGGCACACCAAAAATATAAACCTTTTTTAAAAAGGAAGAAAGAAAACAAGCTCCGTCTAAGAACTGAGGATCTTTCTTCTAGACTACTTTCCCCTCCGGTCTTGTTCTAAATGGGCGGCAACAGATACGAAATCCAATGTTTTCTTTCGATGCTCAGTGAATTATCAAGAAACCCAAAGACAGGTTTCCTTTTACAAAAATACTATAAAAATATTACTTCAAGAGCCCAAAAGAATAAAATCAAAAGGGAAAATTTTAATCTCAAGATTTTTATTTTAAGGACTTTTTAAGACTCATGGTCAGGAAGGAAAATATATTTAATAATTTTAGAAATCTTATGGTTGA
Source organism: Aepyceros melampus (assembly GCA_006408695.1). Classification (NCBI taxonomy): domain Eukaryota; kingdom Metazoa; phylum Chordata; class Mammalia; order Artiodactyla; family Bovidae; genus Aepyceros; species Aepyceros melampus. The sequence goes on along the minus strand of SJXQ01001568.1, from coordinate 62,870 downwards.
ATGAAGAAGTTAACCTAGAAAAAAGAAAATACATTTTAATGAAGCAATACATTGTCAGTCAGTATATGTGGGGGGAAAAAGTTTACTTACACTTTCTTTGCACAATTTTTAAAGTTAATCAAGTTTTCACACTAGCAGGGTTTGTTAACAATTACAGTGACTGGCTTTGTTGGCCTAGTCTCTTCTTAGGCTGCAGATTAGTGGAACCTAACTGGGTAAGTCAGAGAAGGCAATGGCTCCCTACTCCAGTACTCTTGCCTGGAAAATCCCATGGATGGAGGAGCCTGGTGGGCTGTAGTCCATGGGGTTGAGAAAAGTCAGACACGACTAAGCGACTTCACTTTCACTTTTCACTTTCATGCATTGGAGAAGCAAATGGCAACCCACTCCAGCATTCTTGCCTGGAGAGTTCCAGGGATGGAGGAGCCTGGTGGGCTGCCGTCTATCGGGTCGCACGGAGTCGGACACGACTGAAGCGACTAAGCAGCAGCAGCAGCAACTGGGTAACTAGTACCATGCCTTAGGAATCCCTACCAAAAATTCAAAATATGCCTAGATTTGGCAATACAAATCCTGAGGATGATTTTTCAAATCCCCGTAATGCCATCTGGTCTTTGTCTTATCTCATTACAGGGCTTCCCTGCTAACTCACTTGGTAAAGAATCCGCCTGCAATGCAGGAGACCCCGGTTCAATCCCTGCGTTGGGAAGATCCCCTGAAGCAGGGAATAGCTACCCACTCCAGTGTTCTGGCCTGAAGAATTCCATGGTCTGTATAGTCCAAGGGGCTGCATAGAGTCGGACACAACTGAGCGGCCGACCAATCTCATTACAGGCTCCCTGATACTTCGCAGAAACCAGCACTGCACAGTGGGGGGAAAATATAGGTGATAAAGTAAGAAAAGCCCACCTCAGCATTATTAGCTGTGTGACCTTGAGAAGCTGCTCACCCTCTCTGAACCTCAAATGCGTCACTCATAAAGTGAAAGATTACCTTCAGAATTCTTAGTAGTCCCCTTAGCCTGAAGGGCTATGTAAGTGTTTAAGAATGCCTATGAGGTGTCTAACAGACTTAAGTACTCAGTAAAGGGTAGTCAAGGCTATGGTTTTTCCAGTAGTCATGTATGGATGTGAGAGTTGGACTGTGAAGAAAGCTAAACGCCGAAAAATTGATGCTTTTGAACTGTGGTGTTGGAGAGACTCTTGAGAGTCCCTTGGACTGCAAGGAGATCTAACCAGTCCATTCTGAAGGAGATCAGTCCTGGGTGTTCTTTGGAAGGAATGATGCTAAAGCTGAAACTCCAGTACTTTGGCCACCTCATGCGAAGAGTTGACTAATTGGAAAAGACTTTGATGCTGGGAGGGATTGGGGGCAGGAGAAGAAGGGGACAACAGAGGACAAGATGGCTGGGTGGCATCACTGACTCGATGGACGCGAGTCTGAGTGAACTCCAGGAGTTGGTGATGGACAGGGAGGCCTGGCGTGCTGCGATTCATGGGGTCACAAAGAGTCAGACACAACTGAGTGACTGAACTGAACTGAAAGGGTAGTCATTTATTAATAAAAGTGACAATGGGCTCTTTAAAATAGTGATTCTCAGAAGTAGATGCTTATGGGGCCTGGTACTGTCCTCCGTAAAACTGTGCAGTAGGCCGGGTTTGTCTCTTACCTGTGATTAACTTGTCAGTGCTATCTCCCAAATCCAGTGTAAACTGGCCCAGAAAACCTGACCAAAGGGTGAGAGGAGGCACTTAACCTCGGGCCAGGTTTGAGGCTGCAAGGAATGAGTTGAAAACATATGTCATAAAGAGTCACACGCACCCCGTAAAGCTTTTAAAGACAGGTTTATTTATATATAAGTGCATGAAATTAAATACAGAAACTTTATTAAAATACTGTATATTACAAATTTTAACCCAATAAATTCTGTGTAATGACGTTTAAGTGCTGGATCCGCTTTTAACAGTTGTTCTGTGTGTGTCAGTAAAGAGTTCACCCTGTATATTACAAAGAGGAGAGACACATACGGACCTCAGAAATGGTCCTGAGATTAGACGGTGTATGATGTTAATTGTGCATCTCTTCTTTAAAGCAATGAATTGGAACCTAGACCTTGTCTTTGCAGACCAACGTTCTGTAAATCAAAAATAACTTGCATATATTTATTGCTGCCCTTTGAAGAAAATGGGTGGTGGAAAATAATTTAAAAATAAAGATCACATTTCTATGCTTGCCACAATTAAACCTGATGCTTACTACAATTAAAATTCACTGCAAAGTTTGTGTTTTCCGGGAAAGTATACTATATACACCATGAGATTTGTACATGAGTTGGAAATAAAAAATTGCTTATATAAAATTAAAAATCAATAGTATACAATATTTACAGCTTGTTAGGTATTATAAATAAACATACTTTTTAAATAACCCTTCAAAATTAAACTGTATTATGTAAACATGCAGTACACATACTCATACAGTGTAGATTACAGTCTTAACAGAAAGGGGAAAATTGTGTTCACATAATGCAGGTTACTTCATCACATACCCCTTTGTTCTGTGCATTACCCCTCCGAGGTCTCTTATTCCTGTCTTTAAGTTTCACAGTACATTAAGTATTTCTAAAGTGAAAAACAAAAAGTCCCTGATGGTAAACATATTCCTAAAAGTGACATGAAGTGTCTGCCCTTGAACTACAATATGAAGCCGACACTGTTCACGCTAGCATCTCTAGTTCACAACAAAACCAAGTTTTAACATTTCACATTTAACTGTCTTGACTACATTTCCTCCCATTTCAAACTTACTTGGAAAGAGGAAAAAAAAACACACATCATGATAATGTAATGAAAGCAGTTGTCATCTGTCAAGGATGAAATAACTGACTTTTTACTAAACCACAAGGAGTTAATTCAATTACATCCTTCCTCAGCTCTGAATTCCCAGCAACAGGCATACCAATCCTGAATTCTGCTAAATTCACTTTGCGAAAGTATCTTAACTTCCAAGGCACTAAGGCATCATTTAGCTTTTAAAAACTGCACTGTGGTTTACTAAATGATTCATCAGTGGTCTGAGCGTTAACACAGTTTGTAAGTGAGTTTGTAATACCTATCAGGCAAACTATATTTCTGCTATGTAAATAAGAACATTTTAGCTGATTGAGATACAGTTGATCCCCTTGTTCTAGAATGACTAGAGTCGGGAGTTAATACTTCATGGTAGAATCCTATGAATTTTACCTAGTTAAATAAATGACTAAAATGGAAAATACTGCGGAATTGTATACTGTTCATCTAAATATGCAGAGCTCGTGTGTGTGTGTATGTGTGTGTTTGGGAGACAGCCAGAACTTTTAAAATTCCTCCAGTGCAAATGCATGTGATGTCACAAATACTAAGAAAGTGTCAACAATCAGACTATCAACTCATCCAGTATTGAAAGTAAATCATTTTTGATTATAAGTCAAACAGGTGCCTCTCTTTTGCCTTCTATGGAGAAAACTTTAAAATGTCCCTACCCAAAGATACTTAGTGATGATGTATAAATACATTAAAAACAAAGGAAGCTTCTTACCACCATTAGTACTATCAAGTTACCATTCATTTATACAGGGCTATAAAAAAGTGATGATCTTTAGAAATTACCAATATGTGATATGTTCAGAAGAAAGAGTGTCATAGTTATGGTGACTATACATTATAGCTCCTCTTCCTATGTAATTATGTTACACTGCTTCCCAGTTTCAGTTACACACTGAAATGCAGTCCCCGAAAGAGGACAGTCAGGTCACCACTGAGTGTGGATATATATTGGTACAGGACACAATCCTAAAAAAAAGAAAAAGAAAACACGTAGGAGGTCCATGCTCTTTTGACTTGCTTACAGTTTAATTTTCAGCAAGATTATAGCTGCATTAACCATAAGGTGTTGAGAATATTAACATTCTCTTGTAAACCAGTACTTCTGATTCTATCAACAAACTGTACATGTGTTTAAACTATCCCATATGACATTTGTATAGAAGAGGGAGGAATTAAAAAAAAAAAAACCTGTTAAATTAGTTCTCAAAAATCAAGACAGGGTTATTATGAAACCTCAACATACGTGCAATGAACGTAAAGAACGTGAAAACAAAGCCCCTGTGCTCAGGGGAGGAGATGGTTACAGCTCAGTGCACTGAGAAATTTGGGTGTTGCCAATAATTTAATAATGTATTAACCGGTTTATCTCCACATTTACAGAAACTACTATATATATATAAGCGTTACTTTCTCTAAACAAATTCATAAATAAATTTTTAGACAACAGCTTCAGCAACCTCCCCAAAAACACTGTGTTGCCTACACTGAACAGAGATCTTTGACTGGGTGAGGCAAACCGACCACCACACGCACAAAACTGCAGAACGATTTCAAATGCTTTGTGTTACGTTTAGTTTCAATTTATATAAAGAAACACATTTTGCAAACATGCAGTAAACATACTCACACAGTGTCATCTGTAGTCTTAACAGAAGGGGAACCTGTGTTCACATGACGCAGAGCGTTTCGTCAAATGTGTCTGTTTTTGTGCGTTACCCTTCCGACCTTTCTTCCCATCTTTAAACTTCCCCCTGCTATAAATACGACTACATGTTTGAAATTTTTTTATCATTTTTTAATCAATTAATGTCCATTTTATGCTGTAGAGTCTTCCTCCACAATGTTATAAAAAGGACAGGAAAAGGGAAATTGCTAGTCAATTTCAACCACTGAGATTCTCAGCCGTGAAACCATTTACCCAGTTACCCAAGTGTTGCCAGACTTCTCTGCAGTCTAGGTCACTAGAATTTTTTCAGTAACTTTCTACATTTTTACATCTTAAAAACAAATAACCACTCTTTGAAAAATTCTAAGACTTTCAGAGAGGAACGTTTGTTACAAGAGTCAAGTGGCTTGAGAATATTTCAGAAAGTCCTCAACAACTTATTATTTCTTGAATTATAAAATGGACATAAATTTAAAATAAAAGTATTACCTTTTAAGTTAGAAACAAACAAACAAACAACAAGCAGGGCTTAAGCACCTTTGCTCCAGTTCTGTTCTCCCACAGGCTAGGGTGGCAGGAGAGAGGTGGATGTGGGGGCGGGGGGGTAACCTCCCCACCCCTAAAATGGGCAGAGTGAGTTGAATGCAGTGGAGATTCAGTGGATATTACGCAGGCCAGAGAAAATAAGGGGTAAGTCCTGGCCACTTCTCACTTTTCCTGCTTTAACTAGTAATACGCACAGCCTGTTACTGATCCTGCTTGCCCTGGCCATTTCTATCACCACCAGCCCCTAGAAGCGCTCCTGGAAAAATATCTGTTGATTTAAAAAAAAAAAAAAAAAGAGGTTGAAAGTAGGTAAAGAAAGCAACAGAAGAGAATTTTTTTTTTTAAGTTTCCTTCTTAAAATACATGTAGGGAAATGTGGAAATGAAAGACAATAAATGAATCTTACAAAACAATGTATTTACTTGGTATTGCAAAGTTTAATTTAAAAAATTAAAATGATTATCTCTTGATCATTTCCTATTAAATACTGAGTATTTTCTTAGTATCTACAGGAGACTGATTCTAGGACCCCCGTGGGTACCAAACTTTGAGGATGCTCAAGGTCCTTATGGAAAATGGTGCAGTACTTGCATTTAACCCACACATACCCTCCCATATACTTTAAGTCATCTCTTGATTACTTATACTACCTTACACGATGTAAATGCTGTGTAAACACTATGAAAATGTTCTGTGAACTGTTGCCTGTGTGGGGCATTTTGCTTTTTGGAGCTTTCTGGATTTTCTTCCCAAATATTTCCATCCAAGCTTGGCTGAATCCCTGAATGTGGAACCAGAGATATGGAGGGCAAACTATACATTTCCACCATAAACAAAAGGTCAAGTGAGAAGTCCTGGATTCAAATCTGTGTCACTGGTGTGGATTCCAGTGTTCCCATTGCTATGCCACAGCAGTGGGATCTCAGTTTCTAAACTTCCATTTGGTGAATGAGAAAAGTCAACTGGGGGAGGTGGCGGGCTGGGGGAAAAGCACTTAAACTCTCAGCTAGAAGCAGAATGTTCTCCCAACTGTTTTAGGATTTAAATCATCTCAGTAGTTCTTGGTGGACTCAAGCGTAGGGATCCCATTTGGGGGCATCCTTTGCTTACTACAGAAAATACTAGGCTCAGCACTTTGTATATATTAGATCCACCAAAAATGCTTACAAAATTGAATTAGTTGGTATATAAGTGCCCGCCTGGGCACACTGACTTGGCAGCTCCATTCTCCGATCTTTGTTACAAGTTCTCTAAAGATGTTTTCCAAGAACATGTTTTTAAACTTGTTCTTGTTCCTTATACCGCAAATAGGATATACAGGGTAGCTCATTTCTTTATTTCTCACTTAAAGTACAGACAAAATCTTCACATTTTGGGAGGATGGTGGAAACACATGCTGCAAATACCAAGAAAGCACACTGGTTCACAAACTGTAAACCTGTTCGGTAAAGACAAAGATCTAAAGTAAGAGTAATTAACTTGTGTGAACACTGAATGTGGCCAAAATTTAGGACTCACGTTATTCTAGACAACCAGTGGAACTGTCCAGGGGGAATTGCTGGCACCTTCTTCATTTAAAGGTTTTAAGCATCACTTGTAGCTCAGATGAGGCCCCCTAACTCTGATCTATAGACATTTCTAACCAGTCTGTTAGGTAATTAATGATTAGTTTGGGCAGACAGGAGTCTCTCAAGGAACTGATTTCACTGTCAGCCATATTTTATTAGCATTTCTTAAGATAAAGATGTATAAACTGCCGAGGCTCTCACCACCCCCCTTCCCGCTTGCATTTACCACAAACACACAAAAGTTTACTGCTGAATCACATACAAATTTTAAGAATAACCCAAATATATCAATATGGGCTTTTGTTATATCACAAACAAGGATATCTAGCACTAAAACCAAGAAAAATGTCCCCCAATTCAAAAACTTCAAACTTCCTCAAATCTGTTTAAAAGATCATTCAACTGAGCAAATACATTAAACTCTCCATTATATTATGGTGTTTACTGAACAGAAGCTTTCCAATTAGACTCTATTCATATACAGCAGCTTTACGTATATATATATATGTGTGTGTGTGTGTGTGTGTGTATAATGACATACATATGTGTAGATATATATCATTAAATGTTTTTTTGCCTCTATAAGAAAACCACTAACCTTTTTAAAAAAATCTCATAGAAACAGCTATTAAAACATTTCATCCATTAACACTATCAGCTGCATTTCACAATATCAGAAGAGTACAGTTACACAAAATCCCAATGAAAGTAACTAAAAACAACTGAAGAAACCAAAAATTCCCCCAAAGTTAAAAGCACAGGTGCAGGCACACACCCACACACAGCTGTAATAGAAAGCAACTTGGTAACGAGATAATTGCAGGGCACTCTACAAACTGATCCACCTTCTTACACTTCTACCCTAGAGCAAAAACAGAAGTTTAAATCTCTTTGGTCCATGCAGCCATACATTTAACGTGTCCGAGTTATTTTCTGGCTAATTTCAGATTCTGAACCATCTGCCCCAGTTACCTTACCATGATAACTTTCTGAAAACATAAATTAATCATGTGTTAAAATAAATATTCATTTCTGTAGAATCTCAATTTCAATATATTATTGATAATTTCTCCCCAGGAATATGAACACTTTAAATTACTGACAGATTAACCAAAGTAAAGGAAGAAAGTGATTCAAATCTAACAGAAAAGGAAAAGTCAAGTCGACTTGTTAGACCTAAATTTAAGAAAACATCAGGAATATAAAGAACATGTGAAACTAATTTCAGGCTGAATATAATAAAAACAATCCATTTTAAGATTTACTTTAAAGATCTCTAAGAATGCATAGTTGCTTCTTGGCTTCTTTTAAAACAGATTTCCAAACCACAGTGTTATTAAAACTACCTCGCCCCAAATTGGCTTCCATACTGGAAAAATACCCCCAACACATCACAGAGTTGTTGATATATTCTGCTTTTTGGTAGAGAAAAGGTGTCGTGGGTAACAAAGGTCTTAAATTTGAATGGGACCTAGTAGAAACTTACTTCTTACCAAGTTGGATTATAAAAGAGTGAGGCTAGAGTATGGAGTTTATCTTTTGGCTTGTCCATAACTTCATATTTTCTGCAATTGGCTCTTCTTTTGAATTAACATATATATAATCGTGGGCTTCTCTGGCGGCGCAGTGGTAAAGAATCTGCCTGCCAAAGCAGGAGATGCAGATTCAATCCCTGGGTCAGGAAGATACCCTAGAGAAGGAAGTGGTACCCACTCCAGTAATCTTGCCTGGAGAATCCCATGGACGGAGGAGCCTGAGAGGGGCTGCAGTCTATGGGGCTGCAGAGTCAGACATGAATAGCAACTAAACAATAATGTATAATTGTATCTAGTATTCAAGAAAAGTCTCAGTAGGAGAAGAATTCAACCAGTCTCTATGTTTCCCTTACTTCTTATACTCTTAAATACAATTACATATTGCCAAAACCTCTTAAAATGTTTTATACTAATAACTTTTTCATTCTAATAAATGTCATTGTAGATGCTAGTAAATTTAAATAACAGAATAAAACAAGAGTTGAAAAACTGAATCACTTAAATATATGTTCAACACTGTACTGATATGCTGAGAGTAACTGCCAAATTTTAAAATTATTTACTATATTCCCCAATTTTTACTTAGAGAAATTATGATGCTACCACACAGCCAAAATAAGATCATTTATTATTCTTCCTATATGACTTGTTTCTTAACTACAAGTGAGGCTTCTTGTTTTCACAGCCTAATTTAGGCCACTCTTTATATATATTTGATACTCCAGGATGAGAGACTGCTTACGTTTTGTCAAAAATCAAGATATATGCAACAAGTAATATAATCCCACTGAGATACTAGTTGTAAAGATGTTTTCTCCATGAGATACATGGCAGAAACTTTCTTCAGAAGGATCAAGAATAGGATGTGCATTTCAGACTTTTCTTACAAAATTTATAAGAAAATTTTCAAATTAAATTTTCATGACACACAAACTACAATCAATATGTGTGACCCAAAGTGCTTAAACTCATAGCAACAGAATGTTTATGTATGAGGGAAACTATTAAAGAGTGTTATTTGAGTGAGCGAAAAGGATGCACCCTATAGACGTACTTTGAATCCTTAAAAGAGTCTAGCAGTTTTCCATTCAGTATTATTTTCCACATAAAGTAAATAACAATAAATATCTAGTTTATATGAAAGCCCTAAATCCCAGAAACGTTCAACATTAAAAATCAGGTAATTTGTCTCAAAATGGTTTGATATTCAGCACGCATACGGGATTTAGCATCACAAAACAGAATTTCTCACATCACCACCTGATTCGTGTCAAATACGTTCACAGCACTCATCTACAGCTACACTTGCAAATTTCACATGATCAATGCTAAAAAAAAGAGTTTGGCACATGTATCAATTCTTCAAAACGTCCCTGTAACTTAACACAACACTGTTAAGAATGATGATTCAACACCAGTGTTAACCTGATTGGCAGCTAAACAAGGTGCTTTTTCTTGTAGCTTCACGCAGCAGTGCGCCTTGCCCGGGACGGAGGCACGTAAGGTGCGGTGCGGTAGTGCAATCATTGAACACCAGAGGGCGATCTTCCCACACGGCCCAAGGCCTTGTGTTTTGACCGGCTCCTTCCACCTCCTTGTACGATCTCACGCCCACTCGCTAACGATGCCGTTTTCAGAGAATCTGTACGTGTTTCCTTATGTGAAGTAAAGACATTCCCACAGAAACCTCAGAGTGTGGCGAGGATCCTTGAGAAGGAGATGATGAGCGTCAGTACCGTCTGTCCAACGCCCCACACCAGGGCTTCCAAGGGGGCCATGTTCTTCCCGGCCACTCGGTAAATGCCGGCCACGGCTGCACCTGGCGAGAGAGGAGAGGACACGTTCACTGCCGAGGCACGCGGCACGGCTGCCGCCGGGGCCCGCTCTCCCCGGGAGCCAGACAGCAAGTCGCCAGGCATTCTCATTTTACACTTTTCTAGGAAAGAGTTCGGAGAAGGCATGGCACCCCACTCCGGTACTCTCACCTGGAAAATCCCATGGACGGAGGAGCCTGGTGGGCTGCAGTCCACGGGGTCGCTCAGAGTCGGGCACGACTGAGCGACTTCACTTTCACGTTTCACTCTCATGCACTGGAGAAGGAAATGGCAGCCCGCTCCAGTGTTCTTGCCTGGAGAGTCCCAGGGACAGGGAGCCTGGTGGGCTGCCGTCTATGGGGTCGCACAGAGCCGGACACGACTGAAGCGACTTAGCAGCAGCAGCAGCAGCAGCAGGAAAGAGTTTCCATGTGACTGGTTACAAGTTACACCTTACTATACCACATTCACCCACAAAACCGAATAACAGGCTTTTCAATTTGACTGTAAATTACGTATTTATGATATACACTGCTTACTTGACACAAGGTATGTTCATAAAAAAATGAATCATTCATTACTGTAATCTCTCAGCTGGGTGTTGACTTGGCCAGATCCCATCAGTACTTTTAAAAACATATGACACAATATATTGATAATTATAAATAATAATATAGACAAACATCTATGGGGTCGCACAGAGCCGGACACGACTGAAGCGACTTAGCAGCAGCAGCAGCAGCAGCAGGAAAGAGTTTCCATGTGACTGGTTACAAGTTACACCTTACTATACCACATTCACCCACAAAACCGAATAACAGGCTTTTCAATTTGACTGTAAATTACGTATTTATGATATAACTGCTTACTTGACACAAGGTATGTTCATAAAAAAATGAATCATTCATTACTGTAATCTCTCAGCTGGGTGTTGACTTGGCCAGATCCCATCAGTACTTTTAAAAACATATGACACAATATATTGATAATTATAAATAATAATATAGACAAACCACACAATTTAATATAATTTCTAAATTATTCAAGAAAAAGTTATTAAATTTTTATTTCTTTCAGTAAAATGAATTCTTAAATGTCATAAATAATATCAGAATTTTGAATAATGTACTTTACAATCTACCGTATAAAATGGTTTAAGTATTTGAATAAAACTGTAAAGTTATCTGGAGACTAGTATTTTGACATCTAATAAAAGTGGAAGATGAACCTGACATCTGTTCTAGGAAAATTTTTTAGATATCAGGCACTTCTGAGAATGAGAGAATCTCAGGCACCCTTAGCACCCTGAGGCTTTGGTTCAACACTTTTATTTTATTGCTATAGTATATATAACGGGATCTAAGAGTCTGACCTTAAAAATACACTCAGAAATCATAAAAGGAGGAAACATTTAAACTACGGTTATGGCATTTAACAGGTTGAGAAGGCCTTAATAATTTTGCCTAGAAAAAAACTGTCTATATATTCCTAGAATGGTCAAACAAAAGGAAAGAAGAACAGAAATGTTCTTTGAAGACACTTGAATTACAGTCATTTGAGACAGAAATCTACTCACAAAAATTAGCTAAGAATTAATTCCATAGTTCATCTAAATTTTCCAAATAAAAATTATTATACTCCTCTACAGAAGATACAAATACAAAAAGCAAATTATTAATTTAAGCCAAGGGCTTTCATATACATATTTTAAAGAAGGAAATTAAAATGTATAGTATATTTATAGTATATATGTAACTTGTCAGAAAATTTACAAATATATCTTAAATATCATACCACTCCTGAGTATTATTACTTAATTTAAAGATGAAAAAGAGAGGTTCAGAGAGTTTCAGTTACTAGTCCAGGAAAATACAGTTAAGTAAGAGCTGGAATTTCAATCCAGATTAGTCTGGCTACAAATCTCCAAATCATTCTATCATTTTACATTTACACCAATTGAAAAAATAGAATAAGAAATTCAGTAACTGATAATTACATCAATATTAAATAAAATTCCTAGGAGCACCAACGTTTATTCAATCAAGAAGAAAACTTCACTAGCACAATTGGTCATATCCTTGAATTTTATTTTATTTATTTATTTTGGCTACACAATGCAGCATGCAGGAATTCAGTTCCCCAACCAGGGATCAAACTCAAACCCCCTGCAATGGAAGTGGGGAGTCTTAACCACCGGACCACCAGGGAAGCCCTATCCTCAAATTTTAGAACTGGATAACAACCTGAAAAAAAATTTAAGTATCTTAGGCTTCTCTGTTATCAGAAAATATGTTAAAATAAACCTGAGAAATACTGTTTTTACTTTGGATTTTCCCTAGATTTCCATTATTATCTTCAATTTTATAAACCACAATTTGGCCTCCATTTCTCCAGCACTAAATTCCCCTGGTGGCTGAGAATCCGCCTGCAATGCAGGAGACCTGGGTTCGATCCTTGGGTTGGGAAGATCCCCTGGAGGAGGGAATGGTAACCCACTCCAGTATTCTTGCCTGGAGAAGCCCCACAGACAGAGGAGCCTGGTGGGCTACAGTCCATGGGGTCACAAAGAGACTGAGCAGCTAAAAAGAAAAAAAAATTCAAAAATGATCCAAGAGGTGAAAAACATAAGCTCAGGCTGCCTGGGAAGTACCAAATATGTTAATTCCAACAACTCATGCTTATATAAGGTTAGGAACATGGATTTTGGAGTTAGACTTGAGGGTTAAAATCCGAGCTCACTTATTAGTAGCTGTGTGACAATGAGCAATCACCTAACCTCTCTGTGCCTTATTTCCTCAAATGTAAAATGGGTGGGTTTGAAGAGTAAGAGATAATATTTGGAAAGTATTTAGAACAGTGTCTGGTCCTACTATGTACTCCAACTTTTGATTAGTAGTTGTCTCAGTAGTACATGATAAATGAATTTCCAATCAGTGATTCATCATTCAATAAGTTCGGTTCAGTTCAGTCGCTCAGTCCTGTCCAAGACTTTTTGTGACCCCATGAACTGGCAGCACGCCAGGCCTCCATGTCCATCAGCAACTCCTGGAGCTTACCCAAACTCATGTCCATTGAATCAGTGATGCCATCCAACCATCTCATCCTCTGTTGTCCCCTTCTCCTCCCGCCTGCAATCTTTCCCAAGTCCTACTATGTACTACAACTTTTGATTAGTAGTTGTCTCAGTAGTACATGATAAATGAATTTCCAATCAGTGATTCATCATTCAGTAAGTTCGGTTCAGTTCAGTCGCTCAGTCCTGTCCAAGACTTTTTGTGACCCCATGAACTGGCAGCACGCCAGGCCTCCATGTCCATCAGCAACTCCTGGAGCTTACCCAAACTCATGTCCATTGAATCAGTGATGCCATCCAACCATCTCATCCTCTGTTGTCCCCTTCTCCTCCCGCCTGCAATCTTTCCAGCATCAGGGTCTTTTCCAATGAGTCAGTTCTTCACATCAGGTGGCCAAAGGATTGGAGTTTCAGCTTCAGCATCAGTCCTTCCAATGAATATTCAGGACTGATTTCCTTTAGGATGGACTGGTTGGATCTCCTTGCAGTCCAAGGGACTCTCAAGAGTCTTCTCCAACACCACAGTTCAAAAGCATCAATTCTTCAGCACTCAGCTTTCCTTATAATCCAACTCTCACATCCATACATGATCACTGGAAAAACCATAGCTTTGACTAGACGGACCTTTGTTGGTAAAGTAATGTCTCTCTTTTTTTAATATGCTACCTAGATTTGGTCATAGCTTTTCTTCCAAAGAGCAAGCATCATTTAACTTCATGGCTGCAATCACCATCTGCAGTGATTTTGGAGCCCCAAAATACAGTCTCTCACTGTTTCACTGTTTCCCCATCTATTTGCCATGAAGTGATGGGACCAGATGCCATGATCTTAGTTTTGTGAATGTTGAGTTTTAAGTCAACATTTTCATTTGCCTCTTTCATTTTCATCAAGAAGCTCTTTAGTTCTTCTTTGCTTTCTGCCATAAGGGTGGTGTCATCTGCATATCTGAAGTTATTGATATTCCTTCTGGCAATCTTGATCCCAGCTTGTGCTTCATCCAGCTTGGCATTTCACATGATGTACTCTGCATATAAGTTAAATAAGCAGGGTGACAATATACAGCCTTGATGTACTCCTTTCCCTATTTGGAACCAGTCTGTTGTTCCATGTCCAGTTCTAACTGTTGCTTCCTGACCTGCATCCAGATTTCTCAAGAGGCAGGTCAGGTGGTCTGATGTTCCCATCTCTTTAAGAATTTTCCACAGTTTGTTGTGATCCACACAGTCAAAGGCTTTGGTGTAGTCAATAAAGCAAAAGTAGATGTTTTTCTGGAACTCTTCTTGCTTTTTTGATGATCTAACAGATGTTGGCACTTTGATCTCTGGTTCCTCTGCCATTTCTAAATCCAGCTTGAACATCTGGAAGTTCAGGTTCACGTACTATTGAAGTCTGGCTTGGGAGAATTCTGAGCATTTCTTTGCTAACATGTAAGATGAATGTTGTATGGAACAATTGATAGCCATTTGGAAGAAATAAATTTAGGTCCCTATTTCACACCACTCCCCAAAGTAAATTTCAGATGGATTAAAAAACTAGATGCTAAAAACAAACAAACAAAATGAATTTCCCTTGAAAGGTTGTACTGTTCAAGGAAAAGCTTACACAACCATAAATAATCCACTTTTTTTTTAATACTCTTTCAAGAAACAAGAGGGTAAGATCTTCAAGCCTATGATGTTAAGGGTAGAAAACCCAGTGTAAAACTCCGGTTTCCAAAATCAAGGGAGACACTGTAGTGTTATACAGAAAATAAGATGAACTGCCATCTTCCTCCCTGAGGATAATCAGGAACCAACGTGTAAGCCACAGCTTCCCTCTAAAGGAAGCACTTCACAGTAGTTCCCACTGCACCATGTCATTGCACAGCCCAGAGGCGCTGGCCAGAGAAGACTGCTCCAGGGGAACTCTTCAGCAAAAAGATCGGAGACAAGACAGTTTTGTGTGCCTATTAAATGATTTTGGAAACACTGCTATTAAATACTGAGCAGACAGGAAGCAGTATTTATAAAATATATGTAGATTATAAAATTAAAACCAACAGATGCCCAAGTACCATCATCCAAATGTACACAGGAACATTACTGTTTTATGTGAGGTTCCCATGGACTCCCCTGTCACACCCCATTTCCTCCCAAGTTCGGTTTTCATCATTCCTTTGCTTTTCTTCAGCATTACCACCTGCCTATATCCTCAGATATTACTTAATTTTTTAAATAAGCAAATTTTATTAAGTTGATACTGTAAGTATTTTGGAATTTTTGGCTATTTGTGGCTCAGATGGTAATGAATCCACCTGCAATGAGGGAGACCTAGGTTCAGTCCCTGGGTTGGGAAGATCCCCTGGAGGAGGGCATGGCAACTCACTCCAGTATTCTTGCCTGGAGAATCCCATGGACAGAGCCTGTAGCCTGGTGGCTACAGTCCATAGGGTCGAAAAGAGTTGGACACGACTGAGTGACTAAGCACAGCACATATGTCAGGAAATTATCCAGGCTGTGGTATAATATAGAGCTGTAATTCATACATTTCCACTGTTGTGCAGAATTCTTAGTATGGATATACCACAACCTATTTGTCCATTCTAATGTGGATGACACTGTTTCTAATTCTTAACAATGACAGACCCTGCTTCTGTGAACACCCTTGTAACATGACTCCTAGCACACATACTAAACTGAGTTTCCCTACAACATGCGGGTATACCTGTTACGGCATTTTCAACTTTACTAGGTAATGCCAACTTGTTTCCAAAGTATTTGAACCAATTTATATTCCAGTTACTCCATATCCTCAGGACCAGCTGATATCTTTAAAAACACTTTTTTTTTTTTTTTGGTCAATCTGGGTAAGAGATGTTATCTCTGCAATTAATTTGTATTCCCCTGATATTTAATGTCACAGAGCTTTTCCTCACATATCATTCAAGTTTGACCATTAGGGTTTCTACTTTTATGAAATGCTTGACAAATCTTTTGTGCATTTTTCTACTGGACTGTCATTTTCTTATTTGATTCACAGGGTTTTATATTAATCTATTGACATTTATATAAGCTAACAAATGTCTTTCCCCTACTTGTGCTTTAGTTTTCACTCTTGTTAAGTTATATTTTGCTGAACAACAGCCAGTTGAAAAAGTACAAATATTGTGATCCTTATTTTCTTGGTGAAATATATGCAAAATGAAGAGGGTAGAAGTGTAATAGGGTGCATGAAATAAATGAAACATGTTTGTAATGGCCACTGTGAACGACGGCAGAAGGTATCAGCTAGAAATAAGTAAAAATTCCCCAAAGCATTAGGGAGCTAGAGAAGACTGGCATAGCAAAGATGAAGTGGAGAAAACAATTCTGCTGAATTTTTTAAATGGTTTAAAAAAATCAAAAGAAGAATATTATTTCATGATGCATGAAAATTATATGAAATTCAACTTTTAATGTCCATAAACAAAGTTGCATTGGCATATAGCCACAGTCATTTCTGATACTGAAATATCTTTGCATTTCCAGGATAACATTTTCTTTTTCAAACTTTAAACGTCTTGTTTTGTATTGGAGCGGAGGGGATTAGCAATGTTGTGGTCGTTTTAGGTGAACAGTGAGCAATACATATGCATGCATCCATTCTTCCCCAAACTCCCCCCTCCCATCCAGGCTGCCACATAACATCGAGTAGAGGTCCACATGCTGTACAGTAGGTCCTGGTTGGTAAGATAATATTCCCAAAGCAAATGAACCGATACTTTTCCATCTTTCTGTAGTCTGCATCTTGTTTAGCAAGAAGATTACACTGATTCAGCAAACGTGCTGTGCACAGCTTTTAACCTTTCCATTTTCTGCAATAATCTGGATAAATAGGAACTGTTCCCGGAAAATCTGATAGAACTCATCTGTAAACCTCATTTGAGACTGGACTTCTTTCAGGGAGGAGGGATCTTCAATATTTCAACTGTTTAACAATATTTATTGTATTACTCATATTTTCTATTTCTTCTTATGCCAATTTTGACAATTTATATTTCGGAATATATAGCTGTGTATAAAACTGCTATTTTTATAATTCTTTATTCTACCTTTATTGTCAAGCCGGTAGTTATTTCTTCTATTTTATCCCACATTTTCTCTGTCTTAACTATTTTAGAGCTAAGGCAGCAATATATTTGCCTTATTATCTCTCTAGAAAATTAGTTTTTTGCTTTGTTATAATCTTTCGTAAACTTTACTTAAAAAACAGCAATTCTTTATACTAATAAAACTAAACAACATACCATGTACAACAACCATAACGTAATAAGGGTTTAGGAATTAACTTAATCAAAATGTATAACTCTCCTATTGGGAGAAAAAAATACTTTTAAACTCTAACAAAAGAACCAGAAAATGATCTGAACAAATAAAGAGATAAATTACACGTTCTTGCATGGAATAATTTGTCAATTCTTCCCAAATTAATCTTGTATTAAATCCCCACAAAAATCACAGTTATACTTTTTGAGGAATTCAGTAGACATATTCTAAAATTTATATGAAAGAATAAAGGTCCACGAATAGTTATGTGAACTTTGATAAAGAAGAAAATGAGGGACAAGCTCTACCAGATATTAAGAAAGAGTACAAAACAGGAGAGATGAAAAATGAGGCCTTGCTGAAACAACAGCTGAAAAGACTAAAAAAATCAGAACAAAGTTCAAAGACAGATCCATGTACCTTGAGAACACAGTATACAACAAAAGATGGATCAATGGATGGATTTTTTTCAGGATGTGGTAAAAACTGACTTACTCTGTGGAAGGAAAAAAACACACCTGAAATCCTACCTAATTCCAAAAAATGAAGACAAACTCTAGACCAGAAGGCAGATTAATGACCTGAATGTTCAACATCTGCCTTTGCAAATAAAGTTTTATTGGAAGAAACCACACCCATTCATTTACCGGTATCTATGACAATTGCACTCATCTCACACACTAGCAAAGTAATGCTCAAAATTCTCCAAGCCAGATTTCTGCAATACGTGAACCATGAACTTCCTGATGTTCAAGCTGGTTTTAGAAAAGGCAGAGGAACCAGAGATCAAATTGCCGACATCTGCTGGATGATCGAAAAAGCAAGAGAGTTCCAGAAAAACAGCTATTCCTGCTTTATTGACTATGACAAAGCCTTTGACTGTGTGGATCACAACAAACTGGAAAATTCTGAAAGAGATGGGAATGCCAGACCACCTGATCTGCTTCTTGAGAAACCTATATGCAGGTCAGGAAGCAACAGTTAGAACTGGACATGGAACAACAGACTGGTTCCAAATAGGAAAAGGAGTACGTCAAGGCTGTATATTGTCACCCTGCTTATTTAACTTATATGCAGAGTACATCATGAGAAACGCTGGGCTGGAAGAAGCACCAACTGGAATCAAGATTGCCGGGAGGAATATCAATAACCTCAGATATATAGATGACACCACCCTTATGGCAGAAAGTGAAGAGGAACCAAAAAGCCTCTTGATGAAAGTGAAAGAGGAGAGTGAAAAAGTTGGCTTAAAGCTCAACATTCAGAAGGCTAAGATCATGGCATCTGATCCCATCACTTCATGGGAAATAGATGGGGAAACAATGGAAACAGTGTCAGACTTTATTTTGGAGGGACTCCAAAATCACTCAAATGGTGATTGCAGCCATGAAATTAAAAGACGCTTACTCCTTGGAAGGAAAGTTATGACCAACCTAGATAGCATATTCAAAAGCAGAGACATTACTTTGCCAACAAAGATCTGTCTAGTCAAGGCTGTGGTTTTTCCAATGGTCATGTATGGATGTGAGAGTTGGACTGTGAAGAAAGCTGAGTGCCGAACAATTGATGCTTTTGAACTGTGGTGTTGGAGAAGACTCTTGAGAGTCCCTTGGACTGCAAGGAGATCTAACCAGTTCATCCTAAAGGAGATCAGTCCTGGGTTTTCATTGGAAGGACTGATGCTGAAGCTGAAACTGCAATACTTTGGCCACCTCATGCGAAGAGTTCACTCATTGGAAAAGACTCTGATGCTGGGAGGGATTAGGGGCAGGAGGAGATGGGGATGACAAAGGATGAAATGGATGGATGGCATCACCGACTCGATGGACATGAGTCTGAGTCAACTCTGGGAGTTGGTGATGGACAGGGAGGCCTAGCATGCTGTGATTCATGGTGTCGCAAAGAGTCGGACATGACTGAGCGACTGAACTGAACTGAACTCATAAACTTGCTTTGAATTTTGCACCTTTATGGTTACCTATTCTATAACTAGCATAGGTGCAAAAATAAGGATCTTTGTTGCTCTAAACTTGAGTTTCTAGATTTAGAAGATAAAATACAGGACATCTAGTTAAATTTGAATTTCAGATACAATAAATAATATTCAGTATAAAAATTAGTATGCAATATACTAAAGATTATTCATTATTTATTAAAAAATTTAAGCTTCACTGAGCGCCCTGTGTTTATCTGGCAACCTTATTCTGAAAAGATCTTTCCCTAGAGAGCAGAGCAGCAAAACATCTGGAATAAAGGAAAAGTTCTGTGGTCCTTTTTCCTACTAAGTAAAACTGTAGTGGCCGACTAATCAGTCTTTCTTGAAATGTACTCCCCCTTTACTTCCCAAAAGGATTAAAATGGTATAAAGTAAAAAGCACAGACAAGCAGCCCATTAAAATAGAAATAGAAATTAGAAAGAAATAGAAAGGGTTGAGGAAGTTTGAACTCCAAAAGCCATGTGGTCGTGGTTGATCTTTACTTTGCTTCTTAACTTCTTGGTGGCCCAAAGCCAAAAGTAAACTTGATCTGATACAAGGACCCAGGCAACCAAGGCTTTTGTTTGGTCTCAATTCTTGGAGGCCTTTATCATAAGGGTCACTATACATAAAACAGCATGTTAGCCAGTGTGGTCCCAAGGGAAGGCAGCTTAGGGAGTCCAAACCCCCGGAACACCTGGCCTGAGGCTCAGCTTGGCCTCACCCTGTCGCTTCCGCTCTTTCAACTCATTTATTCATCTAGAGTGTGACTTGCCACACTAAACACCTTACAAATATCAGATATTATCACTAGAGCTAGGACTAAGGACACCAAGACCAGTAATAATAATAGCGCATTCTGCGAGGGTTTTATAAAACACACATAAGCACTCTTCAAATGACTGTTATTACATTCACCCTTGATTTAAAAGACTAGGACACAACATTAAAATGTAATTCCACAAAGGCCTTGGCAAGGGCAAGGTAGGTCAAAAAACAAAAGCCGTTCCTGGCTGACCACCTGTCTCCTGAACTTCTCAAACAAGTGATGCTCATGGCTGTGGCATCACAGACCACAGGGATGTCAGTGAGTCTTTCCTTTACCATTGCTAATCATCTCTGCAGCCTGGCACCTGAAAATAAGTTATCTTGACCTAAAAGCAAGCCGCAAGCAAATGGAAGTGCCCATCCAGACTCAAGGCTTCTGCAGGCCGAACTTCTTTCTTTTTTTTTTTAAATTTTGAGCTTAGTTCCCTGACCAGGGATTGGACCCACACTCACTGCAACGGAAGCTCAGCGCCTTAACCACTGGACCGCCAGGGAAGTCCCTCAACTTCTTTCAGGGAATTGGCGATGGTTGGCCAGAGCGGTAAGAGAAGGAAAGATAGGTGTCTGTGGATACCATGGATTTGCAGATAGGCCATGGACTGCAAACGCCTAGTCACCGCGAATTGGCTGCCAGGAGCCTAGTGTATCAGTGTGACCATCACCAGGGCCTTTCTGCCTCAGCACATTTACATGGGGCCCTCTTCCCTTTCGAAGCAGACGGTCAGCGGGCTGGCTCTCCTTTTGCTCACAGAGTTCCTAGAAAAAAATGTTTCCTTTGAGAAATAACTATTAATTATAATTATGATTACAGATGTAGTCATTACATACTGTGTTGTTTTTATATGCCTATTTCATTAAACCCTTGTAAAAAAATATGTTCTATTATGACTTCCATTTTACTGTGAGAAAAGCAGTTGAAGATGATCCTTTCTACCTGGTGAGTAGGGGAAAAAAGACCCTGGGACTCTGGAAAAGAACACCATTCAATTTTCTATTCCTATTGATTTACAAATCTGGTTTACTTTAACTAGAAGAGGTACGAGACCTGAGGACTGATTGATTATTCACAAATATAAGTAGTGACTGAGTACCTGCTACTAGAAGAGTTTTAAGCTAACCATATAAGGAATGTGCAGATGGCTGCTGTCCACACGGGCTTGCAAGCTAGGATTGTCTGCAAGTTAACCAAGACAGCATATCCATGCCCTCAGGAAGCTGTGACCTTGGGTCACCTCCCCCTGACCTACAGCCTTCGTGGTGGTTAATTTAAATATCAAAGGCAGCCCTAGGTGCCTGATGCAGGAGCTTGCTTTGTACCGATTGAGTCCCCCAGGTCCATCTAGGTCCCCAGGCCAACAAAGGTCTGTCTAGTCAAAGCTATGGTCTTTCCAGTGGTCATGTATGGATGTTAGAGTTGGACCATAAAGAAGCTGAGCTCTGAAGAATTGATGCTTTTGAACTGTGGTGTTGGAGAAGACTCTTGAGAGTCCCTTAGACTGCAAGGAGATCAAACTAGTCCATCCTACAGGAAATTAGTCCTGAATATTCATTGGAAGGACTGATGCTGAAGCTGAAACTCCAATCCTTTGGCCACCTGATGTGAAGAACTGACTCACTGAAAAAGACCCTGATACTGGGAAAGACTGAAGGTGGGAGGAGAAGGGGATGACAGAGGATGAGATGGTTGGATGGCATCATCAACTCAATGGATGTGAGTTTGAGTAAACTCCAGGAGTAGTTGGTGATGGACAGGGAAGCCTGGCGTGCTGCAGTCCATGGGTTCGCAAAGAGTCAGACATGACTGAGCGACTGAGCTGAACTGAACTGAGTCCCCCAGGAAAAGAAGGGTTTAGAGACCAAATGTAACTCTCAGGGCCTCAGATAGTTTGGTCCAGCTGGCAGGCTGTTTTGCTGGCACTTTCGAATGAGGTTTCTGATCCTTCCGGATACATGCAGGCCCTTCAGACTTTAGAAGTTCTGAGTGATCCCGTCACTGAAAGGATCACTAGCTGGCCCTATTTTGCATCAAAAATAGTGACTGTCACCCCTCGGACAGAGAACAGAGGAGCAGGTGTGAGGGTGGGCTCTGTAACTCTTTCTGAAAATGGGCAGCGTCAGTCAGTGGAGTGAGGGTGGAGGCCGCAAAGTGCGGTGGCACTTCTCTCTCGACAGAGGGCATCCCTTAGCTAGATCTCGGAGCCAAGGATCACCACCAGGAGCCCTCAGGAGAAGACCAGTAGGTCCTCCCTGGGACCACAGAGCTCTACTACTGGGATTTGGGGCGACCTGAAACTTCCTCAGAGGGGACACTCTGGTTCTCCCTGTTTCCCCAGCCAGTGGCCTGCCCTCCAGAGCCTTCTCCCTTTGCTTTGTGTATGTCTCGCATTTTTAAACAGCACTTTCTCAGAACAGATGCTTCTTCCCTTCTTCCTGGTGGCCTTTCTGCACAACAGCAGATTGCCTGCTTCTGTCATCTTAATGGAGGGAAGGAGAGAAACATGCTAATCACGTTATTTTTCTCTTCCTTCTGCCTGCAAGAGCTACGTGAGCCAAGGGTCCTCTTTCCTCTTCAATCTCTCTCTCTCTCTGCTTAACTCCCCAAGCAGGAGATGTCCCTTGGGACATCTCACCAAGCCTGCTTCCACTTTGACCAGTGGGGTTCTTTTATAACAGATACCCCTTTACCCTAGATCTCTGCTTCCTTTGACCTCCTAGGAGTCAGGTTGCCTTGCAGTCACTGATAATGTCTTTATTTCAGATTCTCTTGTAGATTAAAGACTGAGTTGAAGTTTATGGAGGCCACCAGCACCAGAGAAGAGTGAATCACCATAAGATGGCATCTAAAGTTATGCTAGCGCCTCCTTCTCCCGGGGCTGCTGCAGCGCACAGCTCCAGGGGGCATCTTTCACACAGGGATGTGCGCCTATCCAACAGTCTTGCAGTGTCATGCACAGATATCATATAAAACAAGCACAACGCTCAGTCATAAAACAAACATAATGCAACAAAATTCTGGGGCTTTTTGCTCATTATGACGACTGTAGCAGTTTTGAAATATCATATAGATTCCCCTCCATTGCTCTCTGTTTGGTGCCATAAACTCACGGGTAGCGCACCCACTGAGGGATCCGGCGCTGAGCAAACCCGCCAGAAGGTTAGGTGCCCCCATGAGAATAAGAGCAGGCACAACCATGAGAAGCAGAAGAGTGAGAAGAGCACCAAGATCTCCCTTCTAGAAGACCGCATCTGAAATGGAAACAGGATAGATTCTAAGACTTCTACCAGCCTTGCCCAGTTGTTAAGTGATGTCACACACCATGGTCATGGGGATTCTCTGCCTCTTCAATACAGAATTTGCCCCCCAGACCTACCTTTGCGGGGGCAGGGCTGAGTAACATTGGCCAGGCAGGTCTCCTCCCACTTCCCAGCAAAGCAGAAAGGTGGGCGACAGCAGCGGTCCTGTGTCAGAGCGAGGTGTGTCACTTGGTGCCTAGCCAAGGAAACCAAACCACACAAGTACTTAAAGCAGAGAGGATTTAATACAGGAAATAAGTTACACAAGTTTCTTGGCTGCGGTCCCAGGAGAGTCAGAGACAAGGATTCCAGTGCAAGCAGTTTCACAGAGAGGTGACCCCAGGGAACACAAGTGGAGAAGTAATGGGATGGGCAAGAGAAGGAAACCAGTTTGAAGGGCCCATTAACAAACATATTCCCAGTGCGGAGAGAGAGCCCAATCCCATGGAACCCTGGAAGCCAGTGTAGCCTCAGGGTTAGCCCAGCCCCCATGGAGAGGGGGAGATGGGGTGTTTCGGTATCAACACTCCTGAATGAGTGTTGAGTTGTGGCTACTTCTGGGAACATTCATTCTCCAGCTCGCGCTAGACATGGGTTGAGCATGTTAAAGTGGTTAGTGAGTCTCAGATGTTCCGCCAAGTAGCCTTGGGTTGCTTAGAAGATAAGTGTAGGGCACCTTAGCATCTGCTTTGGCAGGTGATGGAAGAGTTCAGAAGCCAAACGAAAAACAGAGAGCAAGAGCCGAAAGGGTCTACTACTTCTAGGCTGGAAAGACGACAGTGGGAAGCCAGGTTCCTGGATCCAGGGGTTAGGATCATGGCTAGCAAATGGAACCAAGAAGAGAGAGATGGTCTTGCAGGAGCAGAAAAATGGAGAAGACGCAGCAACTGCCAGAGAGACACTGCCCAAGACAGAAGTAGGAGGGAAAGAACCTTGGCTCTTCTCTTCCTCCCTTTAGTTTCTCACCAGAGATCAGACCTAGCTGGGAGCCAGCTAACAGGGGAGTTGGAAAGTGGAGTCTGCAAGGGCTGGTGCCCACCCCATCACCCTCCACCTTCTAAAGCCCCTCACCTCCACCTGTGTTACAGAGCAAAGCAGGGGGAGAGCAAGGAAAAGATTTAAATGTAAACTGGCTTAGGATGGCCCTGGAGGGCATGAAATCAGTTTCCCTCACCACCTCCTCTCTGCATGCACTCCTCCCTAGCAGATGAAGAAAAGCTCCAGATGAGGACCACAGACTCCTTGGAATGTGAGTGATCACACCTCCCTCCTAAGTGGGCAACAAGGTAGTAACTCCAGTGTTCATGAACCGCAGGATCCATTCGGGTTGACCCCAGATCCCTAAGAGTGGGGCAGAGGACCACACGGGATCTGAAGGAGGGGGCTTTGATTTCCACTGTAGGGATTGGGGGCCTCAGAAGCGCTGAGGGAGCAGTACAAAGACTGCTGTGGTAAATAAAGATGCAGCACTACCACAAGTCCATCCATGGTTCCGCTGCATTTTCTAAACTCTATCCTGCTGCTGCTGCTGCTGCTGCTGAGTCACTTCAGTCATGTCCGACTCTGCTGCTGCTGCTGCTGCTGAGTCGCTTCAGTCGTGTCCGACTCTGTGTGACCCCATAGACGGTAGCCCACCAGGCTCCGCCGTCCCTGGGATTCTCCAGGCAAGAACACTGGAGTGGGTTGCCATTTCCTTCTCCAGTGCATGAAAGTGAAAAGTGAAAGTGAAGTCACTCAGTCGTGTCCGACCCTCAGCGACCCCGTGGACTGCAGCCCACCAGGCTCCTCCATCCATGGGATTTTCCAGGCAGGAGTACAAGAGTAGGGTGCCATAAATATAATAACTGAATATCTCTTCTGATAGGTTCAAAATGCATGCTGGCATATTACAAACTCTGAGAAGCCCTAAACCATTTCTCAAAACTTCCTTCAGTCTGGAATGCCACCCCTTCCCGTTTTTCTCAATGTGGAGTACCTTTTACAGTCTCAAGGGAAAAATATTCCATAGCACAAAGCTTAAAAAATACTAAAGAATCCTCAGTAAGAAGAGTGTTGATATGTCTAGGACAAGGACTTTATACAGTTTCTAGTAGGGTTGTGAACTAGAAAAAGTATGATAAGCAGCTAAATATCAGAAAAACCACCAGAGTGCTGAGGCCAGCTTGCACTGGCTTGTGAGAACCAGTGTTAAATTTCCTAGAATTTTAAGAGCTGGTTGATAAAACAGACATTATTAAAAATGAAATCATATGTGCTTATAATTAAATATGTTTTATTAAAAACAGAGGTAATAAATACTCAAAACTCATTACTGTGTAATTATTTTACGATTATCTGGTCTGTGGGTGATTTATATCCATTGTCAGTACAGTGGAAACTCTGTATAGTGGTGAAATATTGTGCTTCTCTCCCCAACTTCCTGTTCAGTGAAGTCCCATTGGTAGCTTAAAATCAGTCAGGAGTACTTTACTACAGAAATCAGAAAATGTTATAGTTCAAGGTTTGACTTATCATTTTATCATTTGTATAGACTTACAAAAAGATTAAATGTTAACGTAGATTAAACTTAAAAGCGGTTGTTCTATAGACAATGCTCTGTGAATAACACACACACATAAAATGAGGAAATATTCTTCCAATATGCAAAAACTATAATCTGATTCAGCAAAGGAATTGCTAACATCACTGATGAATAAGTGAGGTTCTGACATGCACAGTACCAAAGCTGAAAGAGTGTAGTGGATGTAATCTGTACAAGGGAAAGAAATCATTTAACAATAGATTACATATCAGAGAAATGATGATAAATTGATCGGGGAAAGAGAAGACTGGATGCAGCTCCATTTGTTAAATCATGGTTCAGTTGCAACCATAGCTTGGCTGCAGATACACGAGCTCAGCAAAAATCGACTAAAGCATTTCAAGAGAATCAATTGGTTATATGGAATTTACAGTAAGGAGTATTATATATTTTATTATTATTTGTAAATTGTGTACTGCACATTCTTTACATCAGTAACATTTATAATAAACTTACACACATACATATTGAATGGTTCCTTTTTCCCTAGAGGGCTGGTTGTTAAACCTTCAACAGGACACCACAGATGAAGTACATTCATTTAAAGGAGATTCTGCCCCATAGATTGTACTGTACTGAGACACTGAAGATGTCATCTGATACAGATATCCCTGGGCTTCCCAGTGGCGCTAGTGGTAAAGAATCATCTGTCAGTGCAGGAGATGTAAGAAATGTGGGTTTGATCCTTGGGTTAGGAAGATCCCCGGGATGAAAGCATGGAAACCCATTCCAGTATTCACGCCTGACAGACTATGGGTCCTCAGGGTTGCAAAGCACACGACTGAAGCAAATTAGCATGCGTGCACAGATAACTCTACATGGTAGAGTACTGTTTTTCATCCGAAGAATCACACACCAGTGTTTCTTTCAATTTAATCCATTAAGTATTTCTTGAGCACCTATTGTGTGCTAGAGAGGTTTCAGTAAATTATGAAGTCTTAGAATTTAAGAAATATTTGAGCTTAACGTTCTCATTTTTCAATTTGAGCTAAAACAGAATATAACATTCATCATTTAAAGTGTACAATTCAGTGGGGTTTCTTTTAGTATACTCACAATGTTATGCAACTGTCATTACTATCTAGTTTCAGAACATTTTTATCATCCTCCCAAAAGAATCCACCTGCAAAGCAGAAGACGCAGGAGACTCGGGTTCTATCCCTGGATTGGAGAGATCCCCTGGAGATGAAAATGGCAACCCACTCCAGTATTCTTACCTGGAAACCCCATGGACAGAGGAGCCTGGTAGGCTACAGTCCATGGGGTTGCAAAGAGTCCAACACAGCTGGACATGCACTCAACTCAACTCAAAGAAATCTTGTACCAATTAAGTAGTTACTCCACATTTCTCCCTCCCCCTAGCCCCTGTCAAGCACTCATCTACCTTGTCTCTCCATAGACTTGCCAGCTCTAGACATTTCATGTAAATGAAAAATGTCATTTACGTTGAAATACTACAACACGCGGCTTTTGCCTCTGCTTCGGTCTCGAGCATGTTTGCTAGGTTCACCCATGTCCTGTGTCCTTTTTACAGCTTTATTCCTTCTTATGGCTGAATATATCTGTGGGGTGGATATACCACATTTTAAAATTCATTTTTATTCACTCATCAGTTGATGTACATTGAGTTTCAACTTTTTTGGCTATTGTGCAGAATGTTGCTAAGGATATTCATGTACAAATTTTTGTTTGAACATGTTTTCCATTCTCTTAGGTATGGAATTGCTAGGGAATACGGTAATTCAGCTTAACTTTTCAAGGAACTACTGGACTATTTTCCACCGCAGCTCACCATTTGACATTCTCACCAGCCATGTAGGAGACAAACTCTTCAATCTGAAATGGAGAATCCTGCAGCCCAGGAAGATTAAGTGACTTGCATAAAGTCATGAGAGAACCAGAACTACAATCAAATCACCTGTGTACTCCTGGTGCTCCTTTTACCAATGGCCCACTCAAAGGCCAATACAAGATGCTCTTTCTTCTGTATAACTTAGGACAAGAAAGTAGCCATTGTAGTAAAAAAATTTTCAATATTCATGAAAACAAAAAGGATGAGTTTTCAGGTAAGCTGAGCTCACCATAAAATTAAGTTAATCAGAATCTCCACCTTGTTCCCTTACTAACACCTGCCCCCTCGCTTCACCCTCACTGACCCAACTTCTCAAAGTTCTGCTCTATAAATGTCAACTCTCCAATAACACACCAATAACTTTCCAATAACACTCAGGATTAACACCCCAAACAGTAAGATCACTGTTAGCACCCACATTTAAGGTACTTTTCTGAGAGCTAAGCCCTAAGTCTTCATCCTTCTTTTAGTCCTTGTTTTGTCATTCTTTTCCCAGGCTCTTATGAAAGCAGCTTCTTGGGTCTCAGGGCTTCCTCAGGGGGGATATCTATATCCTATCAGTCCCCGGACAACTACTCAAACAAAGACTAGTCACGTGGTTCTCCAGTTGTAAATAACACCAAGCATTTCTCAGGGTTCAAAGCCTTCCTGACTTAGGCTCCTCCTCCCTTTCCAGTTAATATCTACACTCAGTCACTCAGTTAGCACTCAAGCCAGACCAAAAGAACTGAGATCTCTCAACATGCCCAGCATCTTAAAGCTTTCAAGATTTTTAAAAATCACAGTTAATCCAAAAAAACAAATGTCTGTTCTGGTATTCAAATTAACACATTTCCTGCTTTCAAAGATCAAACTCACAGCTCTCATTGTAGGTGAAACTCTCATTAAGCAGATTATAACAATAGAAGCTGATAAAGAAAATAATAGATTTGCAAAGTGCAGAAGTAGAGCAAAATGGGAAATTATTAACTCCCTCTAGGAGTAGTGCATAAAAAGCTTCACAGAGGATGTAATAAAGGCTTTGAAGGATGAAGAGAAGTCTACTGAGTAAGCATGGAGGAAAAACAGTCCAGGCAGAAGGAAACAGCCATTGAAAAGGCAGAGTGGGGAAAAGAAAAAAAAAAAAGACATGTGACAGCAGTTCTGGAGAGCTGGACAGAAGGAGACAGGCTGGGGAATAACAGGAATTGGCCCTNTATAACCCTCACATGCTCAGTGTCAAGTCCAAATATTAGTTCATGCTATCATTCTCACTTGGAGAAAGTCACCTACCCTTGGGCCCCTACATTCCACACGCTTCAAAGTTTAGGTCATGTCCCACTGCCTCCAATTCTTCCAGTGTTTCAAAGCTGCAAGTAGTTAATATTGCTTGACTGTAGCATATGAACTGTATTACCCATTTGAGGCACTAAATCATATTCTGTCTGGCACTTTTACTCAAAAATTTCATGTATGCAGCCTTTGCTTCTTCAACTGAACTCAAGTTTTGAAGAGAATTAGCTCATGTCTTTTTTGTTGCGTTGCCCTTCACACTAACGATAGCTCTGTGCACAGACATACTGCATTATTTGTTAAAAAACATAAAGACTCTAATACAACCTGAAACAAAGTCTTAAATAGATAAACCAGAGGCCTGGAGGAAATCAAGTCCATAGATAATACAAAGCTTAATTTTCCAATTAGTTTAAGTTAATTAACTCATTTTCAAATATTTAATAAGTGCCTGCTCTGGGCCAATCAAAGTGCTAAGCATTGAAATGCAACGGTGAGTGGAACAGACACATTGCTGCCGACATGGAGCTAATAGTCTAGTCAGAGAAAGACAAACATTAAGCAATTACGTACACTAAGTGTGAGCATGTGTTTAGTTTAACTAGGTGGGTATGTATGCTTAGTCGCTCAGTCGTGTCTGACTCTTTGAGACCCCCATGGACCCCAGGCTCCTCTGTCCATGAGATTTTTTTCCAGGTAAGAATACAGGAGTGGGTTGCCATTTCCTCCTCCAAGGGATCTTCTCAACCCAGGGATCAAACCCACATCTCCCAAATCGCCTACAGTATAGGTGCATTCTTTACTGCTGAGCCATGGGGAAGGCCCAGCTTAACTAGGACTCTAGGAAAAATAGGACTTCCCTGGTAGCTCAGATGGTAAAGAATCTGCCTGCAATGCGGGAGACCTGGATTCCATCCCTGGGTTGGGAAGAACCCTTGGAGAAAGGAATGGCAATCACTATAGTATTCTTGCCTGGAGAATTCCGTGGACAGAGAAGCCTGAGGCCTGGCAGGCTACAATCCATGGGCTTCAAAGAGTCAGACCTAATTGAGCAACTAACACACACACCAGGAAAAATGGGAAGAAGTGGACAGATTAGAAATATATTTTGCTATAGAAACAGTAAAATTAGAAAATTGATTAGATGAAGTATTTGAGGGAGAAAAAAGAAAGATAACTTGCAAATTTCTGATACACGCAATGGTAAAGATACCCTGCCATTCTTCTGAGATGAAGGAAAGTGCTGGAGGGCAAGGTTGAAGTGATTGTATTGATATCAGGAAAATTCAGCCTCGGACAGGCTGAATGGCTCATTACTAGAACCCTATCAAATAAGAAAAGTTCACAAGAAGCAGTTTGAGGCTCTTGTCCTGACTTTTATCCTGTTCACCTTCAGATGATGTTTCTTAAAGAGAAAATGCTTCACCCAAAATTGGGCCTGAGAAGAGAAAAGCAGAATCAAGGAGCTCAGACAGCTCAGAACTGGGTAACTAGACTGTGAATAACCTCAGGTTAGTGTTTGCTGAGACTGGAAGAAAGCAAAATAGATCTTTTCAATCCAAGAAAATCAAATCTGGCCCATTTATTTTTCTTTATTAAGTGAATCAAAAGCTTCGCTGAACGGAAAACTAAGTCATTTGAAAAAGGACGGCTCCTGGTGTGTATACGCATGCAAAAGGCAGGCTTAACACACAGGCTCTGACTCCACTCCATTCCTGGTGCTCAGTCAGCTACTGCATAGTGTGTGCTGGGAATGAGGACAGTTCTGGATTCAGACCTATTCAAGTCTTGATCACAGGGTTGGAAGGAAACATGGAAGTTCAATACCTCATAAAAATCAAAGAATCAAAGAACCTAATCAGAAGGAACACAGGGCTCATCTTTTCCCAATTCTTCCAGGCAATCATTTTCCCAAGACATTATCCTATAGATGAGGAAACCAAAGTCTGAAAAGGTAAAATGAAAGGTAAAATGACTCATAACACAGCTAACAGGTAGCAAAGCTGGGAACAGACGCGTGTTCTCAGCACAGTGCACCTTCCACGCAAGAGACCGCATCGCTGGATGGCAAAGAGAAGAGCAGGCCGAGAAAAGAAGTCCCTTTTGAAAATTAATTTGAGATCAGATTTTGAAAGCAGAATTTTCTGTCTGGGGAGGATGACTGCTGTGCTAAGTTTCAATGTGGCTAAAAGAAGTCTCCATCCATCCTTCATCATGTAGGCAAAATGATCCAAATGATATTTGAAAAATATAAACCTGATGGTGAGTAAGATGATTTTTGTGATATTAATAAAAAGGAGACCCAGAACAGCTTGTTATGGGAATCTGGGCACAAGCTAATGAGGACAGAGGCTGTGAAAGCAGAGAGGAAAGAATGACAACTTTGGGGAGCCGTGCAAGAATGATGGAGTCTGACTATAAAAAAGGCAGGAAGGGCAGTGAGAACTCATTTCCAAGTTCACGTTACTGATTAGAAAGCAGAAGGCTATGTGAGCACTCTGCACATAAAGCCGATGTTTAAAGCTAGTCCAAAGTCTACATTTTACTGCCAGTGAATCAGAAATATCACCTTCACACATGACGGATAACATATTGAATTTTTAAAAAGAATAATCACTTTTTCACTTCACAGGCATGAGCCCCACCTTTCATCTTTATTGATTCAATCACATTTTCATTCACCAAAAAAATGTGTGAGTCTTCTAGGCATTGAATCCTGGGGCGCCTGTGAGGACGAGTGAGACAGTCCAGCCTCAGGCGCTCCCATATCTGCTTTTAATTTGAACCGCCCGCACATCTAAGTGTGATAATAGCAGTTGTGAACACGGGGCTGTGGGAACACAAAGAGAGGGATGACAAATTCTGCCTGGAACTGTTGGAGAAGGCTTCATGGAGGAGGTGACACGAGTTAGATCTTAAGAGACAGTCATGTATCCATCAGGGAAGTTGGAAGAGGAATATTAGAGGTACAACCACATGGATGCAAGGAGCAGTAAGAAACTGTTACATTTAGAGTATGGCTGGTCATGTCATTGGATGTTGCTGGATCAAGAGCAGAGTATGTTGGGGCCAGGCAGGGAGTTGGAAGAAGGAGGTAGTTGGATAAGCCCAATTGTAAAAGTTAGATCCAGGGATTTCTCTGGTGGCTCAGTAGTTAAGACTCCACCTTCCAATGCATGGAATGCAGGCTTGATTCCTTGTTGAGGAAATAAGATCCCACAGGGCACAGAGCAGCTAAGCCTGCCTACCATAACTAGAGAGAAGCCGGCGTGCCACAATGAAGAGCCTGCACGGTGCAACTAAAGTAATATATTTGGCCGATGCACCCAAATAAGTAAATAATTTTTAAAGACTGTTTAAAAAAATTAGACACAGATATTCAAGGTCTTTGATGGCTGGCTGAGAAATATATATATATCTCATACTGGAGAAGGCAATGGCACCAGTATGGTGCTCCAGTACTCTTGCCTGGAAAATCCCATGGACGGAGGAGCCTGGTAGGCTGCAGTCCATGGGGTCGCTAGGAGTCAGACACGACTGAGCGACTTCACTTTCACTTTTCACTTTGATGCACTGGAGAAGGAAATGGCAACCCACTCCAGTTTTCTTGCCTGGAGAATCCCAGGGATGGGGGAGCCTGGTGGGCTGCTGTCTCTGAGGTCGCACAGAGTCGGACACGACTGAACAGCAGCATCCAGAAGATAAAAGGGAACCAACAGAGATTTGTGGAAAACTTAGCTTTCTACTCTCGATATCCAATTCTTCATTCTTTGCAGGTCACTGAAATCCTATTTATTATTTGCTTCAGCAAGTCATGGTTTCAACTTCTTCCCAATCCCAACTTGATTTGAGAGAGATTACTTTAGCCACATTGAGGCCTTCAATGGCAATGCCTCCACCCCCAGGAAAGCACAGATGCAAAGGTGATGGGTTTTCCACCATTCAGGGTAGCCACCTGGCAGTAAAGTCCTAGCATATGCTTGCTGGGACCATCACCATGCTTATCAGGCCTTGGTTCTTTCTTTGCAAAGGAAAGCAGAATATATCTGAGGAACTACGACCACACAGCCCCTTTCAGGAGCACACACCCCTGAACTGAATTCACAAATTCACAAAGGCACGATGCTGCTGCATTGAACGGACTGCTTCCCTGCCGTGATGCCACTCCTCCCCACACCATCAGGGTGGGCCAGCGAAGGCCGGAGCAATGGTGAGATCTGTGGGCTCTGTGATCAGGCTCTCAGGACCCAGGCATTACAAGATCATGCCCCAGTCTCATTCATTTCTGAAACGTCTCTTCCCCCTCAGATATGTCCTGTTCCTTCTTTACATCTCCTGTCAATTTCTTTTTTTAATAGACATATTTCCCTGCTGCTTACTAATAACCAGAGTGACTGATTCGACAGCTGGTACGACCAAGTGTGCAGAAAGCAGGATCCTTTCCCAGGCTCAGAAGGAATGGAAGACAGGATATTTTTTTTCCAAAAAAAAAAAAAGTTCACAATCTGAGGCACGTGTCACCGGTAGGGCTGACAAACGTAGCATGTGTGTTCTTTACACGGGACCCAAAAGATTTCGAGGCCTAAGTCAATGCTGTCCTTGCTTTCTTTGCCTACTTGCCAACTTTACCTTTCCAGTGGAAAAAGAAGCATGTCTCAGTTTTCCTGATACTGAGACACATGAACAATCATCTCCCACAGAAATAGAGGAAAAAGAAGCATCGGGCGACCATTCAACTCCTGACGTATCCCTAGCTCCTCCAGAAGAGAATATGAAATTTATAGGTCACCCTTTTTTGGGCAAGTTCTATAATTTACTTTTTTTTAATTTTTATTTTATTGAAGTATGGTTGACTTACAACGTTGTGTTAATTTCTGCTGTAGAGCAAAGGGATTCAGTAATATATACATTTTTTTTCATGTCCTTTTCCATTCTGGTTTATCACAGGATATTAAATATAGTCTCCTGTGCTATACAGTGGGACGCTGTTGTTACCCACCCCATATAGAATAGTTTATATCTGCTGACCCCAAACTCCCAATCTGTCTCTCCCCCACCCACCTCTCCCTTGTCAATCACAAGTCTGTCTTCTACATCCATCTGTTTTATTTTGTAGATAAGTTATTTTCTGTGATATTTTAGATTCCACATATAAGTGATATCATGTGGTTTCTGTCTTTGTCTGCCTCAATTCACTTAGTTTGGAAGTCTCTAGGTCACCTTTTGGATTTAACACGTAAGACAGGATGGTGGGCTATTCTAAGGGGATTAACCCTGATGGCCCTTCTCCTCGCTGACTGGTTCTGAAGACAACACCAAACATCCAGGGTGAAATAAAGTTGATATGAAAACAATGGCTGCAAGGACAAGGAAACTGCTGTAAAGCACAAGAAACATTAAGAATGGCCGTGGGTTCTCGGCCACAAAGAGCCATGGATCCCTAACTGAGGTTTGCAGTGCAGGGCAGCAACTATGCCTCACTTTATCTGCCATTCACCGCCAGGCAGAACCCAACATTGTCCTGTGCATCCCTGCCATGAAATCTGGAAAAAACACTCTAAATACTTAGAAACAAACAGCTAATGGCATCACCGACTTGATGGACATGAGTCTAAGTGAACTCTGGGAGTTGGTGATGGACATGGAGGCCTGGCGTGCTGCGATTCATGGGGTCACAAAGAGTTGGACATGACTGAGCGACAACTGACCTGAACTGATGGCTGTTTTTAAGTCCTAACGGCAGAGCTGGAGAGTTGTGACAGAGACCATCTAGCCTGCAACATTTAAAACAGTTATTATCTGGCCTTTCAAGAAAATTTTTGCTCAGTCCTGCTCTAGATAAAGACTTCACTACAAAGGTAAAACTATAAAATTAACAAAACAGAATATATCAGAATATCTTTTGACCTTAGTGTGGGGGAGAACGTAAATAAAATTATAAATTTTAAACCATAGGCAAAAATCTCTTTAAGCTGGTTACACAGAATAAGAATTTCTGCCAATGAACAATATCATGGATGAAGGTAATGCTAAAAGACAAAGCAGTTATTTGAGAAGTACAAAACCAACAAGACACCAATATAGCTAAGAAACATCTATCATTTAATAAGGAACAAGGACCCCAAAAGAAAAGCACAGAATTAAAAGTAGCAATTTGCAGGAAAAAAACCTAAATATATAATAAGAATAGAAAGAGATGTGCAAATACATTAGTAATCAGAGAAATGCAAATCAAACCAACAAAAAGATGTCACTAATTTAGCCCTCAGACTCGCTAAAATTAGACAGCAACACAATGCCAGGCAGTGGCATTGTATAGAAGCCCATCCCCCAGCTCCGGCACTGACTATCAGTAGTAACTAAAATGAAAATCACCCTATCCCGGAAATAAAAATCTAAGAGGTAGTTATGTATCCATATTCAGTCAGTCATCATTTTGCTGAATGGAATATACAGCTGTGACTGTGCTAGTGCTCACAAAATGCCTTTAGAAAATAAATGCAGGTAAACATTCATATCGGATAGTTTTCTTAATTCAAGTGTTTGCAGGTCAGAAAATTAGCCAGAAGAAATTTGGATGTTTTATTGTTAACCTGGACACAAGTTTTTACTCGAAATTGTGTCAGACATATTTGTGATAGTCACTCAGTCATGTCTGTGACCCCATGGACTGTGTAGCCCGTGGGCTCTTCTATCCATGGAATTCTCCAGGCAAATACTGGAATGGGCTGCCATTCCCTTCTCCAGGGGCTCTTCCCAACCCAGGGATCAAACGCTGGTCTCCTGCATTGCAGGCAAATTCTTTACAGTTTGAACCACCAAGGGAGCCCAGACATATTTGTAAGGAGTTTTAAATATAAGTTTCTAAAATCATTAGTTTGTTTTATTCTTGACTGAGATGAAGTAATACACACATCCACCATTAGAGATAAACGGAAGTAGAATAATGCTCTCTTTAAACGTTCACAGTGATTTATCCCAATAAACACACGTGTAATAAACACACTATTTTCGGCTTCTGACAAGCTGTTCCCTCGTCCTTCTGCCTCTGCTC
This sequence comes from Aepyceros melampus, assembly GCA_006408695.1. Lineage (NCBI taxonomy): Eukaryota > Metazoa > Chordata > Mammalia > Artiodactyla > Bovidae > Aepyceros > Aepyceros melampus. Next base: position 26,664 of record SJXQ01001568.1, on the reverse strand, counting down.
ACGGTTCCTCAGTTACAGCAGTGGCCACATCAAAACACGAGCCGTCCCGTTTCAGGTCTCCTCGTATGTCTCCACAGTGAGCAATGACTCTCCCCTTTGTGACAGTCCTTACAGCAACTCTTCCATCTCACTGCCCTAGCCTATTTCAGATCCAGCCTCAAATTCAGACCAAAAATTAAAGCCTCAACTCTTTTTTCTCCCTCTCCCCTCGCCCTCTCTTCCCTCCTCCACCTTCTTCTTCCTGCCTCTATGCTTCCTCTCTCACTACGTCCATCTATCCAACCAATATTTCTTGAGTATCTGTTACATTCCAGTTAGTTCTGGAGATTCAGCAGTGATGAAGACAGGCAAGGTCCCTGCTCTCTCAGAGTTTCCTTTTGGTTCTTCCTTCACGTATATTTATTCTACATTCAGCCACAAAACAAATTTTCGTAGTGAACGGCTCTGCCCCTTGCCAATCCCTTTCTAAAATATCTACTTGCTTTCTGTGGCCTGCAGAATAAAGTCCAAACTCTGGCTGACCTTCCAGGATCTTTGAGGACCTCACTTGTCCCAGCTGAATTTCCCATTACTCCACTCTGTACACTTGGTGCTTCAGCTAAACCTGATTGCTTATTTTAAACCCTATGGCAAAGAGAACGAAGGAGCATATGAGAAAGTTACAGGTGAATACAGCGACAACAACAACGAAACCTAAACAAGATGACACACAGGAATAGTAAATGAAGAAAGGAAGAGAAAGTAGACTGTTCACTGCTTCCCACAGCTGTGTGCAGGGCAGACCCAGAGCCCCGGGCACAGGGCTCTGTTCTCAGGCAAGGCATGCTGGTCACTCCAGGGAAAGGTAACTGTGCCACAAGAGGAGGAGGCCACAGAGCTACGGTAGGAGCAGATTTCCTCTCACCTCTGAGCTAAGGAGGGTCTTGCATACATCCAGTGGTGGCAGGCAGCTGCCCTGGCCTCACAGAAGCAGGCCAAGTGACCAGCAAAGAAGCGCTACTGTTTGCTGGTGGTGATGCGACCACAGCAGCAGACAGCAGCGAGCAGAACCACGCAAAGGAAGCAGCTGAGGCCCCTCCAGGCTCAACGGGACACATCAAAGTCCTGGTTTATCTAGCACAGCAGAACCTAAGGCTGGAGCTGGGGCCTCAAAGCTGCGGTAAGAGGTGAAGGTCAGAGGCCATGAACCTGGAGCCTGCAGGACACACACATAAGGCAGGGAAGCAGAAAACCTCCAGACAACTGGAGGACACCATAAAGTGGCTAACAGTTCCTAGCAGGCCAGAGGAGACTCATGTCGTAACAACTTGTGTTTAAGAAGGAAGTGCAAGATTTTAAGTCAGTTAATCTATGACAAAGGAGACAAGAATATAAAATGAAGAAGAGACAGTCTCTTCAATAAGTGGTTCTGGGAAAATTGAGAAGCTACATATAAAAGAATGAAATTAGAACCTTCTCTAATATCACAAACAAAAATTAACTAAAAATGGATTGAAGACCTAAATGTAACACTGGATACTATAAAATGCCTAGAGGAAAACATAGGCAGGACATTCTTCTAAATAAATTGCAGCAATCTTTTTTTTCGATCCATCTCCCAGAGAAATGGAAGCAAAAGCAAAAATACACAAATGGCACCTTATTAAACTTAAAAGCTTTTTGCATAGCAAAGGAAACACAAACAAAATGAAAAACACAACCTATGGACCAGGAGAAAATATTTGCTAATGATGGGACCAATATTTGCTAACGATTTCCAAAATATACAAGCTGCTCATAAAGCTCAATATCTAAAAAAAACCCAACAACTCTATCAATAAATGGACAAAAGACCTAAATGGATATTTTTCCAAAGACGACATACAGACGGCCAACAGGCACATGAAAAGATGCTCAACATCACTAATTATTAGAGAAATACAAATCAAAACTGCAATAAGATATCACTTCACACCAGTTAGAATGGTCATTATTACAAAGTCTATAAATAATAAATGCTCGAGAGTGTGTGAGAAAAGGGAACCCTCCTACACTGTTGGGAATATAAACTGGGACAGCCACTATGGAGAACAGCGTACTGCTGCTGCTAAGTCAAGTCAGTCATGTCCGACTCTATGCGACCCCATAGACGGCAGCCCACCAGGTTCCCTCATCCCTTGGATTCTCCAGGCAAGAACACTGGAATGGGTTGACATTTCCTTCTCCAATGAATGAAAGTGGAAAGTGAAAGTGAAGTCGCTCAGTCATGTCTGACTCCTAGCGACCCCATGGACTGCAGCCCACCAGGCTCCTCCGTCCATGGGATTTGCCAGGCAAGAGTACTGGCGTGGGTCACCACTGCCTTCTCCATGGAGAACAGCATAGAGGTTCTTTAAAAAACTAAAAATACAGCTTGTGTGTGTCTGTGTTAATCGCTCAGCAGTGTCTGACTCTGGGACCCCACGGGCTGTAGCCTGCCAGGTTCCTCTGTCCATGGAATTCTCCAGAATTCTGGATTCTGGGGAATAATGGAATACTGGAGTGGATTGCCATTCTCTTCCCCAGAGGATCTTCCTGATCTAGGAATCGAACCCAGGTCTCCCACATTGCAGACAGATTCTTAACCATCTGAGCCACCAGGGAGGCCCCACATGATTCAGCAATTCTATTCCTGGTTATATAACTGGAGAAAACTCTAATAAAAAAAAAAGATGCATGTACCTCAATGTTCATTGCAGCACTATTTAAAATAGCCAAGACATAGAAGCAACCTAAATGTCCATTGATAGACGAATGGATAAAGATATGGTATACATACACAGTGGAGTATTATTCAGCAATTAAAAAAGAATGAAATAATGCCATTTGCAGCAACATGGATGGAACTAGAGATCAATGTACTAAGTGAAGTCAGACAGAGGAAGACAAGTATCATATATCATCACTTGGATGTGGAATCTAAAATATGGTACAAATAAATGCAGAGTACATCATGAGAAACACTGGACTGGAAGAAACACAAGCTGGAATCAAGATTGCTGGGAGAAATATCAATAACCTCAGATATGCAGATGACACCACTCTTATGGCAGAAAGTGAGGAGGAGCTAAAAAGCCTCTTTTTGAAAGTGAGAGAGGAGAGTGAAAAAGTTGGCTTAAAGCTCAACATTCAGAAAACGAAGATCATGGCATCTGAGGGGGCAGGAGGAGAAGGGGAAGACAGAGGATGAGATGGCTGGATGGCATCACGGACTCAGTGGATGTAAGTCTGCGTGAACTCCGGGAGTTGGTGATGGACAGGGAGGCCTGGCGTGCTGTGATTCATGGGGTCGCAAAGAGTCAGACACGACTGAGCAACTGAACTGAACGTACCTGATGAATATTTCTCTGCCTTTTTATTTTTTTTATATTGCTGTGTTTGGGGTGGTCTTTCTGTAGGCTGGAAGTTTGTGGTTCCTCTTTATCATGGAGTTTGCTCCCTGTGGGTGGGGTTGGACTAGTGGCTTGTCAAAATTTCCTGGTTAGGGGAGCTTGTGTCTGTGTTCTGGTTGGTGGAGCTGGATCTCTTCTCTCTGGAGTGCAATGAAATGTCCAGTAGGGAGTTTTGGGGTGTCTATGGGTTTGGCATGGTTTTGGGCAGGCTGTATTTTAATGCTCAGGGCTGTGTTCCTGCATTGCTGGAGAATTCACTTGGTATGTCTTGCTCTGGCACTTCTTGGCTCTTGGGTGGAGCTTAGTTTCAGTGTAGGTATGGAGGCTTTTGGATGAGCTCTTGTCTATTAATGTTCTCTAGAATCAGGAGTTTTCTGGTGTTCTCAAGTTTTGAATTTAAGCCTCCTGCCTCTGGGCTTTCAGTCTTATTCTCACAGTAGCCTCAAGACTTCTCCATCCATACAGAACAGATGATAAAACATCAAGGTTAATGGTGAAAAAATTCTCCACAGTGAGGGACATCCAGAGAGGTGCACAGAGTTACATGGTGAAGAAAAGAGAAGAGGGAGGAGCGAGACAGAGGTGAGCAGAAGAGGGGGAGTCAAAAGAGGAGAGACCAATCTAGCCAGTCATCAGTCATCTTTTAAATCTCTAGTGTTTGAGTTCTAAATCCTACTCTACAAAATGTGCATTTCTAACACAAAGTCCCAAATACCATATGAAGGACATTACTCAGAAATTAATTGCAGAGAAGAACTGTACCAAACCATCTGTCAGTGTAATATGTAACAAAATGTAGCTAGCAAAAATGTAGGACCCCATTCTCTGAGAATTAACAGTAATATTAAGACCTTATAATTTTAGGAAATCATTTTAAAACAGATTCCCATTGGACAGTATGGAGGTTCCTTAAAAAACTAAAAAGAGCTACCATATGATCCATCAATCCCATTACTGGGCACATATCTGGAGAAAAACATGATTCAAAAGGCTGCATGCACCCCAGTGTTCACTGCAGCAGCATTTACAGTAGCCAAGACATGCAGCAACCTAAACGCCCATCACCAGATGAATGGGTATGCGATACATATATACAAGGAGTATTATTCAGCTGTTAAAAAATGAAATAATGCCATTTGCAGTAGCATAGGTGGACTTGGGGATTATCCTACTTAGTAAACAGAGAAAGGACTTCCCTGGGCCCCAGTGGTTAACAATATGCCTGCCTATGCAAGGAACACGAGTTCCTGGTCCAAAAAGCTCCACATGCCACAGATCAGTTAAGCCTGCGAGCCACAACAACTGAACCTAGGTTGAAGCCAGAGCACCCTACAGCCCTTGCCCCACCACAAGAGAAGCCTCCACAATGAGAAGCCCATGCATTGCAACTGGAGTGTAGACCCCCTCCCCAACTAGAGAAAGGCTGCATACAGCAACAAAGGCCCAGCCCAGCCAAAAATAAATTATTGAATTAATAAAAAACACTTTTAAAACACAGAGAAAGATAAATATCATATGATATCACTTATATGAGGAATCTTTTAAAAAATGACACAAATGAACTTATTTACAAAACAGAAACAGCCTCAAGACTTAAAAAGCAAGTTTACAGTTACAAGGGAAAAAGGATAGATGGGAAGGATAGATTGGGAGTTTGGGTCTGACATGTTCACACTGTTATATTTAAAATAGATAACCAGCGAAGACCTATTGTGCAGCACAAGAAACACTGCTCAAAACATGGTAATAACCTAAATGGGAAAAGACTCTGAAAAACGATAGAAATATTTATATATATAACACAATCATTTACTGCACACCTGAAACTAACACAACACTATTAATCAACTATGCTCCAATATAAAACAAAAAAAAGTTTAATATTTTCTCATTCCTGACTTCTTAAAAATAAGCACTGTCAGGGTAGGGGGTGAGAGGAAGAAAAAAACAATCACTGTTAATTTTATGTTAATGATTCAATCAATTCCTTTTAAAGTCTCATAGATACATCACTTTTCATATCATGAGGCTACTTTGGAGGAATTTTAAAGTAAATGGCAAGTCTAAAGCAGTTCTTTGCCAGCTATAATCAGAATCACCTGCCGAGTTTTTTTTAAACTGCTGCTCCCTAAGTCCCACTAGAGACTGATTAAAAATCAGAATCTCCGAGTGTTCTAAGAGCATCCCCGGAAAATCTGTAATGTAAAGCCAGTACGGAAAAGCTGGTAAGTCTAGATCTGTGATTCTCAAAATATTCCCAGATTAGTAGCACCATCTCCTGGAAACTTGTCAGAAATGTGACTTCTCACCCCTGACTCACACCCACTGTCACACTATGGGACTAGGGACCCACAGTCTATGTTTCAACAATCCCTCCAGGTGAGCCTGGTGCACACCCATGTTCATTTCCTAGGGCTGCCATGGCAAATTACCAGAAACTGGCACCTTAAAGCAACAGAAATTTATTTTCCCGCGGTCCTGAGGTGTCAGCAGGGCTGCCCTCCCTCCGAAGGCTCCTTCTCTTTCGGGCCTCTTCCAGTATCTGATGGCTGTTGACATTCCTTGTGGCTGCCTCACTCCAAACCTGCTGCCATCTCCACACAGCCTTCTCTATCTCTTATGCGGACAACCATCATTGGATTTAAGGTTCACCTGGAGATCCTTAACGACACCTGCAAAGACATCCATTCTCATCGCATTCACTGGTTCTGGAGAAAAATCCTTTAAGGGGATCACCATTCAGCCCACTTCAACACTCAAGTTTGAGAAGCATTGATAAAGGGAAAATGAATGAAGAAATACCACATCAAAAGATACTCTCTTTAATTTCCATGAACCCTCCACTCTCCCTTTCTCCTCTGTATAGTCTTGTTCAATCCCATCTCTTCATTTATCTATTTGTTAAGCTTTTCTATTTATTTTCTATTGGTTAACTTATTTCTATTTCCTCACATTCCCTGAGAAAAAAAGATCTTTCCATTATTCCTGAATTCTTTTCATTATAATCTTATTCATACTGCAAACTTCACAGAATTTAGCAGAAAATGCAGGGTAGTCCTCAAATAAAGCTGCCTTTTTCAGAGGAAACACCAGAAATCACATTGCACATAAAGTGTGATCAAACTTTATTTCAGAATTAATACTACAAGTACCAAATTCTGAATATAACTTTTTAGGAATACTAATTTTTAATCATTGCAACTAGTGCCCTCTAGTGGCCAATATCAGAACTGATCATAAAAACTAAAGCCTTTTTCTTGCTGATTAAACATATTGAGCATCTAATGTATATCAGATACTGTAGATATCTATGTGAGATACCTAGACAAATAAACTACATATCCTGACCTCCAGTTGTTCAGCTTTTTTCCCAAAGTTGTCTTGGTATTGTTTTTTGGAGCTCCAAAATCACTGCAGATGGTGACTGCAGCCATGAAATTAAAAGGCGCTTACTCCTTGGAAGAAAAGTTATGACCAACATAGATAGTATATTCAAAAGCAGAGACATTACTTTGCCGACTAAGGTCCGTCTAGTCAAGGCTATGGTTTTTCCTGTGGTCACGTATGGATGTGANGCAGATGGTGACTGCAGCCATGAAATTAAAAGGCGCTTACTCCTTGGAAGAAAAGTTATGACCAACCTAGATAGTATATTCAAAAGCATAGACATTACTTTGCCAACTAAGGTCCATCTAGTTAAGGCTATGGTTTTTCCTGTGGTCATGTATGGATGTGAGAGTTGGACTGTGAAGAAGGCTGAGCTCAGAAGAATTGATGCTTTTGAACTGTGGTGTTGGAGAAGACTCTTGAGAGTCCCTTGGACTGCAAGGAGATCCAACCAGTCCACTCTGAGGGAGATCAACCCTGGGATTTCTTTGGAAGGAATGATACTAAAACTGAAGCTCCAGTACTTTGGCCACCTTATGCGAAGAGCTGACTCATTGGAAAAGACCCTGATGCTAGGAGGGATTGGGGGCAGGAGGAGAAAGGGACGACCGAGGATGAGATGGCTGGATGGCATCATGGACTCAATGGACGTGAGTCTGAGTGAACCCTGGGAGTTGGTGATGGACAGGGAGGCCTGGCCTACTGCGATTCATGGGGTCACAAAGAGTCGGACACGACTGCATGACTGAACTGAACTGAAACTTTATTTACAAAACAGAAACAGACTCACACAGACAGCAAAGTGACGTTTACCAAATCGGAAAGCAGGGAGAGCGATAAACCTGGAATTAACAGATACAAACTACTATAGAAAAAATAGGTAACAAAGACCTACTGTGTAGCACTAGGAACTACATTTAATATCCTGTAACAACCTATTTTTAAAAAAATCCCACGGACAAAGGAACCTGGCAAGCTACAGCCCATAGGGTTGCCAAGAGTTGGACATGACTGAGTGACTAAGCACACATGTGTGCACGCGCACACACACACACAGAATAACCTATAATGAAACAGCCCCCAACTGTACGTGCATATAAAATGGCATCCTTAAAACAGCATCCACTTACTAGTGATCATCGCTCCAGTCACGGAAGCCAGAAATCCGATGCTGACGGCGATGACGGAGATGACTCTCCCTTGCCGATGCCTCTGTAGCATCACAAACATCAGCACTCCAGCAGCACCATGGACGAACAGAGAGGAGAAGAGGGCCCAGAGGAAGATCCAGTACCACATCTCTGAAAGGGAAAGCAAGGCGTTGAAAACTGTGCTGGAAAACGTCTTGGAAAAATCCAGTGTAACAAAGCGTGAGCACCCATGGTCTGGATGAAGGTTAAAAGAGATCGTAGATACAAACATGTCCAGTACAATACTTGATACATAGTAGTACTAAATAAATTTTAACAATTATCATCATTACTACTGTTTGATGGGGAAATCAACCTCCATGACTTCACCAGGTCAAAGCCACACTCCAATTTCCTCTAAATGAACCCATGACACAGCTATGCTCTATTATTTTCTCTGATACACTCTCTTGTTTGCAAATCTCCTGGAATAAATTATATAAGTTATTAATTGCTATCTGATATATAAGTTTCTACACTAAGTGTCCAGACCTTAAAAAAAAAAAACTACCCTTTAATTCAAATAATTCCAGATGTGAGTCAATGATTTTTGTCTTTTATGATTTTAAGAAGTTCAGGCCCTTTCCCTCTTGGCTCTCGACTTTGTATACTCAAGAATCGTCAGAATTTTTTAAGTGCTTTGTCTCAGGTCATAGAGTAGTCCTTACCTAGAACTCATCAATGTGGCCTCAACTGCTTTCACTGAAGTCGGCCACAGACACCCGACGGGCATGCCCTTTGGTCTCTCTCTAGCACCACTCCCTTTCTTTCTGGCCACCTGCCCCTCCATCAGTGCACACGGTTCCTGCAGAGACTGCCTGTCCTCGCGCTGACTCCACCCCCCTGACTGTGCCTGCGGTGAGGAATATCTGGACAGGCCACTGATCCAAACTGGGTCCATCAGCCCCTTCCCCTGGGAACTCTGAACTGGGACCAAAATCGAGCACCTCAGTCTTTATCCTTCAGGCTGAACCTGAAGGGCTCAGGCTTTGTGAACAGTCATCTCATCATCACGTGATCACACCCATGATAACAGGATAAAAGAAAAACAGAAGCATCAAAGGCAAGAGACAACCAAATCCCTTATTCCAGTGCTACATACAGCCCTGCCATGTTAATACCCTTAGATTCAATGTGATAAAATCTCCTTGTAATGCAATCCTTTTTAATTGGCCCATGTAAGGTTTCTGTTATTTATAGCTGAAAGAACTGACTCCAAAATATTTAGATGTCACCTTGAGGATTAGCCTTGGTATGCAAACATTCTGCAGTGCAAAATATCTCATCTGCTATTTGTGCTATTTGTTCACTCTCTATCAAGTGAAAAGAAGGGTAATTAAAAAGTCATGAATAAAGAGAACAAAAATGGATTAACTGAAACTTATTTACTCAAACATCACTAGAGTACAGATATACACTGCTGGTGGGAATGTAAAACAGGGCATCAGCTATGGGAACAGTGTGGTAGTTCCTCCAAAATTAAAAAAATGACCATTTGATCTGGCAATTCCATTTCTGGGTATAGATCCAAAAGAATTAAAGCAAGATCACAAAGAGATAGTTGTGCTTACAGAACATTATTCGCCATTGCCAAGAGGTGGAAGCAACTCAAGTGTTCATCGATGGATGAAGTAATAAACAATTAGGTTTATATATACAATGGAATATTACTCATTGGGAGAAAATTCTGTCACATGCTACAGCATGTATGAATCTTCTGGACATTATGCTAAGTAAAATAAACCAGGCACAAGAGGACAAATACTGGTAAACTCCACTCTATGAGGTATCTAAAGTAGTCAAGCGAACAGAAACAGAAAATAGGGTGGTGGGTGCCAGGGACTTGGGGCAGAGGAAATGGGGGACTTCTTGTCTTAAAATGGGTACAAACACAGGGGATCTTTGCAGCAATGGAGTTGTTCTGTATTTTGATTGTGGTGGTATACACATAAACAAGTGGTAAAACTGTAAAGAACTAAACATAAACACACATGAGTACAGGTGTACAAGTAACACCTTTGAAATCTGAAAAAGGTTGGTGGATTGTATCAAGGTCAACATCCTTGTTTTGATATTACACAGTGGTTTTTCCCAGATGTTCCCGTTGGGTAACTGGGGTATAGCTCAGTAGGTAAGGAAGCCGTCTGCAATGCAAGAGTGAAGTGAAGTCGCTCAGTCATGTCTGACTCTTTCGACCCCATGGATTGTAGCCTATCAAGCTCCTCCCTCCGTGGGATTTTCCAGGCAAGAGTGCCGGAGTGGATTGCCATTTGATTCCAGTTCAATTTCTGGGTCAGGAAGATCCACTGGAGAAGGGACAAGCTACCCACTCCAGCATTCTTGTGCTTCCCCTGTGGCTCAACTGGTAAAGAATCCGCCTGCAATGCGGGAGACCTGGGCTCGACCCCTGGGATGGGATGATCCCCTGGAGAAGGGAATGGCTACCCACTCTAGTACTCTGGCCTGGAGAATTCCATGGACTGTATAGTCCATGGGGTCGCAAACAGTCAAGACTCAACTGAGCAACTTTCACTTTCACTTTCAACTGGGGTAAAGGCCACTTGGGTTCTCTCTGTATTATTTCTCACAACAGCATGGGAATATACAATTATCTCCAAATTAAAGGTTGAATTTTTTTAAAGGGAGAATATATAGCAAACAGATTTTATTTTAAAAAAAAAATCAGTTTCACCCTGGCAATTTCATAAGAATTGACACTTAGAATGGACTGATAATTTCAAGGAAGAGAAATCTGATAAATCTCTGTGTTAAAGTACTATGCATGCTTCTCTATGGCAGAAAGAGAGACGCTCGTGATTAAGGAAAAACTGACAAAGCTTGCCTTTCAGAGGCTTCTCTCTCAGTTTTCAGGGAAACAGTGCTTTCATGCTGTCGCTCCCAAACAAATAACTTCAATTTATAATAAATGCATTAAAAACAAAAGCATTTAATTTGCCCAGACGATATTTGTATTTTAAAAGATGTAACTTTTCAGAGTGAGTCTAACAAAGTGAGAATATAAGAGAACAAAAATGGGGTGGGGGGGAGGTTTTCATCAAGGGAACTTTGAGATGAGGGAAGGCTCTGCAGCAGGCACCTGCTCTTAATAAGAGGAGGCAGGCATCAGGCATTTGCCTTGATCCCCAAGCCTGCTTCTTACCAGACTGAGCCCCCAAAGCACTTTTTGTTGTTGTCCTTGTCATGCAGGTGGGGAAAAAATTTCTTGACTGTATGTAACACTATGAACAGGAATTATTTGACATTAGTAAGTAATGTTTTCTGCTTACTGACTATACAGCTATTGACCTCAACAATAAATTTGCCTAGTAATTAAATTTTTAAGTCTAATGTCTTATAAAATCCCCAGATATCAAAGAATGATATAACCAAAAGGCAGAATCTCAAACAGTCCTGTAAGGATCAGTCCACTGGAGTGGATTGCCATTTCCTTCTCCAATGCATGAAAGTGAAAAGTCAAAGTGAAGTCACTCGGTCGTGTCCAACTCTTCGCAACCCCATGGACTGCAGCCCACTAGGCTCCTCCGTCCATGGGATTTTCCAGACAAGAGTACTGGAGTGGGGTGCCATCGCCTTCTCTGGAGCACAAACTACCCAAACTCAAATTTATTTTTATGTTTCTTTTTTTTTTAATCACACTATTTATCACAGAAAAAAAACCTGAATGCTGCTCAGAATATCTAGAATTAATTTACATTGCATGTTGTTACTACTATTTTAAATTATCTGATAGATCAATACCAATAACCCCATCAGTGAACAGGGAGGGCCTCTGAAGACCTGGATAAACAAGTCTGCCTAAGGCTGACTCACTTCTGCAAATGCAGGACACCTGGAGAACTAACTGCAGGCCCCTAAGGGTAGAGCAAAGACAGACGCCCCAGAGCCCCAGAGAAGGAAGAGGTGCTGAGACCAGGAGAGGAGGGGGACCACCTTTTCTCAATCGGTGCGCACTTCACAGCTCACATGAACAACCCCGAGGCCCGGTCTGCTCTTGCCACTCATGCCCCGCCTAACCTGCGCTTCCAGCAACTGAGCAACAAGGAAAGGAAGAAGCCAGAGGGAGGCTTCTGCTAGTGCTAAACAAAATACAAAACAAAAAAATCAAAAAACACTCTACAAAACAGAAGCATGCCATCCCTTCAATCACGGCCTCAATAAAGGGAATAAAAACAGAGTTGTTTAGGTCCATCATCTAGAGATAGTTTCAGCTGCTCTGTGGGTAACTCTTGTGAGCAGCCTGGGTTGAGAAGCACTGGCCTCACAGAGCATCTTCTCCTTTGATGAATTCTAGAATGAAAAACTATTTTTAAAAGACAGTGTGTCTGCAGTAAAACTGTGTGTGTGTGTGTGTCTGTGTGTGTGTGTGTGTCTCTGTGTATGTGTCTGTATCTGTGTGTTTACCTTCAGCGGGATCAGAGGCAGGGGAGCTGTGATCTGTTCCAGTGTGTGTGTATGTGTTGTGTTCATTCTTGTCGTGTGTGTTCATTCTTGTCTTGTGTGTTTGTTCTTGTGTGTGTGTGTGTGTTTACCTTCAGCAGGATCAGAAGCAGGGGAGCTGTGATCTGTTTCAGCCTTCAAGCAATACTAGAAATAGCCTTGCTCCCAGTCTGGATCTCTCATCAGCCCTGGTTGCCAAGTCACTAGAAATTATCTTCTGTGCTTTTGTTTTTAATCCTTGGACAAAATTATTTCTGGGAAATGAATTTCTCTAGAGTATATTTACCAAGTAAAAACAATTCAAAGAATGGTACATATTGTATGACCCCATATTTGTTAAAAATAATAGGTACAGAGAAATATAGAAAATAATGGCTATCTTCTAAAATAAGGGAGGATATGCGTGATATTATTTTACTCTTCACTGGTTATGTTTTAGCAACCAGCCTGAAGTTCTATTTGTTTTACTGCAGATACACTGTCTTTTAAAAATAGTTTTTCATTCTAGAATTCATCAAAGGAGAAGATGCTCTGTGAGGCCAGTGCTTCTCAACCCAGGCTGTTCACAAGAGTTACCCACAGAGCAGCTGAAACTACCTCTAGACAGAGGACCTAAACAACTCTGTTTTCATTGCCTTTATCAATCATGACATGCAATAAAGACAGAAATCACTGCTCTAGGCTAAGGTTACACATGAGGTACCTATTAAAAAAAATCCCAAAGGCATAAAAACAACAAAAACGTATCTTTCTAGACAAACACTAAATACAATATTTAATCCTCTATAGTGGATCTAACCCTTCTAACAAAATCATACTGAACACTTCATGTACTCAACATACTCTAAGCCTCGAGGTGATGTAATACATCAGTAAGACTAAACTTGGGGGCTGCTCACAGTTTCTCTCTTCTTAACAGAAATGGTCCTCACTGTACATTTAACTAATCCGTGTTCAAACTGAGTTCTCAAGCTTCCAGCAAATCTAAGGTGTGGCAACTGCCCCCTTAGTTTCTGACATGAGATCTCTCTGTCTTGGGGATGTGTCCCACACTGGCGGCTCATTAAACTTCAGGGAGATGATGCCTTTATAATCCGGGAAAATCGCCTAGAGCAGGGATTGGCAGAGTATGATCCAGGAGTCCTAACAACCACCTGACCACCGGGCACATATTACCACAGGGACAAAGAACCAGAGGAAGAAATATCAAGAAAGATCCCAAGAGGATCTGTTACCACCTGAATTGTTAATAAACGGGACTGAACCACTGAACTGAATGATAAAACATACTGGAGATGGACGAGGGTGGGGGGTGGAGAACGGCTCATGGTTCTCAGGCCTGGTTGGTTCTCAGGCCCAACAACCTCTGGTGCGGCTACTGCCAAGAAATACTGAGAGAAGATGCTCCGATTACAACGTGGGCTGGGGCCAGAGTGGCTTTTGTTGGGGAGGGGAGGCTGCTTATAGACCGTAAAGATATAGACTTCATTACAAAGACTGAAGGTAATAATGAGCCAATGAAAGACTTTAAACAAGGAAGTGATACAATCACATTTATCTTTTAAAACAAATTAATTATCCTGGCAGATATGGGAGAGGGGGACTAGATGGAGATGAGAGAATATCAGAATGTTTCAAGAATCCAAAGAGAAACTGAGGCCTGGACTTAGGCAATGGCCAAAGGGTTGAAAAGAATGTGAAATATCTGGACTGGCCGACAGTCTGGATGATGGAGGAGAGGAGATGTGATGTCTGGCTTCCCCAATTCCTGCTACAGACACAGCTGAATAGAGCACAGGCCGTCAGGTATGGAAACACGGGAAATATATTTGGTACATCTGCAGTATATTCAAATGCTGATGAGCAGCGAACAGTAAAGAAGCTAAAGGCGCTAAAGGCGAGAAAATATCAAATAGAAAAACGTGAAGATCACCTGCACGTTTATATTATGGGACGTGTTTTTAAAAAAGAGTAAACCTCAAAATTTTAGTATCGCTAATCTTCCTAACTGTGTGACTTGTCAAATTTTACATCTATGATTACTAAAACAATTCTGTTATTAGATACAAGTTTGAATCAAACTTACTATAAGGAATGTCATTGTTACCCTAACAATGAGAAAAAGATAAACTACAAAATTACAGCTTTTTTAAGCCTACCAGTCAGGTGACCCTGCAAGATAACGCAGTAACATGAATTCCAAAGAGGGACCTTCCAAGGAAAGGGTCTCCTGTGGCAAGGCACAGGAGCAACAAATGGGTTCCATGTGAGTGGGAAAGAAGATCAGCTGAAATTCTAACTGAAAGTTGAAGCCCAGGTGTGCGGTTACCCTGTCAGCCTGGAGTAAGTGACACAGGAAAGCACAGGGTCCCTGCAAGCTCTTTTCCACTGGCCTCTACCGAGCATTCCCTGGAAATACAGGGTCTCAGGCGGAGACTGAGAGAACTGGACACCAAGTAATGAGCAGCAAGGCTGTGACTGGGGGCACGTGTGTGGGAAAATCTCTCCCAGGCAGGTCACTGGCCTGCAGAGATGGCTAAACGCTGGCAACACAGCACTGACACCGCAATGACCCTGCAGCACTGGCCCGCACCCGACGCACAACGCGCAACTGGAAGCCTAACCACTAGCAAGAAAGCTCAAACTCGGAGCATTCCTGAGTCAACCCCACTCGGCTAGCAGAGGAGGCCCATTTCCAGGCACAAATATGGTTCACCTCAGTCACTACCGTTATACATGTGAAGGCCTGAATTCAATAAAAAGTGTAAGACACTCTCAAAAATAAGAAAAACAATTCATCATCAAAAAATAAAGTGATCAGACTCAGATGAGCAGACAGGGACTTGAACTATAACCGACATGTCAAAGACAGTCATGGAAAAGGCAAACAACTCACATGAACAGATGGGAGTGGCTCAGCAGAGAGACAAAAGTCCAAGAAAAAGTCAAATGAGTATCCTCAAGAAAAAAAAATCCTCAACAAAATGAAAAACAAAAACACGTGACATCAAAGACGAAGACTTCCTTCAATGGGCTCACCAGTAAACTCGACGCAGCTGAGTGAAGAATAGGTGAGCTCATCACAGCAGCACTATTTACAAGAGTCAAGACATGGAAGCAACCTAAGTTTCGATTCACAGATGAACGGATGAAAAAGATGAAGTATATATACACGATGGAATATTACTCACCCACAAAAAGAATGAAATAATGTTAGAGATCATCACATTAAGGAAACTACGTCAGAGAGAGAAAGACAAATGTCATATGATATTGCTTATATATGGAATCTAAAAAAAAATGATACCAATGAGCTTATTTACAAAACAGAAATAGACTCATAGACATAGCAAACATGGTTACCAAAAGGAAAGAGAGTGAGGGATAAATTAGGAGTCTGGGATTAAAATATATACACTACTATATACAAAACTGGTAACCAACAAGCACCTATATATAACACAGGGATGTACTCAGTATCTTATAATACCTTATAATGGAAAAGAATCTAAAAAGCAACGTATCTGTATCTGGATAACTGAATCCTTTTGCGGTAAACGTGAAACTAACACAACACTGCAAATCAACTGTATTTGAATAAAAAGTATAAAAAATAAACTATCAGCGAACATAAAGGCTGACCAACAGAAATTACTCAAATTGAAATACAATGAGAAAAAGGAAGGAGGAGGGAAAAGAGGAACCATACAAGAGCTATGCACCAATTCAAACGGTTTCACATACATGTAACTGGAGATCCAGACGGAGAAGTAAGACATCATGCAGAAGACAAATACTTAAATAGATACTGGCTGAAAAGCCTAAAAATGATGAAAGATATCAAACCACAAATCTAACACTCCCAGAGAACCCCAAGCAAGATAAGACCACCCAAAAGAAGTAAAAAACAATAAAGCAAAAATAAACCACAAAAGCATCATACCTAGATACACCACTATAACACGACCTAAAACCAAAGATAAAGAGAAATACAGAGGAGAAATAAGGGAAAAAAGAGAGGAAAGAGACATATGACCAAGGGACAAAGATTAAAAAGTACCACAAGCTTCTCATCAGAAACCATCAAATCAGAAGACAAACTAGAGTAACACTTCAAAAGACTAAAAGGGGAAAAAAACTGCAAAGCCAGGACCTATATTCAAGAGAAATAGTTTTCAAAACTGAAGGTGAAATGAAGTTTTTTTTCCAGAAAAAAAAACAAAACAAAACAAAACTGGGAGAATTAACTGCCAGCAGATTTGTGCTACATGGCATATTAAAGGAAGACAGCAGGGTAACATGAAATGAGAACTTAACTCTCCACAAAGCAATGAGCAACAAAGAAAGTTAAAATATATTGTTTCTTATTGTTAATCACGCTAATATTTTAACTTGATTTAAAAATAAGCTGCTGCATTTGTTCACATGAAGCCTCATTTAACGCAGGAGAAGTTAAAAGTTATGATAGATATTTATAGCTGTCTGTTTCTACTTCTTAAAAAGGGGCAAACACATTAGTTTGAAATTTTAATTGTGACACCTTCAAGAGATACTTTAGTATACTGCTTCTCTCAGAGCTTATCACAATACTGTTTATTACCTACTTAAACTAAATTACCCTTTTATCGACTAATTATATAATTTTAAACTGTAAATTACAGTACTCATCATTGAACAGAAAAAAGAAAATTCTTAGAAAAACAAGTTTTTAAAACAGAGTATCATTTTTTATTTAAAAAATCAGTTTAAGGCTATTTAAAATAGTTCCAAAATAGCATTGTCTTCCTTAAAAATGCCATTCAATTTGCTCTTTTCATAACTGATTAGTTACATAGTTATAAATGTATAGGATCAAATGTCAAAATCTGAGTCAATTATGAAATTAGAACAATATACAATAGTTTGCATTGTTATTTATAGACCTTTAAACATCTTAAATTATACATCCTACCAAAAAAAATTTTTTTTCAGTAACAAAATATTTGTTTGAATTAGTCACTGAACTAAAAAAAACATCCTTTCAGGAATTGATAAAATGTTTTACAACTTCATGATACAGTATTTCCAAGGGATATTTACACTGAAGACTGAAATAGGAACTCGTCACATCAATGAGCATATCTTCTAATGAAACTCTCAATGTAACAAATGTCTAAAGTTAAATCTAAATAAGAGTCCAAAGGAAGGACAGATCAGAAGATATTAATGAAAGCACAACAGGGAAAACAAATAATGCACAGGCCTGGTAAGAAGAGTCATACCTTTGACAGGATGATTGTAACACTGAGGAAGCAGTTATGCTCCACTGAGGTTAAAAAACAAACAAAAACAGATAATCTAAGAACCAGAAGGGATCTTCAGATACTGAATCCAGAGTTTCCTAAATCAAGTTTTAAGAAAGCCCTATTCTGAAAACTAATTATTAAGTGGTGTTTAGAGCACAAAGATTTTTCTAGGTCTTAAACCTCACAAGTAAAGAATTTGCCTACAATGAAGAGACGTGGGTCTGATCCCTGGGTTGGGAAGATCCCCTGGAGAAGGAAATGAGAGCCCACTCCAGTATTCTTGCCTGAGAAATCCAATAGACAGAGGAGCCTGGTGGGCTACAGTCCATGGAGCAACTAAAACAAAAACAAACCTCACTCTACAAATTAGCAATACTAAAGGTCTGAAGCCCCACTTCAAAAAGAAAGCTTAATTTTAAAGATTAAAAAAACAAATTTATATGCAAATGGATAAATGTTTCCCTTAACTCACAATAAAATCTCTCAACTTTTTTCTTAACTCATTAATATTTTTAGATCATTTTTCCTTTAACATCAACATGAAAAGTGTTGTCATTGGATTGTCTTACAAATGAGGAAACAGAGGCCTGGTTAAATATGTGGTTTTTCAAGTATAAGAGCAAATTAATGGCATTCAAGGATAAAACTCAGTTTCCTGACTCATAAACTCAAGGATCCTATCACTTCTTTAGACCCTTCATTTGCATACAAAAGTCTAGCAGGATCCAATTCACCTTAGTAGGGGCAAGTTCTGATACCTGCACATCATGTAAGTATTTGCATAGACATTGTTAGTGTTTAGTTCTCCCATATATATGAACTTCAGAGTAAATATAACTTCAGATTAAATATAACTAAAGTACTTAGGATTTCTTTTAAAATACCATTTAATAAGAATTTTTCTCTATTGCTAATAGCTCATATAAATAAAACATTTTTTTAAAGATAAATTCTAATATTATCCTCTGGGTTTTCCTGGTGGCTCAGATGGTAAAGAATCCACCTGCAATGAGGGAGACCTGAGTTCAACCTCTGGGTTGGGAAGATCCCCTGGAGGAGGGTATGACAACCCGCTCCAATATTCTTGCCTGGAGAATCCCCTTGGAAAGAAGAGCCTGGAGGGCTACAGTCCATGGTGTCACAAAATGTTGGACACAACTGAGTGACTAAACACACAATATTATCCTCTAATGTTAAAAGGCAGTCACATTTTTAAAAACCGGGTTATAGCATCTCCGGGAAATGAGTCATTTATGTTGAAATTTTAATAAATCTTTAGCTATACTACACACTGCATATTTAGATTGCATTATATATCACAAGACAGTTAAAATATCACAAAAAAGCTTAATTTTAAAAAAGTTGGTGTTCCCAATCCTTGAGCTCTCAATACTAAAATCACCTTAGAAAGTGGAGTCACTCAATTGTGTCCAATTCTTTGAGACCCCACAGACTGCAGCCTACCAGGCTCCTCCGTCCATGGGATTCTCCAGGCAAGACTACTGGAGTGGGCTGCCATTTCCTTCTCCAGGGGATCTTTCCAACCCAGGGATTGAATCCAGATCTCCCGCATTGCAGACAGGCGCTTTACCATCTGAACCACCACGGAAGCCCCCAAAAAAATCACCTTAAGAGCTAGTTAAAAATGTACCTTCCTAGACTATGTTCTCAAGGGTCCTAATTTGAATCATAGCTGTGGACTGGGGCTGTGGACTGTACCCTTAACCAGGCCAAAGTAACTATGACATGTAGCAAGATTTAGAAACCATGCTGGATTACAGTCATTCATGGAAGGGGACAGGACAGGGAGAGAATTTTAAAATGAAAACTGACTCACTACACATAATACCCAAGAGTAATATTATACTTTTAAATTTAATCAAAACCTGGTAGTATCCTGAACCATCCCTAAAGCAGGTAACACCCTCTCCTCCATCTCCATCATTCCTTAAACACATTCTTTCTCTACTCTCTACCTCTTCTGTTGTCTTCCAAGTCCCATTATTTGGTTCTCCCTGAACTCTACAAACCAGCAGAGTACTATTAACCTGAAGGTTAGTTAGCATTTCTACACTATGAACTCCTTATGGATGACTGACATTTTCATTTTTGTTTATCAGTGTTCATCACAGAGACTGGCAAATCACTCAAGATCAAGAAATACCCAACAAGATTAACCCTTGAAAATGCTGCTGCTGCTGCTGCTAAGTTGCTTCAGTCGTGTCCAACTCTGTGTGACCCCAGAGACAGCAGCCCCCAGGCTCCCCCGTCCCTGGGATTCTCCAGGCAAGAACACTGGAGTGGGTTGCCATTTCCTTCTCCAATGCATGAAGGTGAAAAGTGAAAGTGAAGTCACTCAGTCGTGTTCGACTCTTAGCAACCCCATGGACTGCAGCCCACCAGGCTCCTCTGTCCATGGGATTTTCCAGACAAGAGTACTGGAGTGGGGTGCCATTGCCTTTTCTGTTGAAAATGCTAGATGCTGCTTTTTAGTATAAATCCTCTACATACATTTAATGAAACAATATATTATTATAGAAAGTGAAATGCATGCAAAATGTTTTGCACAGGACCTGACATGTAGTAGGTGTTCAGTAAACAGGGCCTCATTAGAATTATTCATCTGATTCTAAGGTGAGTTCAGTGGTTCTGTATTCCCTGGGCTCTCCTCTTACCTCTGACCATTCTGAATACCAGTTTCCTACCCTGATTCCAAGTCCTCTTCCCCATCTCTGCCTCATGCTTCCTCTCCTGTTCAGGACTCCCTTCTACAGGAAAGCATCTCCAGCTGTCCCAAGTCCTCTTCCCCATCTCTGCCTCCTCCTTCCTCTCCTGTTCAGGACTCCTTTCTAGAGGAAAAGCATCTCCAGATGTCCCAGGTCCTCTTCCCCATCTCTGCCTCCTCCTTCCTCTCCTGTTCAGGACTCCTTTCTAGAGGAAAAGCATCTCCAGATGTCCCAGGTCCTCTTCCCCATCTCTGCCTCCTCCTTCCTCTCCTGTTCAGGACTCCTTTCTAGAGGAAAAGCATCTCCAGCTGTCCAAAGTCTTCTTCCCCATCTCTGCCTCCTCTTTCCTCTCCTGTTCAGGACTCCCTTTCTACAGGAAAGCATCTCCAGCTGTCCCAAGTCTTCTTCCCCATCTCTGCCTCCTCTTTCCTCTCCTGTTCAGGACTCCTTTCTAGAGGAAAGCATCTCCAGCTGTCCCAAGTCCTCTCTGTGAACTATCTCACCTTTCTGGCCATTCCGTCCAATCACGAAGCAGGAAAAGAGAAATGCATTACCTCTGACCATTCTGAATACCAGTTTCCTACCCTGATTCCAAGTCCTCTTCCCCATCTCTGCCTCATGCTTCCTCTCCTGTTCAGGACTCCCTTCTACAGGAAAGCATCTCCAGCTGTCCCAAGTCCTCTTCCCCATCTCTGCCTCCTCCTTCATCTCCTGTTCAAGACTCCTTTCTAGAGGAAAGCATCTCCAGCTGTCCCAAGTCCTCTCTGTGAACTATCTCACCTTTCTGGCCATTCCGTCCAATCACTAAGCAGGAAAAGAGAAATGCATTTATATTCTGGTAGTTAACTATTCAAGAATCAAACTTATAGCCTACATAGTCTCGAGACTTATCTGGAAATTGCTTTAGGTTTAAGAAATATCTGGACCTCGGACGTGGTATTGCCAGAAGATACAGATGCATTATTCAAAGAAAATGAGGTGGGAATTAAGAAAGTAAAAACCTGAAGATGACAATTCTAAGTTTTGAAAAATGATAGTGGCTTCATTCTTGATCAAGATATACAGCTAGGTATTGCAAATGACAAAATCCTATAAAGTAAAATTCACTTATTAATTGGCTCAGCACCACGAAAGAATAAGGGATTGTTCATGTTTTCAGAAAAAGTGAATTTGGGGATCGGGCACAAATAGTGAAAAGCAGCACACTGTCTTTAAGACTACATTTACACTGAAACATGTATATAATCATACGTGAAACAGGTCACCAGTGCAAGTTCAACGCATGAGACAGGGCACTCAAGGCTGGTGCACTGGGCAACCCTGAGGGATGGGCTGGGGAGGGAGGCGGGAAGGGGGTTCAGGATCGGGGACACATGTGCACCCGTGGCTGATTCATGCCATTCATGTACGGCAAAAACCACTACAATACTGTAAAGTAGTTAGCCTCCAATTAAAATAAATTAATTTAAAAAACACTACAGTTTCAAAACATATCTGTAAGTGGATATCTGAGATAATTTTACCTACATAAACTCACCTCCTGTAATAGATCATTTAGGAATGGCAATTAGAATACAGGGTAACACTGAGGGAAGCAAACCTGTTTGGGAGCACCACCAAAGAAAGGTGTTAGCCAGCACAAGCCTGCGGTGGTGCTGCTGTTTAGTCGTCGAGTCCTGTCCAAGTCTTTGGGACCCCCTCAAACTGTAGCGCCCACCAGGCTCCTCTGTTCATTAGATCTCCTTGGCAACAATACTGGGGCGGGTTGCCATTTCCTGCCCCAGGGGATCTTCTGGACTCAGGGATCGAAGCCCCAGTCTCTGCTTGGCAGGCAGATTGCCACTAAGCCACCTGGGAAGCCCAGTATGAGATGTGAACAATTACAAATATGCACAGCACATACCAAGTTGTTTTCCCTCTTTTTTTCTGATAATCCGATTAACGCTAAAGTAGCTTAGCAACTACAAAGTCTAAAGGGGGACTATAATAGTGTGTATGTATACAGTGAACATAAGCACACACATATTTTATAAACACACATACAGACCTCTGGCCTTCATTCCAGTTTGAATTCCCAGTCTCTCAGTGTTTGTATCAATAGAAGAGAGAGCACCAGCTCCCACATTTGCTGCTGACACTGAGAGGGGTGCAGCCTACCTTCGCTTTTTTTCCTGAGGACCAATTATTCCTTTTCCAATACCAGCTGGGCTGCGTTTATCCAGGAGTCTAAGGATCCTGCCTCCTTTTAAGTAAAAAATTCTCTCAACTCTTAGCAACCAAACTTGGGTGGGAACACAAGGTTGGGAAGAAAATAAACACAAAGCAAAAGAATACATTTCACTATAGATCATTTTTTAAAATTCAGGTTAACCACAAAACTGAAAGAGTATATACATACTGACTCTTAATTTTAAGTTGTGGCAAGGAGGAGGGCTTCAGGACGTATTCAGAGAAAGAAAAAAATACTTGAGAAGGAAGGAAACCACGTATCTCTCTACTTGAGTGAGCTGAATAAGGATATAACCTACATACAGTTAACAATCTGGGAATCCTGAGAATCACACACACTGGGAAGTGACAAACACAGAAAAGAACCTGGCAACAGTTACTAAGTGACAAAGATGGGGTCTCCAGGGGTTAATCCCTATACAGAATCCCCATACTACTGTCTTCCTGCAAGGACAAAAACACAGACAGAAACTGGTATAATTTCTAAAACTAGATATATAATACATATGGGTCACTAACTGTTACAGAGACTATGGCAACTTAACACCTTAGAAACATTATTACTATTATCATCACTAGTCAGTATCTTACAGTGTCCAGTATCTTTTATTTCGGAAAAAATTAGTTCCCTTCACCCATTCTTGGGCTCATTTAGGGTGAATACTTAGAAAGCGACTTTTACGAGCCTTAAGATTTATCATCTGTCAGACCCGCCTGAGTTAAGAACTGACGCGGAATAAAAGCAAAAGGTACAGACCTGAGAGTCAGTAAACATCAGCTCTAGTCCTGTCCCTGGTCATTAAACGACCGTTTGGTCCCAGTAGTGTGTATTTCAGTAATTCTAAAATGAAGTAACCAAACTTTATAACTTCTATCTCTAAAATGTTAAGCTAGTTCTAATTTCTAGGTCCTATCACTTTTTAAACATGCATTAGTTTCTAAAAGTTGGTCTTTAGATCTAAAATCTACATCAGCCTGGTTCTACACTATGCTCCTCTCTAGTTTTATTTCCAAGTTTATGATGATGACAAAAATGCCTTCTGACCTAGAGTCATCACAATCCGAAAAAGTAGCAGTTTTCACTTATGAGCTACCTGATCCAAGCAAGGCACTCTACGCTTCAACATCTGAAATCTATAAAAGGACAAACACTAACCTCTCTCAAAATGGTTGAAAATATGAAATAAAACACATGAAAGAATGGCAACTAGCACCAAAAATAGCATTTGTATGTATTAAAGGTATGACAATTATCTCTATAAATTGCTTAAACACCTTATGTCCTCCTCAAAAGCACGTTCACTCCAACAGATGTAGCTGAAACATAAGGCAACCAGAATGTTTTAATCATGCATCTGTGAAGTACTGTTTTAAAAGCTCAAAACACATGCATTGAGCATATACTGTGTGCCAGATATAACATGCTAGGACTCCAGAATTCCATAATTACAACAAGGACGCAACCTCCAGAAAGCTCACAGTCTCGAGACACGAATAAAACAGAAAATGTAACTGAAAAGCATAACACAAAAACATAACACAAAAGCATGTTCAAGGAGCAGAAGTAGCAGGATGAAGCGAGTAATTCATCTTGTTTGAGGAGGACAGAGAAGTAGCTAAAGTAGCTTGGAAAGGAGAAGGAGTGGTTCTGCAGGCAGAGGCCAAGGCTTCAGAGCCGCTTAACCATTTAGAGCTATATGACGTGGGTCAACTTAATTTACCTCCCTGAGCTTCTTTGTAAATCGACTGTATTCTGATGATTAGAAGTAGTTATTTGTAAAGTGCCTGATACATAGCAGGCATTCAAGAAACAGGAGTTATCTTGTTTCACAAGTCGGGTTTGACTACTTTTTAATAGACTGAGTTCTAAATGGCACTGCAGGTAACATCTCTTAACTAATGATCAAGCTGCATATGGGATCAGGAAGGTCACCAGCATGGAGAAAGCCATAAGGAGCCACATCAGAATGTCACCACCTGCAGAGCCCGTTTTTTGGCAGTGATGCCGTTCCTAACGTGTGGTACATTCACTGGTAGTGAAGCCTATTTCTAATCTGTTTTCTCCATTTTCACAGAATTTTGCATACTCGAGATTGTATTTATTTCCTAGAAGAGGTTCCCATGCTCCTCAGTCCCACCTGAGTCCTGGTTTTGGATATTCAGCATAACCCATATCCTTTATAAAATGGCAAAGTCCAATGAGAAACTGATGATTATTAAGATTACATAAGGAGATAATTAGAGCTAACCCTGGGTTGAAACTACTATTGTTAACCTAATGGGTGACCTATGGGAACTGTAAGCCACTATAATGATTCAGAATCTTAAAAGTAAGTATTTCCAAATATTGTTAACTCTGGCCAGGAGGTTAAGTTACATTTACTCTATGGTTCCCAAAGTTACTTTTTTCTAAATATCAACTGATGAGCTAAGACAGTCATTAACAGATATAAATACATATACTCAAATCCTTGTTTTTCATTTTACAACATTTGAAGTATCAACAGTGGATAAATACAAGGAAAAGCCCTAAGTAAGATAAAGCGGTCCATCTCAAAATTCAACTGAATTATAAACTGGTTTTTACGTCAATTTTGGTTTTTCAGGACTAAAAACATGTTCCTGACCTGCGACCATCATGTAAGATGGATATGCTTGAGTTAAATAACCACAGATTAAAAGTAAGTGAATCAATCCAGAATTGATGTTCATTTTATAGTTTTCACATGCAAGACACCCAATGCCTTTAAAGTCAGCCCTCAATTTTTCTCTGTGAATATCTGAATTCCATATATGCCAGATTTTATAATATCATGTATCCTATCAAGACAGGTTATATTTATAAAATAGTCATCATCCTCTTAACCAGTTTAACATAATGCATTTTGAAATACTCATGCTCTATCAAAATTAGCTGTCTTATACAAGAATTAAATCCTGAATATGTCTGTAAGATTTTTCACTGAGAAGCAGGCACCGAGGGGTCATCAAACCGCAACTGAAATCACTTTCTTGTAAACACTTGTCTTTAGAGGGTATGTTTTAAATTCAGGGTATAAGACAAGCACTTCTATAGTAACCAAGCCAGAAGTTTCTTCACAAAGCAGACCTACAAATTCGACTTTTAAAGTCTGAGTATTATGGCTCACTTTTACAACCAGAAATTGATGTTAATTATTATAACATTTTAAGTCCAATTCCCTCCTGATAGCCTTGACTTGTGAAGGGAAATACACAAAATTATCAAATGTCACAAGGGCAGCAGCTTATGGGCAGAGGGAAAGAGACAAAAGGAGATAGAAGAAGAAGATATACGATAAAAGCAAAAAGTGCTTACAACGCGCTAGACCTTGGTCCAGCCCGTGACCTAATATAGTCTACTTAACGAGTCATTCACATCGTCAAAAAAAAAAAAAAAATTTAACTGAAGCAAACTGATCAATGCGAGCTGACAATTTAAGTTCTGCTTTCGACCTGAGATTTGCTAGAAAGAGCTAAATCAGAAAAAGACCGCAAGAGCAAGAAGCGCGTGTGCGTGCGTGTATGCAGGTGGGGAAGTGTGTGTGTGTGCGCGCGCGGGCGTGTGTCTGTATGCAGGTGGGGGGGGCATAAATAAAGGCTAACTGTACTAAGACTCGGCGCTAAAGCAGTGCCGCGCGTACTACGGAGGCAGGGCGGGGGGAGCGAGGCGGGGGTCGTGGACTGCCTGCAGCCACTCTGGAGCCCGGGGTCGGGGGGCGCTAGTGGGGCCGGAGTCGGCGCCCACAGAACGGGCACAGACCGGGTCCCATTCCCATCCTCCACGCCGGGACCGGGGCCGCGCGCTCCGGAGCCAGGGCGGCGCGGGGATCCCGCTCCCCACCGGGCGCATCAATTACCCGTGAGGCTCCTCAGCACCGTCCCGTGGGCCCAGAGGCTCAGGACCTGCTGCACCGACAGGTTGATCATGGAGGCGTCGCCCCCCTCCGCCTTCATCTTC